>CM037780.1:46653569-46703569 GCA_021229015.1 Solen grandis | reverse complement strand
GTTTACCGTCGCTGCGATAGTACTTCAATCATATAGCGACGTCCAGCTAATTACAGGTGGAGGAAGACCCCGAGTACACAGAGGTACCCGGGTAGAACCACCGACCTACCGCAAGCCAGCTGGAAGGCTTCCTCACGTGAAAAATCCGAAGTCCCTACCGGGATTCGAAACCACAGCGGTGAGGGGCTGAGAGATTTGTAGTCCACGACTGTAACCGCTCGGCCACGGCGGCCCCATTCTAAATGTGTCCCTATATTTGTTTTTTTTTCTCTTTGGAACCAACTTATGCTGGTCCGTTTATTAAAGTATAAAATCGTATGTACAATAACAATACATAAATGCACGCATGTTTAGGAAATGTATATATGTTTCATTTCATTACAGTTTTACAGTGTTATACCATTTAAAAAAACACACACACACACAAAAAAACCACACATATTCAAAATATATTTAACACATTCACACATATATACATACACATACATACGCCATGCATATATACATGTACACATACATTGCACACACATACATTAGCATACATACACATATACTATAACACCATGTAACAGACCTATTCTCGAAAGCGAAAAAAAAATACATCTGTCGATGTTAATTATTATGCATTAGATAATTTGAAGTAATTTAAAACAGGTTAAATATCGAAAGATAAAGTTAGTATGTCTTCAAACAATGGTTTTAAGATGTTTAATGAATTTAAATAAAAAGTAATGTCTGTTCTTTTTACTCTGGTAATATAGATCTAAGATAAGAAAATCATTATAGAGTCCCTATATTTGTTACTTACTGAAATGTTCTTACAGGTGACCAAATCGTCCTTATTTTGGGTGACTAAGTTGATCGATATACTCCACCTACAATATAAAACAATGGACACATACACTGAAAGGGATTTTTTTATGCTATCTTTGGTTTTTATTCATTATTTTGAGATTTAGTCAATAGCGGTGAAATACAACAGTCCACGTGTGGAAATATCTAGTACGGTTTTCGATATGTTAAATAAAATACTGAACGGTATCGCATGTATTTACTTTACAGATATTTTGAATATTGGTCTTTGTATACAACGAGTCTTTCATACCATTAATTAATTCAAATTAATTACAAGAAAATGGAATGCATTAAGTCTAATAAATTGTTTTGGAATTACAGGTTTATGAGTCATGCCCATACTATGGTGGCATATTTCTGCCAGCCATTTATCCACTTAGCTAT
The DNA here is from genome assembly GCA_021229015.1 of Solen grandis. Classification (NCBI taxonomy): domain Eukaryota; kingdom Metazoa; phylum Mollusca; class Bivalvia; order Adapedonta; family Solenidae; genus Solen; species Solen grandis. Next base: position 46,702,330 of record CM037780.1, on the reverse strand, counting down.
GTCGAAACTTTTCTGAAAAATTGTCACATAATCAGTTAGTATCTGGCAAGTAGAAAACTTTCGTGTTTTCCTCTTAGGTATCTTAACAGGACAAAACTGCCTGTTAGTGCCCACTACTGCCAGCCATATATTCACTTAAGATAACTGGATATCTCGCCTTTTTTCAAGTTAGTCAGTTAAATTTTGTGGATAACAATCATTTTATCACATTATTATCTGGTAAAACCATGCATGATATCCAATTAACATAAGTGAATATTTGATTGGCATAAATGAGCACGCACAGACAGTTTTGTCCTGTTAAGATACCTAAGTGGATAACTTGAAAATTGTCTACTTGCCAGATACTAACAGAATATGTGACAATTTTTCAAAAAAGTTTCGACATGGCTAAGTGGATAGTGGTAGGCAGAAATATGCCACCATACATATGCCTATATTTACTTTACATACCATGTACACACCACCTCGCACAAAATTTACGCATGAATGCAATTAATGATATTGACCAGTGGGAGTTCCAGGGAACCATTTGTAAATTTAATTTCCCATCACAAATTGGTTCTTTTCTTAATATGGTGGTCAATTATTTCCGGTCCTTGTGTGAGAAAACCAATACAGACATCGTGTATGAGTTGGGAATTTGATAAAAGAACGCGGTAGATTCGCTTATCAAGTGCGATTGTGCGAAATTATGTCCAACGGAAATTGGTCTAGTAAGTTAACCCTTTCCCTCATATAGCCTCATTTTGACGCCCTCAATAGGTATCACATAAAGTCTGATCTGCAGAAAATCACAGTTAAACCTTACCAAATTTAATTATCAAGTCCTCATTTCCAGACCACTGAGGAATTACTCGCAGGCTGATCTGGTTTTATGTTGTTCGCATAGGTCTTTTCATGGTTTCCTCTATGAGGGAAAGGGTTAAGAATGATAATTTTATATGGAGAATCACAGCAGTGGAAGTAGAGTACTTTCTGGACAAGTTAGGAAAAAAGGGAAAATTTCGCGAATGTGTTTTAATTGAAAAAGTGATCGAGTGAGCGTCCTAATAGCATTTTGAGACAGTCCGACAATAAAAAGTATGAGATAGTCGAGATAGTCCGACAATAAAAAGTATGAGATAGTCCAAAAAAACCAAAAAAAGTATGAGATAGTCAGACAGTCCGACAATAAAAAGTATGAGATAGTCGAGATAGTCCGACAATAAAAAGTATGAGATAGTCGAGATAGTCCGACAATAAAAAGTATGAGATAGTCGAGATAGTCCGACAATTAAAAAGTATGAGATAGTCAGACAGTCCGACAATAAAAAGTATGAGATAGTCGAGATAGTCCGACAATAAAAAGTATGAGATAGTCGAGATAGTCCGACAATAAAAAGTATGAGATAGTCGAGATAGTCCGACAATAAAAAGTATGAGATAGTCGAGATAGTCCGACAATAAAAAATATGAGATAGTCGAGATAGTCCGACAATAAAAAGTATGAGATAGTCGAGATAGTCCGACAATAAAAATATGAGATAGTCAGAAGTCCGACAATAAAAAGTATGAGATAGTCAGAAGTCCGACAATAAAAAGTATGAGATAGTCAGACAGTCCGACAATAAAAAGTATGAGATAGTCAGACAGTCCGACAATAAAAAGTATGAGATAGTCAGACAGTCCGACAATAAAAAGTATGAGATAGTCAGACAGTCCGACAATAAAAAGTATGAGATAGTCAGACAGTCCGACAATAAAAAGTATGAGATAGTCAGACAGTCCGACAATAAAAAGTATGAGATAGTCAGACAGTCCGACAATAAAAAGTATGAGATAGTCGAGATAGTCCGACAATAAAAAGTATGAGATAGTCGAGATAGTCCGACAATAAAAAGTATGAGATAGTCGAGATAGTCCGACAATAAAAAGTATGAGATAGTCAGACAGTCCGACAATAAAAAGTATGAGATAGTCAGACAGTCCGACAATAAAAAGTATGAGATAGTCAGACAGTCCGACAATAAAAAGTATGAGATAGTCAGACAGTCCGACAATAAAAAGTATGAGATAGTCAGACAGTCCGACAATAAAAAGTATGAGATAGTCAGACAGTCCGACAATAAAAAGTATGAGATAGTCAGATAGTCCGACAATAAAAAGTATGAGATAGTCGAGATAGTCCGACAATAAAAAGTATGAGATAGTCGAGATAGTCCGACAATAAAAAATATGAGATAGTCGAGATAGTCCGACAATAAAAAGTATGAGATAGTCGAGATAGTCCGACAATAAAAAATATGAGATAGTCGAGATAGTCCGACAATAAAAAGTATGAGATAGTCGAGATAGTCCGACAATAAAAAGTATGAGATAGTCAGACAGTCCGACAATAAAAAGTATGAGATAGTCGAGATAGTCCGACAATAAAAAGTATGAGATAGTCAGACAGTCCGACAATAAAAAGTATGAGATAGTCGAGATAGTCCGACAATAAAAAGTATGAGATAGTCAGACAGTCCGACAATAAAAAGTATGAGATAGTCGAGATAGTCCGACAATAAAAAGTATGAGATAGTCGAGATAGTCCGACAATAAAAAGTATGAGATAGTCGAGATAGTCCGACAATAAAAAGTATGAGATAGACAGTCCGACAATAAAAAGTATGAGATAGACAGTCCGACAATAAAAAGTATGAGATAGTCGAGACAGTCCGACAATAAAAATTATGAGATAGTTGAGACAGTCCGACAATAAAAAGTATGAGATAGTCGAGATAGTCCGACAATAAAAAGTATGAGATAGACAGTCTGACTGACAATAAAAATATGAGATAGTTGAGACAGTCCGACAATAAAAAGTATGAGATAGTCGAGATTGTCCGACAATAAAAAATATGAGATAGTCAGACAGTCCGACAATAAAAAATATGAGATAATCGAGACAGTCCGACAATAAAAAGCACGAGATAGCCCGACTATAAAAAGCATGAGGTAGTTCGATGTACGAATAAGAAGCATGCCTAGATGAGCTAGCAGGTATGACAAACAAAAAGTTCTTAAACGAAAATGTATTATTGAATCATGTTAAGACACAAATAAATGACTAACATAAAATTTATTTTTTAACAATACATTATAAGCTACTGTTCGTGTCTGCATTTTACGAATAAGTTCACATTGATATATTACTACCCTTAAAAGTAATTTACCTCTACTGGAGTCAGTAGTAGAAAGCTTGCATATATGCGATTGTAAGCATGCTCTTATAGAAAATGGTTTTCGATTTTGTATATATATTCTGTAAAAATATTAATTTTCATTGACATTAAATGGCGTTGATCATGTACCTAAGAGAATTTCGTGGGTACATTTATTCGTAGATCTTTGTTCTAGAAAACGTGAGGTCTGTATAAGAGACAAATTTTCGTGGGGATTAATATTCGTGGATAAAACTTTCCTTGAAATCAATGAAAATATTAGTGTCCAACAAAAATTGATTTCACAGTATACAACTTTGAAAATTGTGGTAGTCTGAGGTTATTATTTAGCTGAGGAAAATATCAATATAAGATATTTCGTGAAACGCACGACGGGTTAGTTTGACTACACCTTTCTGTTGATAACCCCCTTTTATTGGTCGAAACCTCATATTCCTCATAACATTTAATATATCGAATTTAAGATAAATTTGCCGAAACCTTTTTCCAAAACTTTGCTAAATTAACTCACTAAAAAAAATGACCTTACACGAAAAACAAACATATAAAAGCATGGTCTAGAAAAATAAATCAAAAAAAAAATCTGGATAAATTCTTTCAGAAATTATCATTTATATAGCCTACTATAACACTTTGAAGCCTTAAATGGCATAGGATAAACTAACGCGATATGTTGTATTAACCCAACGATATCTGGATTACATGTACATAATAATATTCTATCCAATCTGCCTAAAGTACACCCATTCTATGTACGCTACGCTACATGAGGAAGATCGTGTACTTTAGTCAGATTTGATGCTCTATCTTTTCAGCAAGGAAATACAGCATTGCATCTGGCAGTAATGAACAACTTTAAAGATCTCACGAGAGCATTGGTAGAGGCGACAAAATCTGAGATAGACCTTCCAAATCATGTAAGTTGGATGATGATGATGATGATGATGATGATGATGAAAATGATGGCGATTGATGATACTGGTGATGATGATGAGGAGGAGGAGGAGGATGAGGAGGAGGAATATTCGTTATCTTTAATTTGTCCGATTTTTAAAGTCAAATGTACATAAAACTTCTGTCTCAGCCCTAGTCTTTCACTGATTGAAATATGAAGATATGGAACGGAAGATATTTTTTCATATATATTTCAGCGGTTGCAAACACCATTACATCTTGCGGTAGAAAATGGTTTTCAAGATGTAGTGGAGGTCCTTCTAGCTGGGAATGCAAGTCTAACTGCTCGGGAAAAGGTAGGATTACATATCAGATAAGGCGTAATAAAAACGTAACTTGTTTCCACTAAAGCGACCGATCCTATGTCTTTTTGTTGTTGTTGTTGTTGTTGTTTTGTTTGTTGTTGTTTTTTGTTGCGACCCCAAACTTTTTCCTACCATTCGGGTTATCATGGTTGCAAATCGCTGTTTTCGTCACATCCTCTAATACAATAAGGAAATAATAAAATAAGTTTTAAAAAAATATTGCCGGCCTATACCAACCCTACTTTGGAGATGTTAGTGAAAAAAAGAAAAACTTTGCCTAATAAGGAACCTTTTGAGATATAAAGCGAGGCCTACTGACTTCAACACTTTCAATCATATAAGCCTAAAATGAACATTTATAATGATAAACTTGTAACAAACCTTCAAATAAAATTGAAATTTGGCTTCAATGCACTGCACGAATAATCTTTGACACCGTTATTTTTTTTATTTTTTTTTACTCATTTGAAGAATACTCGTACTTTTATTTGTGATTTCTAAAAATATACAATCATATATGTATAGATAGATGCTGACTTGTTCCAAGCTTACGAACGTGCGTTATGATTATTATACATTATGTCGGAATTTACATATGGGATTTTATCATATGACATTGTGCTCAAACAGCTACCCGGATGCCTCCATGCATTCGGGGTCTTCCTCCACCTGTAATTAGCTGGACGTCGCTATATGATTGAAATACTGTGGAAGCGACGGTAAACTCAAATTGTCAAGTCAACTCATTTCGTTTCTTAGAACTGTGTCCCGGGTTCCATTCACGAACAATTACGGTACACAAAATACGGTCACTCCCGTCCAAACAGACACTTTTTGGATATTTTGATTTCGTCTTATACAAACGACGACATTTATGTTTAGAGTGTGTATTGTCTCTTCTACAGTCCGGAAAGACCGCCCTCCACCTCGCAGCAAGAGGAAGCTTTGTCACCATTGTTGACATGATTATCAAAGCCGAGCGTTATTTCTCCATCAACAGGGTAAGCACAGGCAGTAATCGTGTTAACATCGTCTTTTCTCTGTTCCGTTTTTTTTTTTTTATTATGAAGATACTAAACGACCTGTCTCCGTTTCTTTAACACAAACTTTTTTCTCTCTACGTGCACTTCTTCATCGTTTTTTTTCTTCTATTTATCAAATGCATTAATGTCAAGATCACATGGTTAAATTTAAAATAGCTCATGTTTACAAATTTACAAACACTGATAGCATTTTTCTATATAATACATTTTATTTTTTTATTATTTTTATCTTTTTATTTATTTTTGCTGTTTCCTGTTTTTCGTCGATTTTACAGTAGATATAATGTTCTGTATTACTCAAATACCATACTGCCTTCAAGACTGGGTATCTTGTTATATCTAAAAAGTTGACAGTTTATTCTTCTCAGCCATACCAACATTTTACAGTACAAAAACTTATTACATGTACAATGTATAACAAAAAGAAAATACTATTACAAAATACGTTTCAAATTATGTGTTAAATATTATATAATCATGATATGCTGATATTAATTACCACCCTGGTTATACTGTGTATTATATATAACTGATCATGTTATGCTATTTTTTTTTATAAATCATGTTAAATGTATATTACATATCACTCACTTTATACTGTTCATTATAAATCACACATATTACTATTTATCATATATCACTCGTGTTAAACTGTATATATATATATATATATCACTCATGCTTTTTAGCTCACCTGAGCACAAAGTGCTCAAGGTGAGCTTTTGTGATCGCCCTTCGTCCGGCGTCCGTCGTCCGTCGGCGTCTGCTCCTTTGATAAACATTTTGAAACCACTGGACAGAATTTAATGAAAATTGGCAGGAATGTTCCTTGGGTGAGGCTCTACAAAAGTTGCTAAAATAAAGTTGATCCATGAAGAACTCTGGTTGCCATGGCAACAAAAAGAAAAATAATTTGAAAACTTTAAAAATCATCTCCTTCAAAACTACTGGCCAGATTTTAAAATAAATTGGTACAGATGTTCCTTGGGTCAACCTCTACCAAAGTTGCTAAAATTATTCCGATCCGTAAAAAAACATGGCCGCCAGGGGCGGGGCTTATTTGCCTTATATGTATATAGAGAAACCTTTAAACAACATCTTCTCTGAAACCACTGGACAGAATTTGATTAAACTTGGCAGGGATGATCCTTGGGTCAACCTTCACAAAAGTTGCTAAAATAAACTTGATCCATGTAGAACTCTGGTTGCCATGGCAACAAAAAGAAAGAAAAAAATGAAAACTTTAAAAATCATCTTCTTCAAAACTACTGGCCAGATTTTAAAATAAATTGGTACAGATGTTCCTTGGGTCAACCTCTACCAAAGTTGCTAAAATTATTCCGATCCATAAAAAACATGGCCGCCAGGGGCGGGGCTTATTTGCTTTATTTGTATATAGGGAAAACTTTAAACAACATCTCCTCTGAAACCACTTGACAGAATTTGATTAAACTTGGCAGGGATGATCCTTGGGTCAACCTCCACAAAAGTTGTTAAAATAAACTTGATCCATGAAGAACTCTGGTTGCCATGGCAATAAAAGAAAAAAAAATATGAAAACTTTAAAAATCATCTTCTTCAAAACTACAGGCCAGATTTTTAAATAAATTGGTACAGGTGTTCCTTGGGTCAACCTCTACCAAAGTTGCTAAAAATTTTCCGATCCGTAAAAAACATGGCCGCCAGGGGCAGGGCTTATTTGCTTTGTATGTATATAGGGAAAACTTTAATCAACATTTCCTCTGAAACCACTGGAAAGAATTTGATTAAATTTGGCAGGAATGATCCTTGGGTCACCTTCACAAAAGTTCCTAAAATAAACTTGATCCATATAGAACTCTTGTTGCCATGGCAACAAAAAGAAAAAAAAATGAAAACTTTAAAAATCATCTTCTTCAAAACTACTGGCCAGATTTTAAAATAAATTGGTACAGATGTTCCTTGGGTCAACCTATTTATCTCAGGTGAGCGATTTAGGGCCATCATGGGCCTCTTGTTTAAAATGTAAATTATATATATCAAATACTGTTTAATTTTTATACTTTAATTACTCATGTTATACTGTTATCATATATCAATTGTGTTATACTCTATGTTATGCATTACTTGTGTTATTCTACATAGCTTATATTTTTATACTGTATACTATAAACCACCTTGACTGTACTGATTATTATACACGACTCATCATACTGCTTATCACATAACACTGTAATTTAAGCTCCATAAAGGGAGCAATATTAAAACTTACACATAAACAACTCTTTAATGAATTTTCGCCCACAGGGCTTTGTAAAAAAAACACGAAGATTTACAAAACTACATTATTGCATTTAGACCAAAATCACCATTCTTCTTGATTTTTGATGGAGCCATGTTTGCGAAAAATCGTAAAAGCGTAGTGTTTCTGCGTGTAGTACATATCGCTTATGTTTAACTGTACACAATACACCATTCATGTTATACTGTATAATATACATCACTAATGGTATAATGTTTATTGTACAACATCAATTGTGCTCATATATACTGTGCACTGTATATCACTCATGTTATACTGTATTTAACAATGACCTTTGGTCAGAAATCAGAATCACATGGTCGGTTTTGTTCTCTAATTGAAGCAAACTTATAAAAAATGTTAAAAAAAATGTGCAAGAAAAATCGTGATTCGTGTTTCAGGAGTATCACGAGAATGACCTAGATTTTATTGACCCCCACCGGTACCTCCGTCACCCTGTCCACCCCTCCTGGCCCCAGATGAAGGAAGTCCTCTGGAACCTAGCAACCAAAAGTCTGAAGCCAAACGACTGGAAGAAGCTGGCCGTCTACTGGAAATTCACGCCCGACCATGTTAGATGCATAGAACATCAGTATACAGGTCAGGACAGGACCACTGAAACAAATTCTATATATATTCTATCTTAGATTTTATTCGACTTTTTTTTTCAACGAGCGTCCTCTCAGGTTGACATTCAGAAAAAAATCTGCTATAACTTCTATGCCCTTTATTGGAAAACTTCAATTTTGAGAGTTGCTTAATGAAACATGAAAAACCCGTCCACAATATCATCAGGTCTTGTTAAATCATTAGGCAATCTGGCAGTCGCGGTAGACCGGTATATTGCGATACTGAGAAAAGTCAATATTGTACCACGATGCAAAATTAAAATGCCAGTTTTTGCCGATATATTTGCAATTTCATTGCAGTCACCATTGTTTTGCGTTTACGATAAAAAGTTCGTATAAGGATCGAAAGCGATTTCTGTCAAACGACTTAAAATGGAGCTTGTGGTGGAATTCACGTCAGGATCCATAAAAATAAAGCAATTGATTTTAGAGCTTTGCAGTATTCCTAAGCAATTGATTTTAGAGCTTTGCAGTATTCCTTACGGGAAAATGTGTTTATTTGGATCGTTATATCATTGAAACACGATATTGTTTGAAATAGCCCCTTAATTATAATATGATCAAATATGACAATTTGTTGTGGCACATATTGCGATACGCTCGATATATCGAAATACATCGTGGTGTGCTTCAAGCGTCTCGTGACAGCCCTACAAGATACTTCTAGCTGAGCGTAAGGAATTGAAAACATACATGCTTGATATAGGACTGTATATAATGATTGTTAATGTACAATAACCCACATACTGTACTGAAATAGCAAATTTTAAGGGAACCGGCCGCGGTGGCCGTGTTTAGTCAGGTCACCGGTTCGATCCACGGTTTCGCCATACCTTAGTCGTAAAAAGTGATACTGGTGTAGTTCCCTTGCTTGGCGCTTAGTTTATAGGGGTAGTTCCAGGTCTGGTTGGTCCGGTGTCAGGATAATGAGACCGGGTGTGGTATCATGCCACATGTCTACGGCGTAATACAGCTGAATGGCAGCACTACATGAGACTCAAATTAGACATTGTCTCCAACTGACTGCAGTTACTTGATTACACATCATAAAAATGTGTTAAACGCATCTTTATGCTGAGCATAACTGAATGAGATAATAGAGCAGAATATGAGATGATGTAATATGAGATAACCTAATGATTTACAGGTACATCCAGCCACAAGGAGCACGGCTACCGGCTACTCATGATCTGGCTTCACGGAATACGGAAAGATGAAAACGTCACAAAACTCCTGTTTGAGGCGTTAGTCGCCATCGATAAACGCACGTTAGCCGGTGTGTACATAAAATGATATCAGCTTTTATTTCTCAGTTATATTAAAACCATTTGATTACATTTAGTATATATTTCAGAATATCTTGTCTATTTTATTGAAATTAATAATCACAAGAAACAGTTTTCCAACAAACTGCATTACATTTTTTTCTTATGACGCTATAGTATCCATTTGATGGCATTCTCTTTTTGTTAGAGACCATTTTACTCCGAAATTAGACGTGAGCCTGCGTAAATCAACGAACACCTCCCGAATACTGGAGTATAATTCCACACTTTGTTCAATCGGAAATAAACATACATTGGGGATTTTTCCCCTGTCACTGATTGGTTAATTTAAATCAGAGAATTATACCAGGTATTGCCGATCCTCGTGTGAAATGGTCCATTTAGTGAAATTGACTAAAGAAATTGGATTGTTTTGTATATTTGGACACATGCTAACGGTATTGGTCGCGTGATTCCTGTGTTGTTCATTTGTTGAAGCAGGAATAAAATAAAGCTTAGTTCTAAAGTTATGGAGTGAACTTGATGCTTGTTTGTGTTTTACAGAGCAAATTCGCAGACGGTCGAACGCAGAACCCGAGAAGCCATGTATCCGGGCGTTGTGTGGAATTGTATGACAAGAGGTGGCTATCACCACAGCAACATAGTGCTTGAAACGACTTATACTGCTACCTTACCAGGGCCCTTGATCTTATAACGAGAGACGTATCACTGTAGGTGGTCCCGACGGTTTGTCGTTAAGATAACAGAACTGGAGTTCTGAGATTTTGAGGAACTGGCTTTTATAGAAGATAGATATCAGTGTGTAATGGAGTCAAATGACCAAAATGGGCTATTGAAAAAAAAATCTGAGCAAAATGAGGACATCTTCTTGAAGATGTTGATCGATCATTCGGTTTGGAATGAAGAGGACATATTTTGAACATAAGGGCGGTATTCTTACTTACATAGCGGGACTCAATTTACAAGCCTTGATACCAAGGCTCATGTAATGAAACCTGTTCTCCTGTGATAAAGTTGAGTAAGGAATTTCAGCCATGAACGATGCAACTGCAGAGGATTTGGATACTGGTTGCTAATAGCAACGCAGTGGTCATGTGGAGAGATGAGGGCTCAAGGGACATTTTGTCAGTGACGATAGTTCTTGGTGTGTGTCATACCACGATATACATGTAATCCCATACATTCCTTTGAGATATTTTATTACACTATATGTAAGCAGATATATGGTTTACTAGTAAGAAACCATAAAAAGGTTTCAATGCCTTTATATGTTTAATATAATGTGCATTTAAATATATATATATTATACATTTGCTAACAACGGTAGTACCATAGGGGAACGTAGTGACAATAATTAGATAGCCTTTCATTTCGATTTTCTTTATGAAACTACTATACAGTTCATAAACTACATAAATCAATAATAACAGCTTCATATATATATATTATCAAAAACAGATATGGCTGGCCATTTTTATACCATTGCTGCAGTAACGATGTAATGTATAGCATTCAGATCATTGCAATTTTGAAGTATTCTGTAAAGTTATTCACTTGGCATGGTACATGTATTAATCAGCTATATACTATATATAACTATATGCCTATAATTACTAAGCTACATCTAGGTAATTTAAATCTCTGCTTTATTTTAATATCTTACTTAGAAAACAATGGAAAATCCAATTGACTGATGGGCCAATGTGGCAATTTTATAAATGTATGATTCCTATATGGCCTCTCAAACTTGCAAAATTGATACAAAGTAACTATTTTCCATTACTTTAACCCTTTCCCTCATAGAGGAAACCATGAAAAGACCTATGCGAACAACATAAAACCAGATCAGCCTGCGAGTAACTCGCAGGCTGATCAGGTTTTATGCTGTTCGCTGCTCCTCAGTGGTCTGGTAATAAGGATTTTGTAATTAAATTTGGTAAGGTTTAACTGTGGTTTTCTGCAGATCAGGTTTTATGTGGTACCTATTGAGTGCGTCAAAATGAGTCTATATGAGGGAAAGGGTTAAGAGACCAGTTTTCAGTACCAGACTGCCTTGCAAATAATCTAGGGGCTGGTCAGATAAAGTATTCACTGTTTATCTTAGATATACAGTCATACCTCCCTCAAACGGTCAAGAGAAAGTGACTGCTTAAGAGAGGTGATCGCCATATGAAGGTTAAACATTGAACATAAAGCTAGTTTGGTAATATGACCGCTAAATGCAGGTTGACTGCTTAATACAGGTGGCCACTTTTACAGGTTTAACATTACATTATGTGGATACCAATAAGCAATTTTTAGTCCTAGTCCTAAAATCAAGAAATTATACCCTGAAAATATCTTTTTCTATCCGCGTTTTAAGGTAATCCATCCATAATTGAATTACAATCATGGTCCTTCAAAATGCTTTAGGAGACTTTAGTGCAAATGCAAACATCCACTTACTTGGAGTTATATGCTCTTTTGCTCAGCCATTAAAGGCTTAAATTAACTATAAAATTTCATTGATTACTTGATGGACCATGATCACAAATTAATGATGTATGGATTACCTTAAATTATGTATGGATTACCTTAAATTTGCCAAGCTTATTATTCATTCCATCCAGTTATGAAACAAATTAAATTTAATCTTGTTATATCATTTGAGAAGCATAGGTAAGGAATCAATATAATCCACTGAGAATATATTTGAAATAAAGGAAGTTATACATGTGCACATTTCTACAAACAACAGAATGTAAACCTGCTGACAATCTCAGATCTGACCATTTGCTTTATTGTTGAAGCTACACACACGTTCAGGTGTCTATAAAATGAATTTTATCTTAACCCTTTCCCTCATAGAGGACACCATGAAAAGACCTAAGCGAACAGCATAAAACCAGATCAGCCTGCGAGTAACTCGCAGGCTGATCAGGTTTTATGCTGTTCGCTGCTCCTCAGTGGTCTGGTAATGAGGATTTTACAATTAAATTTGGTGAGGTTTAACTGTGGTTTTCTGCAGATCCGGCTTTATGTGGTACCTATTGAGTGCATCAAAATGAGTCTATATGAGGGAAAGGGTTAAGCAACAAATCCAAGGAACAAGAAAGAAAGAAAGAAGCAGAGTGGCTCGGATGGCTGTTAAACTGTGGTGAAATGTAGGGGCCTATTTGAAGTTTATACTTTGCTACTTTATTGAATCTGAAAGCAGGTTTAAATTTTTCCAACAATACTTAGCAATTAGTACAATATAATACATGTATCTAAATGGAAACAAATAATTGATAAGAAATTAAATATTTGACTGTTATTTATCGGAGAACCTACGCAATAGTTCAGTGGTAGAGTGTCTGCTTTGCACCACGGCACTTTCCTCCGGTAACTGTGTCACACCAAAGAGTATAAAACTGGTACCAGATGCATCCTTACCTGGCACTCGGCAAAATGGGGTTGCTATGGAACACATTACTGGTTATACCCAGGAACTTGCCTCCCATGTATCAGTACCATATTACCGGACACTTATAAGAACCAATGGATCTATATGTAAAATGAGCTAGGCTATCACACTCTCTTATATATAACCGGTCTCTCCAGCATGCTATCTCTTCAGCAAAATAAAACAGGACCCCACTTGTAGGTTATCCTAGACTGCAAGGTCTAGATATGGCCATGATAAACAGTCAGTGATTTCTAGGGCCAAAAAAAAGACACAGTGCTGTTTCTGGTCTCCAGCAAATAAAAAAAGAGGGTCGGTAGATCGAGACTTTTTTTTTTTTTTACATGAAACGAAAGTTAAAAAAGGGAAAAAAAAATTCTTTAAGTGTGGAAGGTAAAAAGACTCAAGGGTCAGTGGTTAAAATAGGGGGGGGGCTAGCCTATAGAAGAAGGCTGAAGAGGTAGAGAATTAAAATGCACCTGGGTATTTAAGCATTACTTAACGCTAAGAATAGTTGGTTTGTTGATTTTTAGCCTGGTTCGAACATTGTAACAGTAGTTAAACTACCTATGCATGTAACTACAGTTCAGTGATGTATAATGTAATGGAATTTTACTTAAAATCCAAATGAGTTGATATTGACACAAATGTTCCTGCCAAAAATTGTAGAAAGTTTCAAGGTCTAAGGGGTTTAATTCTCTCAAAAATGTACTAAAGGATGTGAAATCTATGTCTCCAATTCATCATAATACACCTTAGTTACCTATAACCAGCTCAATAGTGTGTAAAAAAAAATATCCAGGAAATCTCCAGTAGCATTTTCTAAATCCAAGGGCCATAATTTCATTAAAAAAATACAATATTTTGACTGAAAAGCAGTATTTTAACAACAGTAGGGAAGAATTAGGCAAAAATGTTGGCCTCTTTTTTTTATCACCTCTTTCTTAATTTTATAAATATTTACTCTTATATGTATAGTATCATATCCTACAAGAAAAATGCCTTTTTATATATATAATTCTGACTCGTATTTCATTTTATTTTTGCTCTATTATTCCCATTGTATACATAATCATTTTTCCTATTGTTCATTAATATATTGTATACTTGTACAAATGTTTGTACTTTTCTATTGAAGCTGTTTTATTTAAAGGTTATTTAAAATATGTTAGAAACTATCCATATTTTAATATTGTTTGTTAAAATTACTTCATAAATCAATGTAACAATAAAAGAACACAAATACCTGATGACTAATTTCATCCATAAATTTCCAGGTAAAACTTTGTTTAGGACTGACTGACTTTTTTAGTTTACCGTCACCACGTCAGTATTTCAGTCATATAGCGACGTCCAGCTAATAACATGTGGAGGAAGAACCCAAGTAGAACCACTGACCTACCGCAAGCCAGCTGGAAGGCTTCCTCACATTTAAGTTTGAATGACCCTGCCAGGATTTGAACCCACGAGGTGAGGGGCTGAGTGAGTGTTTAAGTCAGCAACTTAACATTCTTGGCCACAGAGGCCCATGTTTAGGAGAGTAAACCTCATCTTACAAAACAAGTAAACAGAAGAATAGTTTTTTAATGTCATTAGCAAGTGTATACACTTTAAAATTCTAGCATATGATAGCATGGAACATGTATTTACAATATAAACAAAATATAAAAAAGAAAATACAAAAATTAAATCAATAACCCTGTCATCATGAACAGATTTGATACATTTTTTTTTTTACATTTTACTTACATTACTTTGCCGATTTCTAAAACAATTCAACTTTATTGGCTGCAACAAACTTGAATGAAGCTGGCATAGTATGCAATCAAAATAATTTCAAAGAGTATTTGTTGAAATGTCTCAAATCCTCAATGTAGCCACAGCGACTTGCTACTGTACGTCTTTAAAAAAAATCTACTGTACACATAAATATCAATAATGGGTGGACACTATTTTAGGAGTCAACTCGCTACAACTTTTTTTTTTTTCAAATCTTTCGAATAAATCTATACAATATACTTACGGAATCAAAAGAATATGCTTTTATCTACTGAAATATACAAAAATTTCAGGAAACTTATCCCCCTATGTCTGCTTATTCATTTGGTATATTCATGAATCTGCCAAAAGGTTAACAACCTGGACCAGAAGTGAAAGTAAACTTTAGAATGGTTTGGATTTTTACATTGCAGTAATGGTCAGCGATATTGCAAATAAGTATGTTACCAAGAAACTGAAACAATCGCAATATCGCTGACCATTATTTTGGACACTGGTCAAAATTTCTTTGCATATACCTGAAGTACAGTGTAGGTTCATTTAAACACACCCTACTAAGAAAGTCAATCTAACACAGTCCAAAATTAGACACCAGATCTATGTTTTGAGATTCCTTTTGTTCACTTAACCCTTTCCCTCATAGAGGACACCATGAAAATACCTATGCGAACAGCATAAAACCAGATCAGCCTGCGAGTAACTCGCAGGCTGATCAGGTTTTATGCTGTTCGCTGCTCCTCAGTGGTCTGGAAATGAGGATTTTGTAATTAAATTTGGTAAGGTTTAACTGTGGTTTTCTGCAGATCAGGCTTTATGTGGTACCTATTGAGTGCATCAAAATGAGTCTATATGAGGGAAAGGGTTAAGGTTTATTTCAGATATACTTATAATGTGCTCCAATATAATGCAGCATCTAGACTTGGATGTCGGGAATAGCGTTATAATGGAGCTTCATTGTATGCTGCTGTTTTCTGACATGTATACAGTATACCAATGATAACAGGAATACAGTAGAAACTCACTTAGCGGGCACCTCAATAATACGGGCAACTTCTAATTACGGACAAATTTCGCGGTCCGGATCGCTTTGCTATATGTTTATTTGCCCGCAAAACTCAATAATGCGGGCACCTGGCTATTGCGAAATGCGGGCACCATTTTCGGTCCCGATCGGTGTTTACAGTGCAAAATGAACCTAGCTAAAGCGGGCACCTGTCCAAGAGCGATAACACTTTCGATTTTTTATCTGACTGGTTACGTGAAATACTGTCGTAAGTTATGTTAACCAGTCTCAGTATTTTGCAAACCAGTCTGTGTGTTTCACGCGCCCGACATTTTGACACTTTCTTTTGTTTTGTTAGCAGTACACAAAGAACAAACTGACAACAGGTCCAGGTGTTATTTTGTTTCGAAAAATGGGACGTTAATGAATCCCTTTATCAAAAGCGGTGTATGATGTTTGTATCTTTTTGTCCAATAAATTTAGCAAAGGGCGTTTAATAACGCTATGTTTTCAATGCATCGTCATTATCAACATCGAAATCAAACTGATGGTAATTAATACTATAATTAAAGTATTAGGGACATCTGAGCTACATTTAGTCAATATTCCTACTGAGATAATGGGTAAACATGTACATGTATGATATGATTTCTTTTGCAGCTTTTGTGTTGTTGCATGCTATTTTTATTGTATTTATTTTATATTTCTTTTGTTGTATTTAAATAAAGATAAATTTTTTTTATTAAAATGGCTTATTTAATGAGTTATTTGAATAATTAATTGATTACACAAAACTCACGTAACACACACATAACACACAAGTGTAGGGTTGATGTGTCAAAGGGACATAATCCCTTTTGACTTTGTGAAACCTTGCTATTAAGGCCAAATTTCAAATTAAGGCCACTCGTGCCCGGTCCCACTCGTGGCCTTAATAGTGAGGTTCCACTGTAATAACAAACCAAGAACGAAGATTAGGAAAGAAGACAAGAAGCAAAACAATAGTACCAGTAGATGAAAACTGTACAGCCTAAATGTTCTGTGTTTACTCTCTATATAAAATCAAAAGAGCGGAGTAATATTTTGATTCCAATCTACATAAAAAGGCAAATATCAAGCTTTACACTGATAAACTTCTCTGCCATATACCAAACCATGGGTGTGAAAATCCTCTTGCTCTGACATAAAACAAGAAGGACACAGTAGCCCTTATTCGCTCAACCAATTTTCATCAGCTTAGAGAACCAGGTGAGCTGAAAATTGCACAAAAGTGTGGTACGATAAGTGAAAGTTATAAAATATGAGTCATAAACAGTGGACCCGAAGGTCCCAGTTTTTACAACCCTGCAGGATATTACTGGATTGTCACTTTTCTAGCTTTGCTAGTAAGCCTGAAATGGCTGAGTCCTTCATTTACATTGAGATATATTAAATAGTTGGTGACTAGCTCCTCCTTCTTATAGACACCGTATGCTTCCTTCATTTTTCTGTTACTGAGAATGAGTCCAGGGCCCTCAAATCTGCCTTATTTACCTGCAATGAAAGTAAGAAAATACTTTCCATAATTATCATGATTAATTTAAGTATTCCTATTCAAAGAAAAATTCAAATGCTAGAACTTGTTGGTAATGATACATATAAACTTAAGGTCTGGACTTTCTTCTTTATTTTCAGGGTTGAGGTATGGTTCTTTGCCATTTTCCCTCAATATTTCTTTAAATTCACAATTTTAAATTTTACCTAAATTTGCTATACACCCCAAAGATTTTTTTTAAACATATAAAGACAATGCTTCCCCCACACCCCGCCAAAAGAAAAAAAACACAAAAAAACAAGAGGGCCATGATGGCCATGAAACCTGAGAAACATTGCCTTCAAAGCCAATTATTGTATTACAAGTAATAATGATGCATAATCTTTTCAGAAAGACAGCAAGATCATCTAAATTCAACACAAAAACTGTATCAACAATCAAAACTTTGAAGGTCATTGCTCTAATAAGTCTACATAAAATCAAGTGACCCCTAGGACGGAGCCAATTTTGACCCCAGGGCCATGATTTGATCAAAATTGGTAGATCTTCACTAGGCCATGTTACTCACCAAATATCTAAACTCCAGGCCTTGTGGTTTCTGACATGTAAAATCAAATGACCCCAGGGTCATGATTTGATCAAAATTGGTAACTGCCCATAAGACAATGCCACACACCAAATTTCTGAACTCCAGGCCTTGTGGTTTCTGACAAGAAGATTTTTCTAGTTTTTCCTATATAAATCTATGTAAAATCAAGTGACCCCTGGGGCTGGGCCAATTTCGACCCCAGGGTCATGATTTGAATGAACTTGGTAATGGCCCATAAGACAACATAATCTTACAATGTTATACATACACCATTATCTAATAAGATAAAAGTGAGTATTCATCTGAAACAGTATTAAAAGATCAGACGAGAAATTTACATTAAAAAGATTTTCTAAACATAGATCTTTATCTAAAGGTGCATTTATCAAGTTTGATATACATCCACAAGTTAATAAAAAATAATCTATTATACAACCAGATACAATGATCAATCAAAGCACTGATACCGCTTCAAAATCTTCCACTGTCGCCAAAATTTTGTCACGAGTCTGAATCAGTCGCATCTCACTCTTGACAACTTTCTCAGACAGAAGCTTGTTCTGTGCCTCTAGATCACCTAGAGTTTTCTGCAGAATCTTCAATTTCTCTCTCTTCAGGGAAGCCGTGTGCGCACATAAATCCTTCTGAACGTTCCCTGAGGGCTGCCTACGGAGCAAAGTGTGAAATCATTTAAGAATCAATTCTTTATCTGATTCTTTGATGCAAGTATTATATTCCAGGGTTTTTCTTTCTTGAATTATTAGTCCCAAATGGAGGTCCTGAGCTTATATATGAAGGGAGAAATATGCACTTCCAATATATAGAAATTTGCATCTTATATGAGTTGTCATTTCTTAAAAAGTTTTACTAACCCTTTACCTTATGATATTCATGAACAAATTAACGACTTGATTAATATTGATTTACTGAATTTAAAATGGTAAAGAAAATACACATGTAATGGATTTTTCTGTGCCATGTAGAATTTGACCTTCACCAGATAATTTCTAAAGGAGCTGTCTGATCTGGGTCTCCTCTGTATGTCAATGTGTCAATATCTACATGCATTATGACGTAAAGGGTAAACTTGACTTGACTATTTGAGTTTACCGTCACTTCGGCAGTATTTCAGTCATATAGCAATGTCCAGCTAATTACAGATGGAAGAAGACCCTGAATGCACGGAGGCATCCGGGTAGAACCACCGACCTACCGTAAGCCAGCTGGAAGGCTTCCTCACATGAAAATTTGAATGACCCTGCCGGGATTCGAACCCACACAGTAAGGGGCTGAGTGAGTGTAAAAGTCAGCGACTTTACCCTCTCAGCCACGGAGGCCCCTACGTAAAGGGTTAAACAAGTTAAGGAAATGTTATGAACAGTATAGTGTTTAATATAACATTGATTATACTATTTCACAATGTTACCTGACGTCACTTGCTATTATTTTGTTATTGTTGACTTTGAAATATACATGTATTAAACACAAGACGAAACTATTACACTGTTATTTACTGAGTCATGTAGACGAATGTCAGATATATACGTTTACATGAATAAATATAGCAAAATACGCTATTTTCTAATAATATCAATTTGCAATTACATAGTCTGTGAATCTTGAGAGCTCTGTCTTCACAATGAAATATGTTAAACTATTTCAAATAGGTTTACAGGTACTAATATCTACAATATCACATACATATAATTAACTGTTAATTTTCTTATTTAACCTTTTATATAGAAATGATTATTTTAGTAATGGTAAGGTCCTAGAATAATTTATAAATCTGGAGAAATACATATATATACTCTTTTAGTGATGCTAAGTGCTGCCTTTATAATTATGCAGTGGGAAAAGAGGACTCAAATAAAAGTTCACTGTATGTTTTATTTTTGCTTTTCATATAAAAATGCTGCCATCAGACTCCACTGCTCTGACTTCATTTATGACAGATATGAATAATGATGAATATCAATTTAATATTTTACTAGGAATTACCCTAAATAAAGGGCATTAAACCATTCTTAGTACCTTAACATATTGACATTAGATTCCTAACTGACAAAGGGTCATACATGTATTAAATAATTTCCATCAAAACTGTGTGAAGGCAAAGATGATTTGTAACTCACCAAAATTCAACTGAACATTCCTAAACTTGCTCATAAAATGTTAAATGTTCAGCCATTTGGAGACTACTGTATGTCTACTTAAGACAGACATAGTGTTGCCACACTGCAGTATCACACTGTAGACATGTGGCATGATACCATACCCAGTCACAGTATTCTGACACCGGACCAATCAGTCCTGAAAATACCCTTATATGCTAAGCACCAAGCAAGGGACCTTATGATGCCGCAAGCGGGGATCAAACTTACAACCTCCTGATTCCGGGGTGGACGCTTTAACCATTCAGCCACCGGGACCAGGATGCTCAAAAGTCTGAAAAACTGTAGTATTTTGGAAAAACTGATTGGCAGACAAGGGAAAGTCTTGTATGTAATACTTATAATACTGCCAATGTGCCAAAAAGTGTCAAAGACATGAAAAATAAACCTACCACTTGGCCTTGCTATGGTAACTTTCCTGCACCAAGTTATCAAGGTTGTTCAGTAGTCTCTCTATGCTCTCTTCTGAGTACATCAAGTCTAGCTCATACTGAAATCATGAAGAAAATTCAACTTCCTCAACATAAAACAATGCCTACTTTCTATAAATCTCTAAAGACATATTGATTTGTTACTCAGATTCAGTACCTATTTGGGAAATGGGGGGAGAAGTAAATGTCTTCACCTAGTTCAAGAAGTAATCATTTGAAGATTGAATGAAATATAAGATAGGATCAATGAAATCATTATCTAGTTCTGAGTTCCCAGTACATACTACGCCGTGCGATTGACTTTGACTTTTCTCCACTTTACACTTCAATAAAAAACCGATATTCCATTCGACACTATCACCTGTCATATAGAACGTCGCTTCGGTTGACGAATATAAACCACGCCTCCTTAGCGAGAGGAATCAAGCGCGCAGATTTATAACTTGCGGAACTATGAATTGACTTCAGGTACATGTCACATTGTGTAATCTTGCAAGGAAATAATGAATGAGTTTAAATAAACAACTATGTAGTTTCAAACGAAATAGGTGGCACTTTAACTCAGAGTGTTTTAGCAAAAGTGAATTTGTGTCTTGAATTAATAAAACACAGCAAAAGCAGTGTGGCATAGTAACTGTCAAACAGAGCGTGATACTTGTCCTTGTCATCATGGTCTACGAACGTGTGGCTTTTAACAACAACTAGCCATGTTAGATGTGGTTCTTCATGTAGGAATTATATAAAATCCTCGAATGTCATTTCAAAACCTTTCCAAAACGCACCGCTGACACTCTTTATAGGGATAATGATTTTTTAAAGTCCGTCTTGTCTGACATTTCCATCACGAAAGTTACTGAAAACTGAGCAAAAGGTGAAGCCAAGGGGCGGAGCTACATTCTGAATGGCATACACAATGCGTTTTGCTTTCTACAGTAAGAGGGAAAGCAACCGCAGTTTTATCGATGTGAAATTATTGGAAAAGTCAGAGTTAATTACACGGCGTAGAAACTTGGTTCGGGTTGGGGGGATTCTTTTGTGACGATGCGTCGTCATGGGTATAAGTTCAATCTCTGACAACTGCGTCAGGGAGTCGACTCTTTGGCTCAGTGGTTAGAGCAATGGGCTATCACGCCGGCGGACCGGGTTCGATTCCGGGACGGGCCGTGTTCGTTACACTTTCATTACATACCAAAGCGCACATTCTCCCCCTTCCCTGGAACCACATTTATATATGAGCATCGATGGTGTACAGTGTATTTTTTCTGTGCGATTTTAGGGCCGAAATTACTACCCTTTCCAATCACTCAAAAGAATGTTTTCTCCTATTCTCTGTTAAAATTACCCTTTCAACAGTTTTTGTTTTTCTTCTAAAAATAGAAACATTGACTTGTAATGAAACTTGCATGTCTAGGGGTGAGAGCGAAACTAGGCTTAGTGCTTATATATTTATATGCACTTAGCATAGTTTTGCTTTCACCCCATGATGTGTACATTGCTAAAACACTGAATCTATTAAACACAGACATAAAAATATTTACACATTTGCTGTAAAAGTAACTGAGTTCTGTGTCACAGTTAATCATAGTCTTACAGGCACAGTAATGCTATTTTAGTCTATAGCTATCTGCATTATGCTACAGTCCTGTATTTAAATTAATTTACTTATATAGCTGAATATGACTAGGTACTCATATTCAACTAGGTGTCTAGAACAATGCTCAAGTAAAACTATTAACACCCTTGAAAAACTGTAGTCATACCACACAATTCTATATTAATGATATCTGTTTTCTGTTTTCAGTAATAATTCCTCTCATCCTAAAAACAACTGAATACACTGAAGAACTGCTCCAAGTTTGTTTGTTTGGTGGGTTTAAGGTAAAGTCCCTGTAATGGTTCCGCTAAGTCTTTGACCACTTAACCTCTACCAAGATAACCTAATAAGTACCCTAATAAAATATTAGGAAACCTTGGTTATCTCCGTGAAAGGCCATGAGGTCCAAAATGTAGCGGGCCATTACAGGCACTTTACCTTAATGTCCTGTCGACAGTATTTCGGTCATTTGGAAACTGTGTCTTCTTGGGACAGATATAGTGCTGCCACACTGCAGTATCATGCCATAGACGCTGAGTTCTAGTACAAATTAGACTTCTGTATGTCTCGGCTGAGGCTTCATGTTTTACTGGAGTACCATTACTATCATAAAAGATATTTATTAATTTAAGACAGGAACACATATCGAGATGTGTGATAATATGATTCCACTTTTGTCCCAACATAACAAAGTGAAGACCTGGTATAACAAGTACACAGATCTTATGTGTTTTAGATATTTTAATGTCACACAAAATAAGCACATACCGTAACATTTTCTTTAAATTGGGTGATAGCCTTTGTCTGTAATTCCTTTAAAACATCTTTTCTTGCATTTGTAAGAGGCTTTACAAGTCTGAAATTAAACAAAAAGTAAAACATAAATATTGCAACCTCTTGATGCATATAGTATCAAAAAAACTATTTTTAAAGACTAAATAATTATAGACACAGGACTTACAATATCTATTTTTTAGTCCCATTATTGGGCATCTAGCCAAAAAGTATGTTTTTTTCCCACATTTTCAAGCAAATTTCACCCTACAATCAAAAATGCAAGAACTCATATAAACATCAAGAATGGTCAAGAGGTAGAATGTTGTACAATACAGCTGTACTCAGTGTATACTAGTTTATTTCCATTTCACTTTTAACCAACAAAGCTACTAAACAACATAGGCTACCAGCATGGGACCCCACAATGATACAAAGTAACAATTCAAAACATAATAAAATAATAATAATTCTTATTTTATGATAGCAATATTTTTTTTCTTGAATTGTGAAATTTTGTTAAAAGGTTAATTACCAGTTTTCGGGGTATTTTACCTTTACACTGTTTGCGCGTGAGAGCGTAATATGACGAGTTGTTTTCGCTGTCCCATATGATCAAAACAAATGTCAACCATGCTCTAATATTCAAATTAAGACATCATGTGACTTCTTGTGTAAATTCTGGACAATGTTTAAGATGCACGTCCATTTCATTAAAATCTTGAACTCGTATTTATCGTATTTATTGTAGATCAAACTCATCTGAATCTTTTAAATTGACATATTTTCAAACAAAAATCCATTTATATTTTTTATTTAAGTTAATACAATACAGGTTTAGTATTTTGCGCAGACCCGGATAATAAGTCACATGATATGGCTTAATTTGAATAAAAAAATGGTGGATATATTTTGTTATGAATTTTAAGGGGTTGGAAAATAGCTTATGCGAGAAGTTTTTTAAGATGTTTAAAGTATATGTTTTGTGATGAATAAACATGTGTAAAAATGTTTCAATTATCCATATGTGTCATCAATGGTAACTGTCATTAAGTTTAAAATGAAAAAAATGATTGTCGAGCGGGGTGGGTGTAAGGTCAGCAGTTTTCCCGGATAAAGTTGCAACTTCTTTCCGACCGTGGATGCCAATCAGAAAAAAAATATTCAGATCAGCATCTCAGATGAAATAAAGGCTCTATAAATATCAAATAATATCAGCATTAATTCCCTGAAATGGAATTTTGATGCATATTTAACTAACAGAGTATGTTGAGCTTAATTTGAAAATACCCCGAAAACTTGTTAGTTACTTTTTATGTCATCACCATTGACCTACATTTGAATGAACGCTGCTCTGTTTTGATAGAGATGAATTTAACATCGCAAATGTGTACAGGGAGGGACAAAATTTATTGTTGCACCCCTTTATTCTAATTAAATGAAAATTTTAATAATATTTGATATGCAAATATGGATCGATCTCGTTAGTACCCCGAAAACTTGTTAGACCATCATAAAATCAGGGCTTTTTTTCCGAAATTTGGGAAGGGGCCTTAGCCTTCTATTTTGGGAAATTGAAACGCGATTTCGGGGCGTTTTGGGAAAAAGGTAGACTCAATTCACATGTATACACAGTAATATTCTAACAGTCTTATGAATCTTAAAGAATCAAAACGAATTGATATAACAACTAGACATAAAACAGAGCTGTCTTTGGTTCAAATCGCTGCACTATTTAAAATGGTACTAATGTCCATAAACAATCTTCCTCCTTGGTGTCAACACCAAGACTAGCATTAGCTGCAAAAATGTTTTCGCATTCACCAGATAGAGCCAAATCTCTTAAGTTGGAGGCAGATTTTTTAACAAGTGGCTCCAATATATTTTTGTGTTTATATATGCTTTAGTTGAAATGTCAAATGCATATTCATTTGGTACATTATATTTAAAAATAAATAGAAATAATAAACATGTACATTATTATTGAAATAAAGACATTACAACTTTCTTTCACAATATTTCAATTGAAAATTAGATTAATGAAATTAACTCTAAGTTTTATATAGAAAATTGTTAATATATTAATTTAATCAATTAAAAAAAATAATTATATGTTTAAATATTACATGTATAAAAGACTAATAATAAATCAAAAGTGAAATTTAAAAAAAAAAAAATTGAGTATGTTATGTTTGGGGGACGTTTCATTTTGGCTACGTTTTTGACTTTTTCCTTAGCAATAAGGAATTGGTTATTTATACATCAAGGTAAATAACTGATGTGTTTATGTATTGAAAACTTACTTGGTGAACCGAACAACTGATCTGAATGTTTTAAAAAGATAAACAAGCAATAAAAATGCTGATGTATCTTCGCAAACAGCCGCCATTGACTGAGATGATTGCGCAACTTCATAACAGCTCTCTAAATGAAGGTAAAACAATAGTCGGTAGAAGGTGTGACAAATGATAGTCGTCCAATAAGATCCGAGTATTCCACATTGAGCCTTAGAATGCGTGTTGATTGGGTCATCGAACAGCAGGTGCTTTACTTTAAGTAGTATGCAGTGTAGAGTGACGTATAATTATGTGCATTACGGAAACAACTGCATTACTTTTTTTTTCTCTGTGTTAATGAATATTCGCTTATAGGTTTAAGGAGAAAAATAGTTGGAACATATTGGGAATTTTATCATTAGATTTGGGGAATTCTTTTGGTCAAAATTGGGAAAAATATAGCCTTTTTACGATTGGGAAGTCACCGAAGATCGGCCTCTAATATAGAAGGAAAAAAAGCCCTGAAAATGTGTTTTGAATTGTTACTTTGTATCATTTGGGGGTCCCACGCCGGTAGCCTGTGCTAGACAAGAACTACTTTGTATATTTTTATTAATATAAATTTGTATATGCAGCAAAAATTGCCTAAAATTCCCCCTACAGAGGAAAACAACATGAAAATTCCCTCTCCTGGAGGTAGAGGTACTGTTCACCTAAAACAGAGAGAGAGACCTGGGACACTGTGTCTTGTTCTCATTTGGATCATCCTAAATTTTGCTCTCCAGTGCTGTTAGATGAACGTCACTGACACTGCTGTTTATAGATCTTATCTCTTTACCATACTCATGACATACTCATTTTGGGTTCACAACCAAGAACGCAAGATGCCATTTTGGAAAAGTATAGGTCAACTCGGCCTAAAAACCTAATCGGCCTAGTCCAAGTCAGCCTGATCCAAGTCGACCTACTATGAATAATGATACAAGGTGTTCCCGGTATCATGTGTCCTACGTGAGACAAACATCCTTTAATTTCTCAAGGAATAATAAAGGTGTTAAAAATGATAAAAGTGTTACACAGTTATTAATTAGAAGAGTATTAAACTTCAAAAGAAATAGAAAATTAATTTATCTCTTTCATGATCATTAAAATGGTATCCCTTTGAAATATACTTCAAACGTATTCGATTTTGTTGTATCTTAATGTTCAAACGATGTCAACAAGGCTGGGGATACAGAACTACAGGGATACACGTCATAATAATAATCAAATTAGGCCGACTTGGACCAGGCCGATCTGGTCAGTAGGCCGACTTGGACCGGGCCGACTTGGTAATTAGGCGAGTTGACCCGGATTCTTTTGGAAATATATTTTTGACTGTTTTTGGTTGTGGACCGATATTCTTTTCTGTTTGTTATCAATTACAAATGACGATTCATGGCATTTGGGGGATATGCATCGATGCATTAATGAATATATTTGAAACATAGGTGAGTACTTTTTTTCTAGCAATAGGCCTAACCTCTTACGCTGGCGAGAACTGGATACTGTTCTAGATGTTTTAAGTTAGTGATCATTAATTAAGATATAACGGGGAATACCTGAGGTTTGATGTAAAAGATTCTATTGTTTTGTTCATTACACTCTGTAAAATCTGCATTCTGTGTGAATTATTTTCGTTACTGGATGAGTTAATTGTGTTTTCATTTTTACTAGTTTCTATGCTCGCATTATCCGCCATTTTGAATCTCCCGCTTAGTCGCAATTGTCTAGACGCTTGATGATGCGTATTATCAAAACCCGTACGCAATCATATACCTTAAAAACGCACCAGAAAAATGTTAAGATCTGAAGGGTTTTATAAAAAAAAATCCTTTATTGTCCAAAATATGAGGGAAAAAAAACATATTTCAGACACTTTGCATAGGCTACAAAAACGTAGTTCGTAGTTTTATTATCTTCTGAAAATAGCAGTGGTAAAATAACTTTATATACTTAAAATGACTCTGAAATCGCACACTTTATATATATTAAAGTGGGTTTTTTTTTGTTTTTGTTTTTTACAATGAAAGCATTTACTATGATTATATTTATACACATTTCAATTTTTAGCTCACCTAAGCAACGCTCATGGTGAGCTTTTGTGATCCGCTGAGTGTCTGTCGTGCGTCGTCAACAATTTTAGCGTTGACTCTCTGGCATCTTCATTTCTTAAGCAATAATCTTCAAACTCTATGACAATGTTTATGACCATAATATCTCGATCGAGTTCGATTATGGCCGAGATCTGCCATTTAGGCCGGGAGTTATGCCCCTTTTTAATATACAAAAATGCCAGATTTCACTGGTTGTTTACATTCTAGATAGCGTCTTCATTTCTTGAACAATCATCTCTAAACTTAATGACAATGTTTATGACAATAATCTTTCTATCAAATTCGATTATGACTGATTTTGGCCCATTAGGTCAGGAGTTATGGCCCTTTTTATTATTAACAATAAATATCTTTAAAAAAGATACTCGGCCGTGGTAACGAGCTTGATGATTAGTGTCTGAATGGTTTAACATGTAATAGATTTTGTTGTTGGTTTAAGATTTATTTAATTCCTGTGTCAGTGCCTCTCTTTGAAATACCACGGATCAAAATGATTTGTACAATCTTGGTAGACACTTACAGCCTTAAAACTTCGTTGAAGCGGGCTACAAAACGAAACCGGATGTTACGTTTTTGTTGAATATAGGATCTGTCAGGATCGAACAATCAATTCCGAAATCTATGTGTTTCCTATTTTTAGCTCACCTGAGCAAAGCTCAGGGTGAGCTATTGTAATCCCGTGAGCGTCCGTCGTGCGTCGTGCAGCGTCAACAATTTTTAGTGTTTACAATCTATCACCTTTATTTTTTTAAGCAATCATCTTCAAACTTTAATGACCATAATGTCTCGATTGAGTTCGATAATGGCTGATATCCGTCAATTAGGTCAGGAGTTATGCCCCTTTTAATATTAAAAAAATGCCTTATTTCACTTTGTTTACACTCTAGCATCTTCATCTTTTAAGCAATCATCTTCAAACTTTATGACAGTGCTTACGACCATAATGTCTCGATTGAGTTTGAATATGGCTGAGATCGGTCAATGAGGTCAGGAGTTAAGCCCCTTTTGATATAAAAAAAAGCCAGATTTCACTTTGTTTACACTCTAGCATCTTCATCTTTTGAACAATCATCTTCAAACTTTATGGCAATGCTTATGACCATAATGTCTTGACTGAGTTCGATTAAAGCTGAGATCTGTTGATTAGGTCAGGAGTTATGCCCCTTTAAATATAAAAAAGCCAGATTTCACTTTGATTACACTCTAACATCTTCATTTTTTTAGCAATCTTTTTTAAACTTTAAGACAATGTTTATGCCCATAATTTCGTAATCGGGTTATTTAGGAGTTATGCCCTTTTCACCATAAAAAAAGCCAAATCTCACTTTTACACTCTAGCATCTTTATTTCTTAAGCAATCATCTTTCTCAGGTGAGCGATCAAGGGCCATCTTGGCCCCCTTGTATAGCGTTCTACTCTTTCAGTTTACCTTAAAAAGGTGTAGTGTCTTAATATTCGGGACAAATCGTTTGCAGGGGAAGAAAACTTCAACTTTTAAAACAAACAGAGATCTTAAGAACTCGTGTCCACAACTCCTTTCTTTCTTTAGAATTATTTTACAATGACCAATGGATTTAGCAAAGTATATAATAACCAGTGAAAAGCCTAATTTTATTACTGTGTGTTTCACAAGAAGTCAGAGAGAAAATAAACGGCCTGACGGCCGAAAAAAATGTTAAAAAAAAATAAATAGTGTTTACACTCTAGAAGACACACTTTTATCCAATCTTCCTCAAACTGTCTTGGTGACGTCTCGGTCGAGTTCGATCATGGATGGGGTGGGATCAAAAAGTAGTTCACTAGCTTCGTCAAATCTTGGTTAAATCTAGTTGCACTCAATGGGCCACATTATTGGCTCAGTCTTTCTCAAACTTGCTCATAATAGAAAGATAAGACACTTTTATTTCCTCCGGTAAATAGGGTGGGGTCAAAAAGTACATGTAGGTCACTAGGTCAAATCTTAGTATCATCATGGCCACTTTATTAGCCATATCTTTCTCAAACTAGTAATGTTTGTCTTGATGACTTCTCGGTCAAGTTAGGACATGGGTAAGGCATGGACAGAAATAAGGTGAGTGATTAAGGGCCATAATGGCCCTATTGTTTCCTTATATTTTATATAAGTTGTTAAGTTTATGTTTCATTAAGTAAAAATATATGATATACATTTGATGGAATCCTTATTTTGTTTCCGTGAAAAATTAATGTTTGTCCTGTACTCGCTAGTGTATTTTGTGACAGAATTTGTACATAAAAATATTGCAGTTGCCATTTTGTATTTAGGTAAAGGCATATTTTGCCATATCAAAAGCTTACATCTTGAGCCTGGACAGCGTAATGGTAACGCACTTCGTTTCCCACCAATGCGTCCGGGGTTCGATTCCTGGTCACGTACATGTGAGGGTAGAGAGGTCCATTCAGACATGTAGGTTTTCTCTGGTTTCCTCCCATAAAATATTTCAAGACGCCGCCGCCAGAGCCATCAAGAGTGAATTATATGATTTGTATTAAATTGTTTTGCAATTGATCAAATATAAATAAACTTTCAAATTTGAATGTTAATTTAGAATTATCAGTCTACGGGGGAATATGTAGATGGCGTCCTCACAAAATGGGTCATTTTCAAGTTACATAATTCTCCATGAAAACAAATGCTTTATAAACATATTCAGGAACATATGATTACATTTTTTACGAACTCATAATTATATATGCAGTATGGTGCTATTATATATGTTGAATTAAAGCTGTATTTCAGGTGAAACATAACCAGTTGACTTTTAATTAGGTTTTCGCCGCCGCAGGTTGAAAACCTATTATTCTTCTGTTGATTTTTAGCTCACCAGAGCACAACGTGCTCAAGGTGATCTACTATGATCACCCTGCATCCGTCGTCGTCAGTCGTGCAGTCCTCAACAGTTTGCTTTAAACGACACCTCCTTTGGAAACGCTGGGTAGAAATTGATGAAACTTGGCATGGATCATCCTTGGGTAAACCTCCACAAAATTGCTAAAATAAACTTGATACATGCAGAAATCTGGTTGCCATGAGTAACCAGATGAATTTTACTTGAAAAACTTCAAAAATCTTCTCCTCTGAAACCAATGGTCAGAACTTCGTTTGGCACAAATGGTCACCTCATAGTGCTCTACTATAATTGCTAAAATGAAGTTGATCCCTTAAACAAGAGGGCCATGATGGCCCTGAAACGCTCACCTGAGTACCATTGCTACAACTGATTACAAGGTTTTTAAACAGACAAGAATTCTGATATAACTCAATCTTAAACATAATTTAGCCCTGACAATACTACACACCAAATATATAAGCACTGGGCCTTATGGTTTCAGAGGAGAAGACTTAGTGCGGGGTCATTTATCTCCAAAGGGCCACCATTTTGAAAATCTTGATAATGAACCATTAGATGATACAACATACCAAAAATCTAAGCTATAGGCCTTATGGATTCATAGAAGAAGATTTTTAAAGATTTTCCTATATAACTCTATGTAAAACAAGTGACCCATGGTGCGGGGGCAATCTTCAAAGGGCCACCATTTTGAAAATCTTGGTAATGAACCATTAGATGATACAACATACCCAAAATCTAAGCTCTGGGTCTTATGGATTCATAGAAGAAGATTTTTAAAGATTTTCCTATATAACTCTATGTAAAACAAGTGACCCCTGGTGCGGGGGCATTTATCACCATAGGGCTATGATTTGAACAATCTTGGTAATGAATCATTAGATGATGCTGCATACCAAATATCTAAGCTCTAGGCCTTATGGATTCATAGAAGAAGATTTTTAAAGTTTTTCCTATATATAAATCTATGTAAAACAAGTGACCCCTGGTGCAGGGGTATTTATCACCATAGGGCTATGATTTGAACAATCTTGGTAATGAACCATGATGCTACATACCAAATATCTAAGCTCTAGGCCTTATGGATTCATAGAAGAAGATTTTTAAAGATTTTCCTATATAACTCTATGTAAAACAAGTAACCCATGGTGCAGGGGCATTTATCCCCATAGGGTCATGATTTGTACAATCTTGGTAATAAACCATAAGATGATGCTACATACCAAATATCTAATCTCTAGGCCTTATGGATTCATAGAAGAAGATTTTTAAAGATTTTCCTATATAACTCTATGTAAAACAAGTAACCCATGGTGCAGGGGCATTTATCCCCATAGGGTCATGATTTGTACAATCTTGGTAATAACCATTAGATGATGCTACATACCAAATATCTAAGCTCTAGGCCTAATGGATTCATAGAAGAAGATTTTTAAAGATTTTCCTATATAACTCTATGTAAAACAAGTGACCCCTGGTGCGGGGGCATTTATCACCGTAGGGCTATGATTTGAACAATCTTGGTAATGAACCATTAGATGATGATGCATACCAAATATCTAAGCTCTAGGCCTTATGGATTCATAGAAGAAGATTTTTAAATTTTCCTATATAATCTATGTAAAACAAGTGACCCCTGGTGCAGGGGCATTTATCACCATAGGGCTATGATTTGAACAATCTTGGTAATGAACCATAAGATGATGCTACATACCAAATATCTAAGCTCTAGGCCTTATGGATTCATAGAAGAAGATTTTTAAAGTTTCCTATATATAACTCTATGTAAAACAAGTGACCCCTGGTGCAGGGGCATTTATCACCATAGGGCTATGATTTGAACAATCTTGGTAATGAACCATAAGATGATGCTACATACCAAATATCTAAGCTCTAGGCCTTATGGATTCATAGAAGAAGATTTTTAAAGTTTTTCCTATATATAAATCTATGTAAAACAAGTGACCCCTGGTGCAGGGGCATTTATCACCATAGGGCTATGATTTGAACAATCTTGGTAATGAACCATAAGATGATGCTACATACCAAATATCTAAGCTCTAGGCCTTATGGATTCATAGAAGAAGATTTTTAAAGATTTTCCTATATAACTCTATGTAAAACAAGTAACCCATGGTGCAGGGGCATTTATCACCATAGGGTCATGATTTGTACAATCTTGGTAATAAACCATAAGATGATGCTACATACCAAATATCTAATCTCTAGGCCTTATGGATTCATAGAAGAAGATTTTTAAAGATTTTCCTATATAACTCTATGTAAAACAAGTGACCCCTGGTGCGGGGGCATTTATCACCGTAGGGCTATGATTTGTACAATCTTGGTAATGGCCCATAAGATGATGCTACATACCAAATATCTATGCTCTAGGCCTTGCAGTTTTGCAGAAGAAGATTTTCAAAGTTTGCATTTTTAAAATCTATTTTTAGCTCCTGTGACCTACTTTTTTAACCAATCTGAATAATTTGTACAACTTTGAAAGAGGGCATCATAAGGATGATTCCTGTGAAGTTTGGTCAAAATCCCTTCAGCGGTTCATGAGGAGATGTTGTTTAAAGCAAATTGTTGACGACGGACGCACGCACGGACAACGGACAAAAGGCAATCACAAAAGCTCACCATGAGCACGTTGTGCTCAGGTGAGCTAAAAATGAGGCCCCTAGGGGTGGGGGGGGGGATAGCTAATTTCTTTATATATTCTACATAGAAAATTTAAACAAGAGGCCCATGATGGCCCTAAATCGCTCACCTGAGATAAAAAGGTTGACCCAAGGAACATCTGTACCAATTTATTTTAAAATCTGGCCAGTAGTTTTGAAGAAGATGATTTTTAAAGTTTTCATATTTTTGTTCTTTTTGTTGCCATGGCAACCAGAGTTCTATATGGATCAAGTTTATTTTAGCAAATTTTGTGAAGGTTGACCCAAGGATCATTCCTGCCAAAATTAAACAAATTCTGTCCAGTGGTTTCAGAGGAAATGTTGATTAAAGTTTTCCCTATATACATATAAGGCAAATAAGCCCCGCACCTGGCGGCCATGTTTTTTAACGGATCTGAATAATTTTAGCAACTTTGGTAGAGGTTGACCAAAGGAACATCTGTACCAATTTATTTTAAAATCTGGCCAGTAGTTTTGAAGAAGATGATTTTTAAAGTTTTCATATTTTTGTTCGTTTTGTTGCCATGGCAACCAGAGTTCTACATGGATCAAGTTTATTTTAGCAACTTTTGTGAAGGTTGACCCAAGGATCATCCCTGCCAAGTTTAATCAAATTCTGTCCAGTAGTTTCAGAGAAGATGTTGTTTAAAGGTTTCCCTATATACATATAAGGCAAATTAGCCCCGCCCCTGGCGGCTATGTTTTTTTACGGATCGAAATAATTTTAGCAAATTTGGTAGAGGTTGACCCAAGGAACATCTGTACCAATTTATTTTAAAATCTGGCCAGTAGTTTTGAAGAAGATGATTTTTAAAGTTTTCATTTTTTTTTCTTTTTGTTGCCATGGCAACCAGAGTTCTACATGGATCAAGTTTATTTTAGCAAATTTTGTGAAGGTTGACCCAAGGATCATCCCTGCCAAGTTTAATCAAATTCTGTCCAGTGGTTTCAGAGGAGATGTTGTTTAAAGGTTTCCCTATATACATATAAGGCAAATAAGCCCCGCCCCTGGCGGCCATGTTTTTTTACGGATTGGAATAATTTTAGCAACTTTGGTAGAGGTTGACCCAAGGAACATCTGTACCAATTTATTTTAAAATCTGGCCAGTAGTTTTGAAGAAGATGATTTTTAAAGTTTTCATATTTTTTTATCTTTTTGTTGCCATGGCAACCAGAGTTCTACATGGATCAAGTTTATTTTAGCAACTTTTGTGAAGGTTGACCCAAGGATCATCCCTGCCAAGTTAAATCAAATTCTGTCCAGTGGTTTCAGAGGAGATGTTGTTTAAAGGTTTCTCTATATACATATAAGGCAAATAAGCCCCGCCCCTGGCGGCCATGTTTTTTTACAGATCGGAATAATTTTAGCAACTTTGGTAGAGGCTGACCCAAGGAACATCTGTACCAAATTATTTTGAAATCTGGCCAGTAGTTTTGAAGGAGATGATTTTTAAAGTTTTCAAATTATTTTTCTTTTTGTTGCCATGGCAACCAGAGTTCTTCATGGATCAACTTTATTTTAGCAACTTTTGTAGAGCCTCACCCAAGGAACATTCCTGCCAAGTTTCATTAAATTCTGTCCAGCGGTTTCAGAGGAGATGTCGTTTAAAGCAAATTGTTGACGACGGACGACGGACGATGCACGACGGACGACGCACGACGACGGACGCCGGACGAAGGGCGATCACAAAAGCTCACCTTGAGCACTTTGTGCTCAGGTGATCTAAAAAAATCCTCTATGAAGCCATTAGTCAAAATTTAATTTCATTTGGCACAAATGGTCACCTCATGACCGTCTACCATACTTGCTACAATAAAGTCGATACTGTGAAAAATGAGATACCTAGGGGGTCAGCTAGTTTCCTTATATACTCTTTACATGTACAGAACATTTCAAAATTCCTCTATGAAACCAATGGTCAGAATTTAATTTCATTTAGAAGAAACGGTCACCTCATGTCTACCATAATTGCTAAAATAAAGTTGATCCCATAAAAAATGAGGTCCCTAGGGAGTCAGCTATTTTCCTTATATACTCTTTATAGGAAATCTCTTTTTTTTATAAAACCAATGGTCAGAATTAAAATTCATTTGTCACAAATAGTCACCTAATGACTGTCTACAATTGCTAAAATAAAGTTGATCCTGTGGAAAATATGGCCCCTAGCTGGTCAGCAAGTTTTCTTATATATAATTGAAAATTTAAAAATTCTTCTCTTCTGGAACATATATTCAGAATTAATTTTTGTTTTGAACCAATAATTACCTCAAGGTTTCAAAATTGAGGCCTCTCGATTATTGAATAACTTAAGAATTCTTTGTATCTGAAACTTAAATCTGGTTGCTGCTAGAAGAAACCAGGTAATATCAAGTGACTTGAATTGTTTTAATAGATAAGCTGATGTACTCAGTTGGCCCTCGTTTTTATTTTTGGAACCTACCACAATTTGTAAAGGAATCATTCATGTTTTATGAGAGTTAATAATAATGTTGACCAAACTAATATTGAATTGTGATCAACAATTTCAGTTGAAGTGGTATTAAGTACCTGAAGACAGATCTGAAAGTTGTGAGTTCGAGCCAACTGAGGTATGGGTATTTCATGACCTTCCAAGGTGCAAAGTACTGGTCCAATCCAGGACCCGTCAAAGGGGCATAAGAAAAATAAGTTTAAATCAGAGCAACAGTTTCAGTTATTTTTCAATAAAAGTTTTCTATATTGGTTTTACAAGAAAACTGGTAAACCCCCTTGGAACGTCATTTCTTTTTAATTTTATACAGATAAACTTTCTTTTAGTAATTAAAGCATAGGGCCATACAATAACCTATGTATCAAATTTACTTATGACTACCGGTTTCAAAAACAAACAATTTTGATTCTATAAAGCTTACATATAAGGTAACTAGCCCACCGCCTGGGAACAAGATTTTTCAAAGGATCAACTTTATTTAAGCAATTCTGGTAAAGGGCTATGAGGCGTTTACATGTGTATATAAATCATGCCAAAAAAAAAAAAAAATAAATAAACAAATTTGGAGAATAGTTTTAAATTTTTCTACATAGGTTACCAAGTATATATGAAACTAGCTGATCCCTGGGAGCCATATTTTCAAGGGATCAACTTTTAGCATTTATGGTAATACAGTAAAGGCCATGCAATGACCATTTGTGTCATATGAATTTTAATTTTGACCACTGGTTTTAAAGATTCTTTTTTTCTTTTTTTAAGAGATTTGAAATAAAATTCTAATGGCTAACACTGCAATGCAAGCAAAGCATTGCATGAAGCAAATCTATTTAAGAATCTTATGTGAAGGAAACCCTAAGGATTATCCCTGTCAGTTTTCAAAAATGGTTTCTGAGAAAATGTTTTTAATTTTATGACAATGGATGACGGCAGACAGTTTAGGGATCACAAAAGCTCACCTTGAGTACTTAATACAACAGATGCCTGTAAAATAATACAAAACAAATCAATACAAAGGATTCCTTTGCCATCATCTATTTTGGAATAATAATAGTTAAAACCATCATTAATAAATGTATCACCAACGTTGTGAAACCAACAAATCTTGAAGAAGACATTACATCTTCACAAAATCTCCCTGATCACAGATTTTTTGACAAAAAGCACTATTTCTCAGCAATAAAAAAAAATAACAAATTACATTGAAATGACATAAATAACACCCTATATTTTGGGGCCTGTGTCTTTGTACCCAGTCACGTGTGGATCAGTTAGGTCAAGGTCAACAGAGGAACTAATGTCACTGGCTGTCTCGTTCTTATTTACAGACTCTCTCTTGAATATCGGTGGAGCTTTGTGTCGCACAACGTCCTCTGTAATAATGACACTTGTAATATCCGACCCAGGCTGCTCATACATTGGTACAAGAAGATGCTTCTCCTGTAAATAAACCCAGGTACCCAATAAATAAAAACAAAAACGCATGTGCAGTTGAGGTGTAACGATTCATTGATGCATCGCGATATGCCTTGTCTTCGATGTACCGGTATGCATCAGAAAGAAATATTAAATGGCAATACAGTAAAACCTGACTTATCCGACATGGCTTGATACCAGTTGATTATGTCAGGTAAAGCAGGATCCAACTTCTCAGTGTTAATATCAATGGTACTTATGAAAAATAATTATTAGTATACATTCGAACAAGTTATATTTATAAAAATGAATACAAGCAAAATGACCCTTAAAAAAGAATTATGAGTGTTAAGAGATAAAAACAGGTCTATTATTTTAAGATTTATAAGCCAATAATACGATAAATTTTTACTAATACATGATTTCAATCAGTTATGTTTCAATCAGTTTTGTAGCGGGTTCAATCCATACCAAAGTCGTAAAAAATGGTACTGTTATAGCTTCCTTGCTTGGTGCTCAGCATATAAGGGTAGTTGCAGGACTGGTTGGCGCGGTGTCAGGATAATGTGACTGGGTGTGTTATCATGCCACATGTCTACGGCGTGATACTGCAGTGTGGCAGCACTATATCTGTCTCAAGTAGACATCATCTCCAAATGACTGAAATACTGTCGGTGGGACGTTAAACCAAACAAACAAACAGTTATGTTTCTTATTGTGTATGGCTACACCGATAATTACGAACAATTACGTCATTAGTTTGTACCAAAACGCAAACAGTTTTAAGCTCAATCTGGCAAAGTGAAAATGCATGAATCATTAAGATATTGGTTAAGCAAGAGTGAAATACACGCCGTTTATTAATTCTGGACCAACAAACACTGTCCGATAAGGGGTATGTCAGGTGTCTTTAAAATCAGGGTTTAAACATATAGAACATAGAAGGAATTTTGCGGTACCATAGGACGCTGTCGGGTATGGCAGGTTGTCAGATATATAAGGTGTCGGATAAGTCAAGTTTTACTGTACATTGTGATGCAATACAGATGTTACCTTAAGAATAAGAGGCATTGATGCAGCTGACAAGTAATTGCAATATGCAAACAATTTCTTACATATGTGATATTTTTTAATGCTTATACGTATGCTGTCGCTTATGTCATTTCCATCCCACCCCCACCCCCCCAAAAAGTCAGAATTCAGTGTGTTTATTTTACTTTCACAAGTACAGTTTATTTGATATTTAACAGTTATTAAACTCTTATATGTTATAGCTGATAACTTGTGTTTTAGAATAAATGCTGTGAATAGTTAAAGAAGTTTTTATATAAAAAAAAACTTGGTTTCAAATATGAAAGTAAGTACTGTGATGTGTATTGCAACACCACTAGAATATAAGATTCATTTTTTTCATAAGTTCAAGTTAGAAAATTAGCACTGGTACCAATGAAATGGTTGTTTGTTTGGTTTAACATCCTGCAGACAGTATTTCAATCATTTGGCGACTATGTTTACTTGAGAGATATAGTATAGCCACACTGCATTATCACATCGTAGACATGTGGCATGATACCACACCAAGTCACATTATCCTGACACAGGTCCAACCAGTCCTGAAACTACCCTTATATGCTGAGTGCCAAGCAAGGGAGCTATACCAGTACTAATTCTACAATTTTGGTATGATGCAGCTGGGGATAAAACCCACAACTCTCTTACCACATGGTCACCGGGACTGGTCAATGAAATGTATGAATACCCCTGCTAAAAGCATGGTTAGCTACAAACAGTTAAACAAGGCAACAGGACAGGACTAGGTGCAACCTGACATGCCTCATTCCAGTATAGCCCACATATTACATTATTACATTATTTAATTGGGATGTAAGAAAATACATTTTATGAGTTAAAAGACTCTGCACATACCATTTCTGCCCTTAGTCCACGAGCTCCGGTTTTCTTCTGCATTGCCACCTGAGCAATGGCACTGAGGGCTTCAGACGTCACCTCCAGATGGCACTGTAATAACAGGAAGAAATTGATAAGAAATTATTATGGCAGCAGACAGATATGGGAGGAGACACTATTAAATGTTGCTCTGGCATATAAAAGTTCTCATAACATTTGAAGTTTTATACCAAATGAGTCAGTGCTGATTTGGGCTTTATTGTAATTTGATTGTGAATTATTTTTTTTTCTACCATCAAAATATATAGAGATCAACATCATTTCAGTTAATACGGTTGAGAAAATGTGCAAAATAAAAATTCTGACCACTGGTTTCAGAGATGATTTTTAAATTTTTCTATATAGAGTATGATTATATGGAAACTTGCCAACTCCATGGGGGCCTCATTTTTTAAGGGATCAACTTCATTTTAGCAAATATGGTAGATGACTAAAAGGAGACCATATTATGCCGAAGAAAATTAAATTCTGACAATTGCTTTCAGGGGATGATTTTTTAAGTTTTTTGAAATAAAATGATGTTGGTTGCCATGGCAATCAGAGTTCTGCATGGATCAAGTTTGTGGAGGGTCACCCAAGGATGATTCATGCCAATTTTTTTTTCATCAATTTTTACCCAACAGTTTCAGAGAAGATGTCATTTAAAGCATATTGTTGATGAAGGACAACAAACGATGAGACAACAGATGGAGGGTGATCCCAATAGCTCACCTTAAGCACGATGCGCTTTGGTGAAAAAAGTAATAAAAAATCAAGAAGTTAAGAGACCTATAAACTGCCCCTGACGAAGGAAAAAATTAAATACCAGTATTGTGAATCAATGCTGAACCATAGTTACTGGTATTAAAAAACTTTGACTAGAGTGGTGAGAAGACAGTTTTATCATTAACCATACCTAGTGATCAATAAAACTCACAATATTATTGCTCGTATTCCAAATCCAATGTTCTCAAATACATCAAATTTGAGCCTGAACTTGAAGAGTTATGGATTACCTTTTCCATAGCAAAACTGTGCTGGAACTGTTTCAAGATGGCATTCCTTGGTTCTGTAAGAATTCTCACTAGGATACCTTCATCCAGAGAATGGAATGGTACAACTTTAGGAATCCTGCCCACAAATTCAGGAACCAGTCCAAATTGAATAAGATCTACATCTTCAACGACCCTCAGATATTTGTCCATCTGTTCGATTTCAGATTGAGCTGAGGGTTTATCACTAGTAAACAAGTCTTTAGGTGAATCTGTATCTGATTGCACTGACTTGGAATTCACTGGTGCACCAAATCCAAGAGTCTGAAACATGAGAGAAAAAAATCAATTGAAATTAAATATATGATACTATAAAGATTGTAAAATCTAATGCTACCCCACCTCTGTCGTAATTTGAGTAGGCAAAGATGGATATCACAAACTGCTTTCTCACTTAGTTTAAATCAAATTGAGAATATAAGAATGACAGACAAATGGCAGTTTTATTAAAATACACACTAAACTGTGAAAAAACATCATGCAAAAGATAATTCGTGGAATAAAAAAGAAGGAGTTATAAACACAAGATTCTGTCTACAGCCATATGGACGGTCAAACAGAAAACTTGTCATAAACTAGCTATTTCTATTGTAACAAATATCCCTAATGCAATGCTGTAAGTTGAAAATATGAAAAGATATTGAGCTTTATTGTGAAACGGGCTGCAATCAGTCAGGACAGCAAGAATGATTTCTACTATGCCCACACCTAACTTGTGAAATTTATTTTTCATTTTTTTTTACTGTATCTAATATTAAGCCATATTCATAACATGATAAGCAAAATTCATTTGTGAGTAATATTTCAGTTTACCTATATAATGAATAACTTTGCTATGTTTATCAACAACTATTAAAGTTTGGAAAACAGCCACAGGCAAAAGTCCTACCATGTAAATGAAAGACAAGACTCCAAATGGATGGTGATGATGACAAGTAACTGGAGTTACACGCAGCGCATGAGTCCTCTACCAGTGAGGTGCATAATACATGTATTATCTTAGACGGTTTTTAAGTTATCGCAGGATCCAGATTTCCGGACATCCAGACGGACAGAGGGCAAACCTAAAGTAAACTGTAAACATCGGAAGGGGACTAAAAATCCCCCAAACCTTCCAACCATAACCTGCAGGAGTTAAATAAACAACTTTACCTTTACATCTCTTCTTCGTTGTACAATCTTGTCGAGGCCGCTGAAAGCTCCAGCAGCAATGAAGAGAATGTTTGTGGTATCTACAGGGATTGTGTCGCCCCGCATTTTCTTGCTTTTCTCCGGGACATTTATTATGGTCCCCTCCAACATTTTGAGCATACCCTGCTGTACCCCCTCCCCACCCACATCCTTCAGATGCTGAGATCTAGGTGCCTTGGCTATCTTATCCACTTCATCAAGAAACACGATACCTGTCAAGGTTACAATATATTACTATTACAAGATTATTCAGTTCAAAACAATTTTCTTTTTTTTTGTAGAAATTTGAAATCTGTTTTCTTGTATAAGTAAAAAACTGCTTTTTGACCTTCAACATTTTAGTGTGACCTTGATCTTTGAGCTATAAACATGAGTCATGCAACCTTGTCTGGACAAAGGAAGTTGATGGGCCCTTGCCTCCAATAAAATAAAAACCACATTTTTCTGTTACCACACACTGGGTTAAAAAAAGAATTTTGAAAGATAACTTCTTTATCTAGCCCTAGCTGTAGTGAAATATCATTTACAATTTCATTTCTTTCTTTATCTGCAGTGTTTGTGTTGTAAACTCAGCTTTTGGTAAATGTTACTGTATGGTGCACATAAAGGCTTTCTGCTTTTAAATATGTAGTTCTATGAAGAGCTTTCTGATTATTAATATGTAGGTACCATAAGATTTTATGGTATAAATAGATAAAACAAGAGTAAAACCACTAACCTTTCTGACATTTATCAATATCTCCATTGGCATTCTGGAAGAGTTTAGCGATGACAGATTCAATGTCCTCCCCGACATAGCCTGCAGACGTTAGTGTGGTACAGTCACAAATGGCAAATGGTACGTCTAGAATTCTGGCTAGCGTCTGAGCTAATAGGGTCTTACCTAAATTTGAAGGGTAAAAACACCTTAAACAAGAGTACCACATGCAGATGCCAATGCTTGCATGCCTAGACTTTTTTTCTTTGAAAAACCGACAAGCTAACAAGAGAGAGATTCTGACTTCTGGATACAAAGGATACAAAGTAATTTAAAGGGTTTTTGTTTTTTAGACTAAAATTAGTAAATTAGTTTTTTTTCCTTGTTGCCACATCAACCAGAATGGATCAAATTTGTTTCAGCACCACTGTGAAGGAATATCCTAGGATCATCCATGACAAGTTTAGTCAATTTCTGCGCAGTGATGTCACAGGGGATCTATGTCTTGTAAAGCAAACTGATGACAATGTTGTGCTCAAAGCTCAACAACTAAATTGCCACTCTGTGAGTGAGGAATACTGAAGAAAATTTAGTGTTTTGGGCTAGGAGTAATTCTTTAAATACTGAAAATTAAAAGCCACAATCTAAAGAGAAAAGGTGCCATAATTCCTGAAAAATTTATGAGAGAAAGAGAGAGATGCGTCTTTTATCAACAAAAGACCTAACAATAAATATATGTGAACATTTCATTACAGTTCCTCGAAAGCTTCTCAATATTTAACTCTAGTAAATAATAAAGAACGTGACAACATGCATGATTCCTATATAGCCCAAAATTCAATTTGTGAAGCAGGGTATAATTAATGAAGAATGCTACCGTTTACCAGTAATAGGACCTATAAAAAACAAGAGGGCCATGATGGCCCTGGATCGCTCACCTGATATCATTAGGCTATGTAAAATCAAGTGACCCCTGGGGCAGAGCCAATTTTGACCCCAGGGCCATGATTTGAACAAACTTGGTAGTGATCTACTAGACAATGCTGCACACCAAATATCTAAACCCTAGGCCTTGTGGTTTCTGAGAAGAAGATTTTTCAAGTTTTTCCTATATTAGCCTATGTTAAATCAAGTGACCCCTGGGGTGGGGCCAATTTTGACCCCAGGGTCATAATTTGAACAATCTTGGTAGAGAGTCATAAGATCATGCTACATACCAAATATCTAAACTCAAGGCCTTGTGGTTTCTGAGAAGAAGATTAAGTATTTCCTATATTAGAAATCAAGTGACCCCTGGGGCAGGGCCAAATTTGACCCCAGGGCCATGATTTGAACAAATTTGGTTGTGATCTACAGACAGTTGCACACCAAATATCTAAACCCCGGCCTTGTGGTTTCTGAGAAGAAGATTTTTCAAGTTTTTCCTATATTAGCCTATGTTAAATCAAGTGACCCCTGGGGCGGGGCCAAATTTGACCCCAGGGCCATGATTTGAACAAACTTGGTAGTGATCTACTAGACAATGCTGCA
The DNA here is from genome assembly GCA_021229015.1 of Solen grandis. Classification (NCBI taxonomy): domain Eukaryota; kingdom Metazoa; phylum Mollusca; class Bivalvia; order Adapedonta; family Solenidae; genus Solen; species Solen grandis. The sequence goes on along the minus strand of CM037780.1, from coordinate 46,659,037 downwards.
CACCAAATATCTAAACCCTAGGCCTTGTGATTTCTGAGAAGAAGATTTTTCAAGTTTTTCCTATATTAGCCTATGTTAAATCAAATGACCCCTGGGGTTGGGCCAGTTTTGACCCCAGGGTCATAATTTGAACAATCTTGGTAGAGAGTCATAAGATCATGTTACATACCAAATATATAAACTCCAGGCCTTGTGGTTTCTGAGAAGAAGATTTTTTCAAGTATTTCCTATATTAGCCTACGTAAAATCAGGTGACCCCTGGGGCGGGGCCAATTTTGACCCCAGGGCCATGATTTGAACAAACTTGGTAGTGATCTTCTAGACAATGCTGCACACCAAATATCTAAGCTCCAGGTCTTGTGGTTTCTGAGAAGAAGATTTTTCAAGTTTTTCCTATATTAGCCTATGTTAAATCAAGTGACCCCTGGGGCGGGGTCAATTTTGACCCCAGGGCCATAATTTGAACAATATTGGTAGAGAGTCATAAGATCATGCTACATACCAAAAATCAAAAGGCTAGGCCTTGTGGTTTCGGAGAAGAAGATTTTTAAAATTTTCATTTTTAAAATCTATTTTTAGCTCCTGTGACCTAGATTTTTGACCAATAAAAATAATTTTAACAACTTTGGTAAAGGGCCCAATAATGAACATTCCTGTGAAGTTTTATCAAAATCCAGTGAGTAGTTTCGAAGGAGATGTTGTTTAAATAAATTGTTGACGACGGACGCACGCACGCACGGACGACGGACGACGGACAAAAGGCGATCACAAAAGCTCACCATGAGCACGTTGTGCTCAGGTGAGCTAAAAAACAGAAACAAATTCTTAAAATGTCCAATTATACATGCCTGAGCCAGTGGGTCCTAGCATAAGAACGTTGCTTTTCTCCAGAACTATTTTATGTTGGGTTTTCCCTAGTTCCTCCTCCACCTCCTGTTTCTGCTCCTGTACGGGGACTACTGGATCTGATAGACCCATGTTTGACAGTTTGGATGACTGTCTGTTTAGCAGGTCAGCCAGGCCCCCTAAATTGTGAAGGATTAATCAAGTATGAGCTTCTATGAAAGTAATCAATACAACCAGAGATTTTTGTAAGATATAAGTAACGCAAATGTTTCCTGAAATGTGTATAAAGCACTTGCCTGCATGTTTATTATTCAGTGGTATGTAAAAACTCTCAAGTAATTAGGCCTAAATGTACAAATGTTGTATTTTCTGAAAGCTTAGACATTTGAAATCATTTATTAGGCTTTGTTCAGATGGTCATTGACTAAGAATTTGATTTCAGACTATATGTGTGTATTACGTCTGTCAATACCCATCTACAGATGCATGGTCACACCCAATGCAGGGGCCGACGTGGCCGAGCGGTTACAGTCGTGGACTACAAATCTCTCAGCCCCTCACCGCTGTGGGTTCGAATCCCGGTAGGGACTTCAGATTTTTCATGTGAGGAAGCCTTCCAGCTGGCTTGCGGTAGGTCGGTGGTTCTACCCGGGTACCTCTGTGTACTCGGGGTCTTCCTCCACCTGTAATTAGCTGGACGTCGCTATATGATTGAAATACTATCGCAGTGATGGTAAACCCCAATACAACAACATCAACAACACCCAATGCAACCATCTATGATTGAAAAAATGGGTGGTATCCCTATCACAGGCAATACTGAATTTATATTATAAAACCTATATATAAATTTTCTATTTTTATTTGCCTTCATTGGGCTGATCACATTCACTCTTCAGGCATGCGCTAACTTCACTGGCTGAACTTATGAAATCGCTACCCTGAAGTGGTGAAAATGCCATGTTGCGGAATGTGCACCTGCTTTAGGGATACCATATTCTATATTTAACCGATTTTGCTATAGTTGCCTTTACAAAAATAGCATTTTGCCATCTAATGTGACCTACTTTTGCTGAGTTTATTTGTCAGGAAACAATGACTTCACCCAACATGAACAAAGAGAATGGAGTTATCTGTGAATGAGCTGCTTTAAAACAAGAGTTATCTTTATTTATTTATTTATTTTTTTTTATTTTATTTTTTTTACAAAAACATATGTCTCCCCTGATGAATATGACTTTATATGCTGATATATATTCCTGTAATATTTCGAGAATCTAACTGAAATATTTAGGGAGATATGCATGACAAAAGATTTTTGACAGGCAGACAAACAACTCTAGCAAAAACAATATATGTCTCCATTTGGAGAGGGGGGGGGGGATACATAATTACATTTAACTTCTCCTGCCTGTGGAAAACATCTAAAGATAACAATGTCTGACTCCTTACCTTTTTGGTAGTACATTGATTTTGGAATTGAGGGCTCCTGTGAGACAACATCTGTTAATTTTGGGCTGGACAGGTTGTGTCGGATACGTTTGTAATGATGGTACACTGATGTCGACAAGATTATCTTGGCTAGCTCTTGGCCCACAACATACTTGTCTAAATATTCTTTCAACTGAAAAGAGATAAATATTGCTGAAAAACCTATACTAACATGAGCTATGCTGACATGGTCATCCCCCGCAGAATGCTTGCTCTTTAGAAGAGGTGTTGGAGAGTAGAATATTTCATTTTGAACAGAAAATTTTTGGTAATGAAGACTGATGCTCGAAGTGATTATAGATTTTTTCTTTTAATTTAGCTAATTTCAAGAAAAAGTATTTTTAATTTTGTAAATTACCGAAGCTGCTTCTCATTATGGATATCAGTTTGGCTCATATGGAGATACAGACATGGACTGAGAAAAAATCAAGATCATTTCTGGTAATGATGGTGGACTCATTATTAGATAGGTCTTTGATTCTAACTGATTTTATATGACATCTTGTATGAGAGTATGTTAAAAATACTGGTGTTTAATAAACAATAAAATATAAAATTGTTACTTTAATTTTGCAAGTGTTAGTGAATGAAGTGGTATGAGTGAGTGATGGATGGTATGTAGGATATCAACACACACAATTTTCATATGCACGATCTCTCACTTCTCCCTAAGATCTCACCATTTCTCCCTCTCCTGAGCTGAGAGAGAAGTGACTTCTCTCTATTTTCTGGGCCTAGGATGAGCCCAGCAGTCAATGCAGTCAACATTTTTATGGGGAAGTGTTGAGCAGTATTTAAGAAATTTATAGACTGTGGGGCAACAAAATATTTGAACAATGTATTTTTGTTACAGTTTTATGATATTCTGACTTGTGTAACTTGTGTGGCTGATGAAAATCAAAGCATGCAAGATTATCTTTTTCTTTTCTTCTTCTTGAATGTTTTTTTCTCATAAATTGTGTCAAATGCTAAACATAATTTCCTTTATCTATCTATTTCTTCTTCTTTTTTTTTTTTGGTGGTGGTGGGGAGATCATGTTTTTATTATTTTCTATGTTAAATTTTATCATTCATTTCCATGCAATGGCATACCTCTTTAGGAGTCTTCAACCTTTCTTCTGTCTGTCCACTGACTGTCTCAGCATTTTCTTTCTCCACCATGTACATTCTGTTGCAATCATTACACTTGATGAATCGAGGAAAACCTGGTAAAACATGTAACTGTATACAATGAAGTCATGCAACAAGACAATATCAAGATATAATTTGATATTACTAACAACTTTCCACAGCTTAACCCTTTCCCTCATATAGACTCAGTTTGACGCACTCAGTAGGTACCACATAAAGCCTGATCTGCAGAAAACCACAGTTAAACCTTACCAAATTTAATGACAAAATCCTCATTTCCAGACCACTGAGGAGCAGCGAACAGCATTAAACCTGATCAGCCTGCGAGTTACTCGCAGGCTGATCTGGTTTTATGCTGTTCGCATAGGTCTTTTCATGGTGTCCTCTATGAGGGAAAGGGTTAACATGCATAAGAAACTATGCTAATGAGAATACACTACAGATTAAATTTCTGTTTGTTTGTTAGATTTTAACATTACACAAGACTGTATTTCAGTCATTTGGCGACTAATGGTATGTCCACTTGAGACAGATATAGTGCTGCCACACTGCAGTATCTTACTGTAGATATGTAGTATGACACCACGCCCAGTTAAAAGAAAAAAAAAAAACATGAATAACTGCATTATAATGCCTTAGTTTTACATTTTTTCAACCGTAGTTTTTTTTTTGTACCATGGTTACGTCATTTACTAATATAAATACTAGCCATATAAAAATTGTGTTAATTTATGAAATTGCATATTAATATGCAACATTATATATGTGATAATATAAAACAGATATCAGTTTAATTGTTCTCTCTTTTTTTTGTTCAGTACTGTAAACTTATAACCTTGTCTGTCATACTGTCACAGTTCCATTAAAGGAACCCAAGGATGAAGTAGTAAACTTGTTTGACAACACATTTAAAGTGAGAGAAAACATTTAATTCAAATTAATAACAAAACTTGATATACCTGGAAAATTTTCAATTTCTGTTAGAGGTGAGTCACACCCTGGGCAATTCTGAGGTGTTCCGTCTCCTTTCTTGCCTGAACCACCATTCCCTCTATTCTTTCCCTTCTTTCCATATCTGCCTGATCCAGCAGGCGGCAAGGATACAGAGAGTACAGGACAAACATGCATAAGTCTCCGCTCAAAATGTCCATCAAATGCTTTCTGTAGATCTGGAACATATATTATTTCAATATTAAGAAACTTTTAATTTTATCATTGTAATAAAAATTGAACATAAATTTTCACACACAATCTATCATAAAATTCGACAACAGTTAATACAAGCTGTGATATTAATATCTACTGAGATATGCTCTGATTATTTCAGAAGAGATTAGATATATATATATAAGAAAGGAGATTTTTTTTTTTACTTTTTTGTTAATGCAGAAAAAGATTAATCCTAATTTCTAAAATAAACAGCAATGAATGATGCTCACAAAGACACTGAAAGATGTTAATTTAAGTACATGCAGCAGAAGAGAAACTCTGGCCTGGACATTGATTCTAATACCTTTTGTATGTATGTCTTTGATTATGTCAAATAAATTCATTTTTAAACATGAAATAAGTATCTAAACTTGATGAATATAATCTAGGTGAATATCTTAATATGCAAGCAATAAAAAAATCTAAGGTTATTGTGGTATTGGGCTCAATGATACCTCAGTATGGCTAAAACAGTGCAGGACTCTGAGGGTACTGTACAGGTACTTGGTACATGTATAATTGTATATCATGATATGGTTGTCGGTATAGTACAGTACCAATTACAGTTTAAGATATAGTACAATATTTTAAGTTGTAACATAATCATCTAGACTCTAGAAAGCTTCATATCGGCGTTTGCCTCCTACACAGGAACCCACTAGATGTAGCCATCCCTTTTTAACCTATTTTTACCCTGATGTAAAAAGACTATTTTAGCTGAACAAAGTAAGCCGAACTGCAGCGCATGTACATAGTTTTAGCTTCATCACGAGTATACTCTACCTAAAGTG
>CM037780.1:46603469-46653469 GCA_021229015.1 Solen grandis | reverse complement strand
CCCAATACAACAACACATTTAGAAACCAATATAAATGCAACTTTGTAACCAATATAATTTCAATCTCAAAATTGCCGTTTTACCACTCTATTCTTGTTTGGTCCTTCCACCAGAAACACCCCTTTGAATCCACTAATGTATAATTGGTCTTCGAATACAAATACCTCTGTTTACTTTTAACACAACAATCAATAAATGATTAAAACTACAAATTACAAATTTTAAGTGCATCTTATTAAAGCAGATACAAAACCCGGAAGTGCTACTTACATGATTTTGAGCGTTTAGATTAGCACCGTGATTGACAAGTCTAAGACACACTTGTGTATGACCTTTGTTGGCAGCACAATGGATGGGCGTGATTTCTTTCTGAAATATGGGATATCGACAATATATTTATTTTTCAAATTAAATTGTTTATTCTGTTATTTTGTTCGTCGCCTTTTATGCAATGACGGCACAAAGACTTATTAAACAAAGATTAGCAACTGTAGTCTAAATCTCGCAACTATAGTCTAAATCTCGCAACTGTAGTCTAAATCTCGCAACTATAGTGTAAATCTCGCAACTGTAGTCTAAATCTCGCAACTATAGTGTAAATCTCGCAACTGTAGTCTAAATCTCGCAAAAGCACGCAACATATTCCTCCTCCACGCAAATATCTCCTATTCTAAGATAAGCAAAAGTAAATTATAGCTTACAAAAGAACATTATACTACCATCAAAATGATACCGTATTTTTTTTTACAGTAAATCAGAAATTAAAAAAAAAAACTATGTAAAAGAGAAAAGTACCTGCATGAAAAGAACGGTGTTATTATTTTTCTCTACACTGACTGAATTCAAATCATAATCTAAAATATTTTAAGCTGAAAATAATTCCTTGCATTAGAGAAATGATTGTTTTATAATATGATTACATTTTCCTCTCTGATTATTGCATTGTCTTTTTGAAAGTTTGCAAAATTCAATGACCTGCTGTGATCTGCTTTGTGCCAAAGAATATTTTCCAATGGCTTTTGCAGGAGTTTCCTATTTATGTTAAACAGGGCTTTGGACGGCGGTAAAATACAGTATGAGAAGATAATGAGCATTGTGACATCACCATCATACACAATATTAAGCGAGTGCTAATAATAAATGTATGGTAGCCACTTATCCTCTTAGTTATGTCGAGACCTTTCTGAAAAAATGTCACATATTCAGTTAGTATCTGGCATGTAGAAAACCTTATTATTTTCCTCTTAGGTATCTTAACTGGACAAAACTGCCTGTTAGTGCCCACTACTGCCAGCCATGTATTCACTTAAGATAACTGGATATCTCGCCTTTTTTCAAGTTAGTTGATAACTATCATACTTTCACATATATATCTGAAAAAAAAAACATTAGCTAAGTGGATAAGTGGCTGGCAGAAATATGCCACCAAACAAAAGCAAATCAGTTACATTTTTAGGCATAACTCGACTCCAGTGTCTGACCTTCACTTTCAGCCACAAGCAGAAACAAAGCTGATCATGTAGCACTTTTATTTGCATGGTCTCCGATAAATGCACTCGCATTGGACATGTGTAAATACTTGAAACCAATCTCTTACGCAAGAGCTCTCGTACAGGTCTCTGCCACAGTGAGTTGTAAAGTAGCTAGGTTACTGCTAAATCACTGGTAACCAATAGCGTGACCTTTGGTAAACACCATGGTCACGTGGAACTCAGTGTGGCAGTGATTAATTGATGCGGTGCTAATCGTCTGCGCCAGTTTGACTAGAAACCGACTCCATGCATGCACAGAACAATGGTCACCAAATAAGTGTGTTTATGTTAAGTTTTTTTTATTGGGTTTAACGTCCCACCGACAGTTTTTCAGTCATTTGGAGACGATGTCTACTTGAGACAGATAAAGTGCTGCCACACTGCAGTATCACGCCGTAGACATGTGACATGATACTACAGTCAGTCACATCACCCTGACACCGGGCCAACCAGTCCTGGAACTACCTTTATATGTTGAGCGCCAAGCAAGGGAGCTATACCATATGTCTTATTAAGTCCTGTGTAGAATATGAGCTTGTATAAGCAAACAGATGAGAGCTTGATGCGACCACTCATGATAGGAGCTTCATGATCTGGGTTTACTCTGTTTGCCAATGAGTCGAGATGCGTCAATATGAATTAAATAAATAAGGACTAAGTTGTGTGATGGTATGTTGCTTGTACCTCACTTGATATTAAAAGCAGCAAGATAAATCACTTTAAGTGACTGAGTCACACATTATGCGAGAATCGAGGTTTAGACACGGTCTACTCACGATGGTTTCTGCATTCGGACTTGCATTAAAATCGCACAGGACTTCCACTGTTTCAAGATGGCCGTTCTCAGCTGCGAGATGAAGGGCCGTCCTTCCTTCCTGCAATCCAAACAACAAGAAGAGAGTAAGTTCACATATATTTTTCTATCATTAATTAGATTTTAATATTTTTCAAACGTTGGTTGCTTGTTCAGAGTGCTCAAATGTTATAACTTTATACTTTAAGATACACATACGAAGTTTGATAAGATATACAGACAAACCATTTTCACAACTAATATTTTACTTAGATGCCCGTTAAGACATTATAGAGTCCAGGTTATGAGTATGAGCAAAATCAAGGAAAAGTTACTAATAAAAAGCACTAGGTAGGGGGTATGATAAAGTCTTATGAAAAATGTCTGATAATTGGTTTCTTCAGCTGTCAGATAAACGTAGGTATTTTCTTTTTGATAAACCAACAAGAACGACATTCATACAACTTAGACTTATAATAATGAATATAATCACACTGATAAGGATGAATATACGATAAATGAATAAAAAAATAATAATAAATATAAGAATTATAAATCATTTATTAAAATAAATGAAGACTGTATCCAAACGAAACATTACCATTTAACCACGGAACAGATTATCAAAAATTTGTAGATAAGCAAAGGAAGATCTTTTTGACAATAGAGAAACAATTAAGCCACCTACCCCTTCCCTCTCGTCAACGTCGACCCCGACCATAATGAGTCTCTTGACCACCTCGTGATGGCCGTGTTTGGCGGCCAGATGGACCGCTGAGCAACAATCCTGCAACAAACAGACAGTTGAATGTGACACACTATTAGATATTGCATCAAAAACAGCATTAAACAGACAGCTGAATGCGACGCGTCGTTAGCTATTGCCACAAACGTGCAATAAACAGACAGTTGAATGTGACACACTTTTAGATATTGCAACTTTCTTGCAACAGACAAACAGTTGAATGTGATACGCCCTTAGATATTGTAACAATATTGCAACAGACAGACCGTTGAATGTGACACGCCATTAGATATAGCAACAATCTTGCAAAAGACAGATCGTTGAATGTGACACGCCATTAGATATTACAACAATCTTTCAACAGACAGACATTTGAATGTGACACGCCATTAGATATAGCAACAATCTTGCAAAAGACAGATCGTTGAATGTGACACACCATTAGATATTACAACAATCTTGCAACAGACAGACAGTTGAATGTGACACGCCATTAGATATTGTAACAATCTTGCAACAGACAGACAGTTGAATGTGACACACCATTAGATATTACAACAATCTTGCAACAGACAGACAGTTGAATGTGACACGCCATTAGATATTGTAACAATCTTGCAACAGACAGACATTTGAATGTGACACACCATTAGATATTGCAACAATCTTGCAACAGACAGACAGTTGAATGTGACACGCCATTAGATATTGCAACAATCTTGCAACAGACAGACAGTTGAATGTGACACGCCATTAGATATTGCAACAATCGTGCAACAGACAGACAGTTGAATGTGACACGCCATTAGATATTGTAACAATCTTGCAACAGACAGACATTTGAATGTGACACACCATTAGATATTACAACAATCTTGCAACAGACAGACAGTTGAATGTGACACGCCATTAGATATTGCAACAATCGTGCAGTTGACAGACAGTTGAATGTGACACACCATTAGATATTGCAACAATCTTGCAGTTGACAGACAGTTGAATGTGACACGCCATTTGATATTGCAACAATCATGCAACAGACAGATGTGACACACCTTTAGATATAGCAACGATACTACAACAAAAAAAACGTGTTAATTTTGACACATATTCAGTTATAGCAACTTTAGTTACTATTTGGAAGCGTTAGGTAGTGAAAAAATAATTGACATATAATCCTTTTTCTCAGTTTTATAATAGTGACATATTACATGTGTTATATCTGCCCTGGACATTTATACATTTGTCAAAAGTGATTTTTGATGCAATAGTTCCATCTACTATTCACCGTGTATGTCTTTTTTAAAAAGATATTGATACCTGAAGGTTTCTCAGAGTTTATATTCTAGATGTATAACTCTTTATGGTGAAGAACCAACAACTAGTAAAAATCTACATGAACATCTGTGGAAACGATCACTTACACAAAGCAATAAGGGAATGAAAACCTTCATAGTCCAGTTATATTGACCATGACAGTGGATTTGAATGTTGTAGGATTCGAACCCCGTTTAGGACAATATTCTCGCATGACCTTCCCAGACGAAAAAATGCTAACCCAAATCAGGAAGTGTCAGGATGAATGCATGTTACCCAGTAGAAATTTAAGATTCAAGTTAAAACTAAAGGAGTCAATAAGTTTTCAGAAACCAAAAGTGGCATTTCACTACACATTTCAATAACACTAACTTAACGGTAGTGTTTAGTTTCTGCTTTTACTGTCGATATTGTTGCTATTTCTGCAGTAATTGTGATTGATTTCACTGCACATCTGTGACTTTCAACAGCTACTGCTTGCCCCACTGTTAGTATTTCGTCATTCACGACAGTAACAAACAGACACAGACAATACAAAGAAAATAGTATTATTAAGCAATTTATATTTCATCTAGTCTACTATACAATATCCCTGCAGAAACACATTACCATTCCGGTCCTAAATATGCATTTACAAAACAGTCTGCCAAGCAATTAAATCAACTTGACTTTCGAATGTTTGAAAAAAACAGGAAGTAAGCCTCAAGGCAAAGTAAATGTACTATGTGGGACGTGTTTTTAGACGTTTTGGAGAGATACTGCATAAAGTTATACATAATACAAGTAGTGGTGTCAACATGTCGGCTATGATATGGTAGTCTGCGTTAAAGGTATACATAGTTAAGCAGTCTGTCATGTTTAAAGTTTCTCATGTTTAAAACTTTACATTGATATTGTTTCCCATTTTAGTCACCCAAATATCGACCTAGCGCTTACTGCCTGTTTAAATGACTGCTGTAATTACAGGAACAGCGTGAAATAAGAAACGGAGTGAAAAAAAAAAAAAAAAAAAAAAAAAAAAAAAAAAAAAAAAACACGACGTGTGGATAAAAACATACATAGTGCGAGATACTTGTAGCTAAAGAAGATCACAGGGAAACAGGATAAACTGATAAAGAAAATGTAAAAATGATATCCAACCATATATACATGTTTATTAGTATATGAACGGATACGGGGACATCTCTGAATGTGAAATAAAATGGAAAAAAAAAAAAAAACACATGCCCACAGAGAGACAGATGGAAAGAGAGGGGAGAGAGAGCAAGAGGGAGGGAAAGGGAAGGGGGGAGGGAGAGAACAAGCGAGAGAGAGAGAGCGAGAGAGAGAGAAGGCGGGGAGAGAGAGAGAGAGAGTACCGTGTCTCTTTTGTTAATATCACAACGAAGATCTATGAGACGCATGACAGCGTCCAGATGACCTTCCTCCGCCGCTATGTGTAACGCCGTCTTGTCGTTCTAAAATGTATAACACCAGTTAAAAGTAAAGGCATTATATGGTCTCAATGTTTCATGCCGTGTGCATCTTCATCGACTTTACAGCTTTTAACTCTGGTCACCCGGTTAGAAGTATCCATCTATCGATCTCCCTGGAGTCTTTCACTCCGCTTATGGCAATTAACATTAAGGCGCCACGGAATTATACCGCCCTCTCAAGCACCCATCAACACCCGGATGAAGTGAAACAATGCGGGGTATATTTTTGCTCAAGGAACTCCATTTCTGGTCTCCAGCAAATAAAAAAGAGAGTCAGTAGATCGGGATTTTATTCATTTATATTTTATTTTTTTACATGAAACGAAAGGTGAAAAAAGGATTTTTTTTAAAGGCGGAAAGGTAAAAAAAATTAAGGGTCGGTCGTTAAAAAAGAGGATCGGTCGGGTTTGTCTTATCAAAATCATACTGGATGTCACAAACAGACACTGACAACAACTTTCAGGTAAGTAAATACTAAAGAGCTTTATTACCGATTTAAAGTATGAAATATATCCATAAACTTCGTTGATACGGCACCTTATGGTGGGTGTGGTAAGTTTGGGAAAACTACGAAAAACTGAATTCTCGTGTATTGTGCGCACCCCTTCTCCGAAATCGAAATAGAAGTCATAGAAATGCGAATTATACATGAGGATTTACGGTAAATGTTATTTATCAAAATCGTACAGGATATGTTTTTTTGAAGGCTCCTAAATCTCCAATTGCAGTGATAAGGCATCGAAATTTATTTATTTATTTATTTATTTATTTTTTAAACAGACTTTTAAGACTTTTAGACACTGAAAGACTTTTAGTAGTCACAATTCTTCAATGAATTAGATTATGTCGGTGAATAAAACACGTCAATATCGTGGGTAAATAATTCAATGTAACAACAATTACACGGGAGAAGGTTAAAATAAGCTTCAGCCTTCTACCCCATCACAAAACTATACATTATCTATATTACTAGAAGAACGGGCTGATTTTTACTGTTATGAAACAGCACTATGTACACAGAGTTTCACGGTTATTCAATAACCATTCGAGATTTGTTTTATTTGTGTTTTAAAATAAAACTGCACAGTTTGCGAGAATTTATGGTGAGGCCATCGACATTGGATAAATCTAATTATAGCAACATTTCTGGGGAACACCGGGATTTTCGTACAGTTCAAAAATACGTCTACTCTTCTGGGGCACCTTGACTAGCCTCGCAGTCATATTACAAGATTGTAACAAAGCAACGAAATCGGTTTTGTGTCTTTATTTAAGCAACATGGATTCCTATTATTTATGTTTGTGAGTTATCCAATTTATCTTTCGAGTTTATGTTTTGTGGCGTTTATTCGAACGCTCGGAGAGCAGAGGCTGTAGTCTAACCACGATTTTGCATAAGGTACACGTGAAAAGCATGGTATATGCCAAACTCCACACAGTGATCTCCCTTGCAAGCAAAAAAAAATTAAAAAAAATCACTCCCGTCACAAATGTCACGTGATGATGGTAAACTAACAAAATGGCGTCTCCGTCTGCTGTCACAACAGCAAAATTATTTTTAAAATGATTTTTTTTTTTTGCCACGGGGCGATATTTGATGTTTATTAAAGAAAACATTCTTAGGGAAATAACGCTCGCAGTAAAATAATTGCTTTTTGGAAAAAAAAAAAAAGAGAGCTAAATTCTGTTAATTTTTACTTGTGGTGGCAGTGGTTATCTACAACTGTAAGGGGAGGTAACTACTGCGGCGGAGTTGGGGTATATGTCCCTAGGCTAAGACAACATCATAGCTGTGTGCAGTATTAAGTGGGGCTCTTGACGTCATTCGTACCCGATTCAATGTTAATATTGCCACACCAATAACGGACAACGGATTATACACCCCAAGTTTAACCAGTACATTTAGAACTATATCATAACTCTTAGATTTGTGATCTGATTTTTTCGAATTCGTTTGTTATTCCTATAGAATTTGTTTAATTCTACTATGCAGGTCGCAAAAAAAAATAAAAATATTTTCGTTCACAGCAATTGAAGAGTTTCATTAATCAGTCTATTCTGCATTATATTCCAATGCTGCAATTATCCTTCCATAATGAAATAAATAAAACACACACCTTTAAACATGTGACAGCATGAGTCCTTTTCAATTTTATGTTCTTCTTTTTGTGTGTTAAACTTGGTTTATTTGATTTTATTTGAATTATTTAACGCCATTTTATGCAAGCAAATGCTAACAGATGGCCAGTTCACCTAACAACTCTTTCCCGGGATTCTGACAGTACTGAAACTTAAGCACGCATCTCTGTAATTATCTAAGTATATTCACAGCCAATGCAAAATTATTTATGTGAAACCCATGGTCCTTATCCTGTGGTTGGGCACTAGGACACGATATTACTCAAGTCTATTCAGACGAATCCCAACAGTAAAAAAACACATTCCCGCGACTTCGCGGAACTTTTTCTAGTCATATTGTAAATTGCTATTTACTTGAGTTAATAAACATGTTAGTTTAAATCAATTCTGTGGCTACTTGCTTAATCATAATTTGAAGAGTGTGTCTTGAGTCGACCACCAGAGATAGTTTGCGACTTTATATTTGATATGCATTTGTTTTATTTGTCTCTAGGCAACAAGACATATTTTTCATGTACGTATTTCAGACTGGTTTCCTCCCCTGAAGCACATAACTTCTGTAGTATATATCTAGACGACATACGGCAAAATCATTTAAGTTCAGTATGGCAATTTACTGTGTTTAACGTCCAATTGACAGTATTATCAGATAAAGTTTGTTTGTTTATTGCAGTATCCCGCCGTAGATATGTGGCATGATACCCCACTCAGTCACATTATCCTGACACCGTGCCAACCAGTCATGGAACTACTCTTATATGCTGAGCGTCAAGCAAGGGAGCTATTACGACCACGGTATGTCGCGGTCGGGGATCGAACCCAAGACTACCTGATTCCGGGACGGACGCTCTTGCCACTAGGCCATCGGGACCGACACAGATAAAATGACGTCATTCTGGGCTATCATGCCGTAGACAAGTGGCATAATAACGAGCCAAGTTATATCCCCTGACACTGTGTCCACCAGTCCCATTGCAGAACAACCATTTTGTGATGAGCGCTATGGAGATACTGCCTTAACGACTTCAGAATGTCGCGGTCAGAGATAGAACACACGTTCTCCTGGACCGGCCATTCGGACCGATTTGTATGAAAGTAAACCACTACAATAATAGCTGCAGATAAATAAATAAATTAAAAAAAAAAAATATCCGTGAGAGTATCAATTTTGTATACCAACACATCAATTTCCCTTATGCATGTTAAACCCTTTAAGTCATATAGTTTCATTTTTTACGCATTGGCAAACAGGAAAAGGAGATGTCTGATTTTAATCCCGTGTTTGCTCATACAATATACCAGTGTAGATGCTTCTCAGACTGCTGCAAAAATTCATTGTTTGATTAACCATTTTAAGTAAATTGATATTCATAATGTCATAAATGTGTACATTAAAATTCATGAGGTAAAGTGTTTATGACAGAAGCTGATACAGAACGCAGATGAAAGGAAAATCAGTATAGTTTAATATTTAGCGGATATTTTGTTGATTTTGCAGAAATACCGTTTGAATGAATTTCATAATTTCAAATGACATAGCAAGTTTTATCCAACGTCTATGACATAGCAAGTTGTATTCAACGTCTATACGCGTAAAATTAAAATTGTAAAATGTTAGGTATTGTAATTTGATTGTCGCTGTCTGTGGTTTGTTCAGATATTATGTACTCATATAACATGAATGGCTGGCGATACTTTGATGCAGTGGAAATGCTTTTAATAATTGTCTGGCTGTTCATGGAATCAGAAATCAGACGATTACTATTGAATGGATGAACCTACATAAATTTCTTCATCCGAAAAAAAAGATGAATAAGAAAACATATTGAGTATTTTGAGTATTGCGTTGTATTTTTCCATCATACAAAAAACATAAGAAACGCGATTTTTATGTTACTGTTCATCCGTGCTGTCCAACAGAAAAAAGAAACTTCGACGGAAGCGATAGCGACCGGAGAATGTTTCTTATCTTATAACATGAAATTGTGCAGTAATAGTGTGTATATATCAATAATAAGTCGTGGTAAATATTTGATTTACTTTATATATTGTCCGATATCTGTTAAAACATGTAGACCGACTGTGTCAATGCAAAAGGAAATTTTGTACAGTAACATACTTAGTTGCAAGTTTATTTGGCTTCTATAGCAATATGAAAATAGTCGTATGGGTATTTTACGAAAGCTCTGCTACTATAGTACTATGAAAAAGGTGACAATGAGCGCAAATTGATACAGTATCGACTTTGTTCCCTCTAAACAAATTAATACACAAAAAGATACCGGAATCCAAATGACTGAAATCCTGTCGGTGGGACGTTAAACCCAATTAACAAAAAACCAACTTTATCTGTTAATACTGTCAATTAGACATTAAACACAAGCAAACAAGTAAATTGTCATACAGAACGTAATTGGTTTTGCCGCATGTCGTCTAGATATATATCAAAGAAGTTGTGTACTTCAGGGGAAGAAACGTGTCTGATATACATACATGAAAAAGCTGTCTGGTTGCTTAGAGACAAATAAAACAAATTATAATCAAATGTAGGGTCGCAAAATATCTCTGGTGGTCTCACGACACACTCTTTAAATTATGAATACTTTAAACTTATTTATTCAAAAATGGATGTAAATATGACACACAATTGATAGAAGTTTATGATAAAAACTTGTTTTCCAATCCATAAGTATTAAATATAAAATGTAGACGATGTCTACTTGAGACATATATAATGCTGCCACACTGCAGTATCACGCCGTAGATATGTAGGCATGATACTCCACTTGGTCACATTATCCTGACACTGCGTTTGTATTGGATGACAAATGATTTTGGCCATTCATGAGAACAGCATTGGTAATGTCCATAAAATGCTATCAAAGAACCTTTTACTGGTCCTTGTGGTGACCAAGCGGTCAAAATGTCCGTTTCGAAAGCGTGAGATCCAAAGTGTCTAAATTTACCACACATTAAATGATATTGATTTAAATTAGCATCATTGCCAGGCATTTAGCAGGTACAGGACTGATTGGACTGGGGTAAAGATATTTCGAATTGGTGTAGCGTGTAATCCAAACCAAGCAAACAGATATAGCCAAAGCTAATCTTCGTCGATGTTTTATAATAGACACATCTAATGCTTACCTTCTCAGAGCAGTTGATGTCGATGTTTTCTAAATGACACATCTAATGCTTACCTTCTCAGAGCAGTTGATATCGGTGTTTTCGAATGGACACATCTAATGCTTACCTTATCAAAGCAGTTGATATCGGTGTTTTCTAATGGACACATCTAATGCTTACCTTATCATAGCAGTTGATATCGGTGTTTTCTAATGGACACATCTAATGCTTACCTTATCAGAGCAGTTAATGTCGATATTTTCTAAATGACACATCTAATGCTTACCTTCTCAGAGCAGTTGATATCGGTGTTTTCTAATGGACATATCCAGTGCTTACCTCCTCAGAAACACATCAAATGCTTACCTTCTCAGAGCAGTTGATATCAATGTTTTCTAATGACTCGAAGATGAAGTTCATAACGTGGATATGATTGTTTTGAGTGGCACAATGTAGAAGCCCCATACCTTGCTGAAATAGTCATTAAAACAACTCTTATTTCTTTATAACGGACATTACATTTCTTATACATTGAATTATTACTATTATGCACTTTTCATTTTTACGGACAAAACAAATGTAATATGTGAAGTATACATATTGTTTTTGACAAAAATCTGTTATCCTATAAATACAACAACAAGAACAACAATTACACCAACAAAACAGCAAAAATAACAACGATAACCAAGAAAACCAAAACGATTCACTTTTGTAAATACCCTTGCCTGCGATGGAATAAAAGGAACATGTTAGATAATTTTTCTATACCGCAAGCGAACGCAATAACTTATGCGTTCACAAGTGATAACCATAGCGTTCGCACGCAGCAGCTTTCGCGTTCGCCAAAATAGCTAGTGCGTGCGTATGCAGTGCTTTTTGTGTGTGCATGCGATAGCTATCGAGTGCAAAATATCTGTAATATCTAGATTATTCAGTTAATTTTTGCTTTTGTTAACTAGTCGCCTAAGTAATGGAAGACTTAGTCAGTCTGAACGAGAGACGCTTACCTTATTTGTACAGGACGCAGTAGCACCAGCATTTACCAGGAACCGAAGAATGTCAAGATGGCCGAACAACGAGGCCCACAGAACCGGTCGCATTCCGTACTGTAAAAAAGGAAGTAGTTTCTTTAGACTTAACGGGTTTTAGATTTAAAAAAGGTGCCGTGGTCCAGCGGTAACGTATATGACTGCGGACCCGAAAGTTGTGGGTTCGAACCCGTTAGGGGCAATAATTTTTCATGACCTTCAAAGGCGCAAAGAACTGGTCAAAACAAGGAACAGTCGAGAGGGGTTAGTATAAGGTTTAAGAACTTGTTTCCCAATCGACTAAGTAAAATACAAGTCACTTCAGTCATATAGCAACGTCAAGCAAAACAATTGTGTTACTTCGTTTATTTCCGGAATTCTCCGCACACCCATCTAATGTATTTTTGGAGACGCCAAAGTGTTGACTAGGTACATGTGTGCACTATAAGTAGCATTTTTTAAATCACACAAATTGAATAACACAATATATACGATTTTCATTTTAACACCCATCAGTATGAAAAAAAATTAACTCTTTAACAATATCACACAATGTGACAGGTATTTGCCAATCACATGGCGGGTTTTTTTGCAGGAGACAGTACACTCGCTCAACGGCAAGTCAGCTGGTAGGCTTCCTGACATGATTACTCCTAGTGGCCGGGACTTGAACCCACGGTGGTTAACGTTTAAGTGATAGTAACTCTGCGACAATAGACAATTTCAACAGGGGTTTGGCAATACTCGGTATATAATTCGCTGATTTAAACTTTCCAAGCAGTGACTGGTTAAAAATAATAATCTCAAGTGAACGTTTTCCTTCAGTAGATTGGTGTTCGGTAAGTGATCGTTGATTTACGTAGGTTTACGTCTCATTTCGGGGTGAAATGGCCATAAAGGCTGCTCGAGAGATCCGTAGATAAGTCATTTGTACCTATAGACATTTATGAACACTGACTTACTCGTATGTTATTCTTAAGAAAGTCACTAAAATAATTCAACAGATACACCGTAATTACACTAACGCACCCGTGAACACATCAATAGAACGTATTTACAAAACTCTCATTCGACTTTGGACTGCTGTATACAAATAAATACAAATAATTTTATTGGAGAAGGAATTGTTGATAACATTGCCATTCTTGTTTCTTCTTGGAAAATAAACACATTAAATGAATAAAGCTATAACCATTAAGGTAATCCATCCATCATTAAATTATAATCATGGTCCTTCAAATGCTTTAAAATACTTCAGTGCAGATTGCAAGCATCCATGACCTAGATTATAGGCTATTATTGCTCTTAGTCTATAAAGGCTTGCATTTACTATAAAATTCCCAAATCGCTTGATGGACAATGATCACAATTTAATGATGGATGGATTGCCTTAAACGTAAAAACTAGATATCACAAAGGAATGTCTCATACATGTGTGGTGTTACGCAAATGTCTCTTGAAATTACATGTTAAATGTCTGGGATATACTTCTGTCTAATTTGTCTGGTCATTGAATGACGACGAGAGGAAACGGCGCGTTCTTTTTTTTTCTTATTTACTAATCTAATCAGGCTGAATGAAATATATTCGAGTTGACAGTAGAATACATCGTGGAAAAGAAATACATTAGGAAATTAAAATGTTAAAAAAGAAAAAAAAAAACAACAGCCCCCCCCCCCCCCCCAAAAAAAACAAAAACGAACAAATAGAATCCTCAGTACAACGAAATTATTTGTTTCCGCTAACCCGAGCGACACTATAGGAGTGCCAAGCTATGAGATGGCGGTTGACCGTTTAATAGCAGATGATCGCTTATTCCAGTGTAAAAATTTAATGTTTTTTGGCCGGGGGAGGGGGATCTCAGTCTAACCGCTCAAGGCGTTGTGTGACTGCTGAAACCAGGGCTTACTTAAAGCAGATTGGACTTTGCTTGTGACTGTTCTAGGCAATATTTGAACTAGCAGCCCAACGATAAATCAAAGGACTGAGTGTCTTAATGTTGCGTTAAGCATAAACTGGAACAGTAAAGGAGAAAGTGTGGCTTGTAATTAAGAGCCGTTTTATTGATTTCCCTCATCAAATGGATCTTGTAGTTGTGAGGGCCGAACGACGTAATTTTATTTGCCATATTCGTTTTACACTAACCGAGGACACATTACAGTCAGAGGTGCGTTAACTGCTAAACTTCACTGGCTTACGTCACACAATTTCATTCATAGTATTTCCAGCCTACGCAAACAGATGCACTATATGTTGCCTGCTATAGAGGACATTTAATTTGGATATCCGGTTACAATATGTTGCGTTGTAAACAATGCGACATAAAATTCCGACCTTCATACCCACTATCCCACGGGATCTTACCAGTCTGGTGCAAGTAAGCGATATAATTGATGTAAACGCGAATTTAATGCATCAAAAAAAAAAAAAAAAAGTTTGTGACCGACGTCGTTCTTAGAATATCTTATACCATGTTAAGTGGCTGTGAAAATGTTATTCATCAACCAATTTTGAAGTTTTCAGATCAAAACTGAATATGAAATAATAAAGTATTGTTTCCTTAGGAATTGAGGAAAAATACTGACGTCATGATGACGCAATAGAAAAAATGACCGTTAATATAAGACATTCAGAGACAACTTTATTTCATTCAAGACAGGAAATGAGTGGCCGACCAATTCTTCGGATGCTTGTTCACTTCTATCTGTGAATATATTTAAAAGGAAGAGTTAACAAAAACCCTTAACAAACCATCTAGATGAACAAAAAATAGCTTTACGCAGGGAAATTAGAAACGTCCGTACAGGAACATAACATTTCAGGGAACGTTTACACGATACATAAAGGGGAAAATTTACGCAATCTATACCAGATAAAACCTTATTATGTGTACAATAACGTATTGTGTTCTCGGTTAAATGAATAAATGGTATCAGATATTCTGAGACAACCTGCCGTCGCGCCACACACTGACGTCACGATGATTCAGAAATGAACATGACATGTTTATTACATCTATATCACCCAAGTAACGAAAATTACTTAAATATATGATTTTTTTTCTTGAAATATCATTCAGATTCTTATTTACTTTTTTCGAATTCTGAGATGCAATCCATGAAAGAATAGTTGTGTAAACAATTACTTAATCTTAACTATGAAAAGAAACTCCCCACAGACATTCTGAAGATACCGCGCTAAAAAAGAAACGGATCTCTCTTTTTTTTCCCCTTCATGTTGGAAGAGCATAACTTTTCCGCAATGTATTTTTAGGAAAAAATGGTATGTATTTCGCACATTAATGCACGGAGTTTAGTTCAGATGCGCTGTAATCTATACCTGATTTATTATTTATAAACTGTATAATTTATTTATCTGAACGCAACACCGTGCAATATTCTGCAATGTGGCACGAAAAACGAAACTCTGCTTTTATTCTTACAGTATTTCTAGACTGTGAATTTTAAAAATGATATAAATGTATCGGTTTATTTAATTACGTTTTACATTAGGACCCATAAACGAACGTTATTAACAGTGTACATGTTTGTATATATCGGAAAATAACGTACGCTACAAGCCTCTCCTTTACCTATTACCATATTCTTATCCTTTTCAAATCATATATAATTAATGTATTTGTTAAATTATTTTGTATAAATGAATATAAATAAATACACAAAATATTAAAAAAAAATACATTTTTATTACCATGAATTTAGAGAAAAAAGGGGAAAGGCCAAATCTAATGTTTTAAGAATGTGTGGCCTATACTAATTTCAGTATGAATTAAACTACTAAAATACAGTATTACAGAATAAACATTATTACTAATATTATTTCTGGTAAAAGGGCAATAAAAATATCACTGTCGGAACGGGGCCGAAAGTGATATTATTTATTGGCCCTGGTTTTCCTGCAATTTGATTGGCTAAAGAGCTATGTAATAAAAGTCATTAAATAAATTATTTGATATTGGCCCTGTTATTTGTCCTCAGGACAGTCGTCTTGGCCCTCGAAAAAATATAAATATAAAATCACATATTTAATAACATATAATATAAATTAGTTGGCGTTTTTATTTTTTATTTACATTTTTAGAATGTGTATTTTTACGTCAGAGCAGCATTGTAAGTATTTGTTATATGTGTGAGGAAAAGATATATATTGTTTGTATCCTATATGATTTATATGTCATGTGACAGAGCCGCAGCTGATGTAGCCACGGGCTGTCAACAACAATACATCAACTTGTTTCTTTTGCAAACTGAGACGGTAAAAATTCCTTTATTAAAGGTTATGTATGTGTATGTAAGAACCGAAGGGCTCCAGTGGTTTTGTAAATAACGGCGGAACCGATTGTGTCACCGAGCCCCTATAGGAGCAAAACTGAAAAATGACATATATTCATAGGCGCAAAGTACTGGTCCCACCCTGTTACCTTCGAGAAAGTTTAGGATTGGTTGTTTATTGGATTAAATGCGCCACTTACAGTATTTCAATTAAATGAAGACAATGTCTATTTGAGAAAGATACAGTGGTGCTATACTGCAGCATCATTCCGTTTACATGTGGCATGATACAACATCTATTCACATCCGGACACCGGGACAATAAATTACTCTCCAACTACTCTGTCAATCTATATTTACTAAGCGCCAAACAAGGAGCTACCGGTTTTACTTAAAAGAAATTGGCATGTTAAGGTACACATTGTAACAACTTGTTTCCAAATCGACGTAAAAAATGATTGCTTGAAACCATCGCCTTCGTTACCAAAGTAAATATCAACACCCTGTACCTTGTCTTTGGCCTCCATGTCCGCGCCTGCCTCAACAAGAAGTTCTACAACCGCCATGTGACCTTTTGCGCATGCCCAGTGCAGTGGAGTCCTGTCAAGCTGCAAAAGTTATTTAACATTTTGTTGAAAATATATGCAACATACACATGGAAATTACATGTGTATTTTAATACTGGGCTTAATACTGAATATCATTACTGTTGTCAATACTTTCATCTTTATTAGTCTGATTCGTTTTCAAGCACATGCATATACTAATAATATTCCAGCATCACTGCAATATAATGTTTCTACATAAACAATGGTCCTTTCTCTATATGTATCAAAAGTATACCCCACTGCCCCGACCTGGTATCGAACTCGGAACTTCCAGTTTACGAATCAGGTGTACTACTGAGTCGCCACATTGCAAGGAACTATAACTCTACTACATTCACATCAATGCGACAGGTTGGCTTAATAATATGAAATGACAATTCATATCAGATAGTATATATATGAAATGTATATGATATCAACGGTCGAAGATTAATGAATTCTTTTGATAAGACGCTGACAAGATTATAGTTACTGAATATTAAATCATCAATTAATCATTATTATTTTTAGAAGAAGCTGAAAAGATAACATTGGATATAAAAGTATTAGTTATTCATTTTGACAAGAAATCAAAAACTCTAAATTAAGGAAATCGTTCCTACCCTATTATCTCAAAACAGTTATTTGCTGTTGTGAAGCTTAGCCATAAATAAAGAAGCAATATAAAGTTAATTCACCTAGGAAAGACGAAACGTCGTACATATTCCTTAATATTTATAAACAATGCTATTATCTGAAAAAAAAAAGCTTTTTAATGTTGCGAATCTATGATGACAAATGACCTATTTTTCAGTTCATTTTATAAAGAGCTATTTAAATCAACATTTAGCATTCGTCATTTTGACAATTTACATGATCACCTGGGGACATCTTGAGAGCACACAATGATAGAAGTTAACCGAAATGTCAGACAAAACAAAATGGATAATGAACATCTGAAGTTTCTTAGTACCTTGGGATTTTGAGTAAATTTAGCAAATTATATATTAGGGTAATGGTTTATATTTTTGCGTTCGTAATCTTGGCAATCAATTTGATCTTTCTCAGAGTAGACTTACATATGCCATTGTAAACAGAGAACCCCCATCATTACCGTCAGTGTATATTTTGAAACATTTTTTTTTTTTTGCATTTGACCGACAGACATGAAACTTGACACTGAATTTGACAGCCAAGAGAGTCCATCAATTTAATTGAGTTCGTATATCTTTAGAAGTGTAACTTAACATACAAAATGATGGATTTATAAAGATACTTAAAATGCAATTATAGCACATTTATACAAAAAGTAGTCAATGATAAATATGTTGTTATTTCGATGACAATATGGAAGCTTAGCTTTGACATCAAGTTATGATAAGATATACAAAGCGAGGAGCAAGAATAACTATTATTGAAGATGATGAATACTCCCCCAGATGCTACATTTACCCAGTTACTGTAACCATGGCAATAATAACCTTGACTCAATTTAGCATAAAAAGCAGGAACCGCTGTGGCAGCTTTATTACTATTTGAAGGCTAGCGTTTTAAAAACTGACAGTGCTAAGAAATAGTAAAGGAAAATAGATAAAGGACAAGAAAAGAAACAACACTTTAATGATATGATTTGCGCAGATCCGTTTGTCTTCACCCCAGTTTCGGCAAAACAAAAAGGGCCTTAATACCACTAGATATCATCTTAATTATGAAGAAAATACAATATACACAAATAACAATAACAAATGGCCTTAGTTCGGTGACAATTCACCCATATGTGATGTGCCAAGGACGTACATAAGTTGCCTTAGTATTTATAACCCTTGCGAAGTGTTTAAACACTGAAATTCAACATTTGGTAGCCGAGATATAGCGCGAAGAAAAATATTCACAAAGAAAATAAATAGATTCACCGAATCAGATAAGACGATAGTACAAGTATTGCGGAAGTGTCACTGACATCCGATCAAGTGTTGCTAGGAGATCGCGTGGACAAACAATGCACATATACACACACAATTTCTTTAGTACTGATCTGTACTTTGAGATTATACCGAACTACTTATATTAGCCCTCACCGATATTGATATTAATCTTATATCAATGTAATATAAAACTAACTGTCCCCTGATTCTCATCTCACACGTGACAATAAAATTTGAAACATACAAATAAAATAAATGCCTATCATCCGAGCGTGAGGTTATGACACTATAAGTAAACCGTAGTTCCCGTGCACGTCATTTTATAATTCATTTAAATCCGAGGGTTACAGATGGAGCTTACTCCAATATATTCCCACATACGTTATAGCTCGGGACGTAATGTTATAAAAACACAACATATATTGATAACGTACAAAACCTTACATTGTTCTTACAGTTAAGGTCAATTCTTTCCTTCAAAATGTTCTTCACCGCTTCAACGTCGTTCTTCTTGCAGGCATCATGGAGACCGACCTCTCTCCGTAGCACTATAAATATAGGGAAAGAACACCAGTGTTAGCAAGTCCCTGTGATGACCAGTCCAACTCTCATTACCAGTCGTCAACCTGTTATAACAAGTCAACCTGTCATAACATGTCAACCGGTGATAACCAGCTAAGATGTGATGACCAGTTAACCTTTTATAACCAGTCAACCTGCATCAACCAGCCAACCTGTTATAACCGGTCAGCCTGTTAAAACCAGTCAACATCATCTAGTTATAACCAGTCAACCTGTTATAACATGTTAACCTGCTATAACCGGTGAAATAAACAGTCAGCTAACCAAAATATTAAAGCATTATATTTTGCTTGTTCCTGATCGATGTAAAATAAATAAGTTTAAACTAACCTGTATCAACCGGTCAATCTGTTATAACCGGTCAACCTGTTATAACTAGTTAACCTGCTATAAGCAGTCAACTAGTTTTAACCAGTCAACCTAATATAACCAGTCAACTTATTATAACCGATCAACTTGTTTTAACCAGTCAACCATTTACAACCAGTAAATATGTTATAACTGATCAACCTGTTATATCCTTTTAACCTGCTATAACAAGTCATCCTGTTATAACCGGTCAACATAACCAGTCAGCTATCCAAATTATTTAAAGCATTATATTTTGCAGACGTTACATGTCTATGGATATGTACTTAAGGCTTTTTCTTGGCATATACTTCAGGGTTTCATGTTCTGGACTCGTTGAGGTTAACATTCGTGAATAAAGTCAGTAAAGTAATTGATTTTACAATATTCTGGACCTGACATTGAATTCATTTCACTCCCATCTAGAAGTAACCTGGGCCAAACAACTACTTTCACATTCTCATCCCCTTAACTGGCACATAAAGACAGAGTTGATTCATTTGATAGTAAGTTCGTAGTTGCAATCAGCTTAAGGCGAAGAAATATGATAAACTTTAACATGTTTCATATGTTTTCCAGAAGCAATCAATATGACCATGAATGTACCAGATACAAGAATATATGAATTTGTATGTAGATGTAACACTACTAGCTCTCTATGGAATTTACGAATTCGATATTTAGAAAATGTACTTCTGTTTTTCTGAAAGTACATGGCTCCTAGACAGTATCACAGATCCATGGATGTCGTTGTCGAATAGGTTTGTTCACTGACTGCAGGTCCGAACATCGGGGGTTCCATCCCGAAGAGGGAAGGAGTGGGGTGGAACAGTTCAATGACCTACCCATGTTGCAATCTACTGGTTTTAATGTGTAAGTGACGAGAAGGATTATCATTAGTTGTAAGATAGTGGTCCATAATTGACGTTGTTAGAAAGTAAAGCAATGACAAAAACAATAACAAACAAAATGCAACAAAATCAATGTTACCAAATCGAAATTCATAATTTGGTTTTAGTTGGCAAACCAAACTAGCAGATTGGTACCATAATCATTTCGCAAGAGTAAACTAGCAGTTGGGTAACATTATTATTTGGCAAGAATAAACTAGCAGTTGGGAACCATAATAATTTCGCAAGAGTAAACTAGCAGTTGGGTATGATAATTATTTGGCAAGAATAAACTAGCAGATTGGTACCATAATCATTTGGCAAGAATAAACTAGCAGTTGGGTAACATTATTATTTAGCAAGAGTAAACTAGCAGTTGGGTATGATAATTATTTGGCAAGAATAAACTAGCAGATTGGTACCATAATCATTTCGCAAGAGTAAACTAGCAGTTGGGTATGATAATTATTTGGCAAGAGCAAACTTCCAGTTGGGTACCTTAATCATTTGGCCAGAATAAACGATACTAGTAGATTGGTGCCATAATCATTTGGCAAGGTAAACTAGCAGCTGTGTATCATAATCATTTGGCCAGAGTAAACTAGCAGTGGTACAACATAACAGAATTACAACAGAACATTGATTGGAGTAGAAGTTTTTGAAACATTAACTCAATCGATTAATCTAACTGAAAATTTGCTGAGGTTAAACGATTCAAAGCGTGATGGAAGTTTGTGAAATATACATGTACGTGTGCGTCGTTCATGGTAAAATATTCGAGCTACACGTTGTAGGATTTGAGCCAATTTACACAGGACACTGCATTTGGTACCGTCTTTAAGTTTCTAAATTAATTAAGAAATAGTGAGAGAAAGTCCATACCACGTGGATAGATACCGTCTTTCAATGCAAACTACTTCGCCTGGTTATATATTTTTTCGCGGCATTAAAATTAGCGTACGATCTGACTTGGTTATACGTTTTGACGAAGCAATAGTAAATTGTTCACGACAGATTAATCCAAGAAAAAAAAGACAGAGAGAAGGTTATCGACGGTGGAATTATGATACCGCAGAAACGATTATTCTCAAAGCTGGATTTATATATAAATGTATATTATTATTCAAATAAATTCACTTATTAGAACCTTGAGCAAACACTCTAGGGAAATATTCAAAATGCTGATGCAATATGATTATCGATATCCTTCGGACTATCCTCCTTTAAGCTGTATTATTATTCACAGCTCTTTTTTTCTGGCAACGACGCGAGTAAGGTAATTCATACGCGGTTTCAGTCATTTATACCCTGCAGCTGTGTGTGTGTGTGGGGGGGGGGGGGGGGGGGGGTCAACAAAAATATTGGCCATCTATGGAAATTACCATGCTTAGCCAACTATGAAATTGTAAAAAATGGAGGGGGGGGGGGGGGGGGAAGGTCACCTTTTCGGACCTAATTATGAAATTTACCGCACGAGAGGGGGTGGTGGGTGCTGCCTTGTTCCATACTTTCCTCTTCTTTACAGTGAGGGGAGGGGTGGGGGTCGAAAGGTTTTCCTTGAGGGAAGAAGGTTAGAGGGTTCTTTTCTTCTTTACTCTTAGTATAATAGCCAAATCCCCCTCTGGATCCGCGCATGTAATCATGTACGAGTCCCAAAAGAATATTTTATATTCTAATAACTCTCTTATTTTGAGTCTCATATGCAACCTAATTAAATGTCTTCCACGAGAGATGAAATATAATTAATGATATCAGTAACAAAATCGAAGAATGACAGACACTTATCATTGATCTAGCTTCTTTTTTTTTCGCTCGTGCAGTGATGATTGCTCTGTTTAATAAAGTGTGCTAAGATACGTAAAATAAGTATCAAACGGATGCTTTAAACTGAATATGATCCATGGCAGAACAAAATCACTGTTACAAATAAATTATTCAAACTAATCTACGTCCATGGAAGAACTCCAAGCAACCAAAGATCGTTGAAAGTTTTTTTTTTTTTCATTTTTCGCAAGAAGTTTATTAAATTTGTTTACTTACGGTAAAAATCCTTGTCATGGTTCCACGCTACATTTCGGACCTCATTACCTTTACCTCAACACATTTTGTATCGTGAAATGCAGAACATACATTCGTGTTTCGGTAGATAATTAAAGTCTTTCAAGAGAACTTATGGAATTCCTAAAGTATTTGAAATAAAAAAGAAGTTGCACAATGGGCAAGGCAGGTGGATAACTGCATGTACGTTTTCACCATTTGTTCTGAGGTTGAATTATCTTATTATTACATTTTTCCCCAGACACAGGCACATTTTAACTCTTGTTTCTTTTGCTCCCCAGTGAGCATATGAGGTATCCACCTCACCTATATTCCCCTTTTCATATATGAGATATGATGACCACGATATAAGTAGTATTCGTTTTGCCACACCCTAGTAAATATTGAAAAGTATAAAACCTGACCGATCTGCGAGCCATTTGCTGGCGGTTTTTATATTATTCGCATTTATCTTTTTTCTGATAACTAGGACTGCTTCCATAAAATAAAACGTTTTTGATAATGCACGGTGCATTAATCCTGTACTCAGACAGATTGCCATGCACTTAATGACAGAGTGTGTCATTAACCTATTGAATCTTCTTTTGGGAGACTTACGGGCTTAGAAAACGTCATGTGCTTACCCTGCACGCGCACGTAAACCTAAGATAGAACAACTGCCAGCATTATTTTTTCTATTTGTAATCCAAACAATTTTGCCAAGAAATATGGCAAACATTAGCATTTTATTTACAGTTTTGCCTTAGATTTCAGGGCTTTAAAGTTTACATTCGGTATTTTGCTAATGTGCACATTTTCACTATTTCTGCTTTTTGATTAACGCTTTTAAGTGAAATTTTCAAATACAAAAATAAAAGGAAAACATAAAAAAAAACTCATACAGACACGTACGTACATACACATACATACATTCAAGAGAGATTTTCGAGAAATTCTATAAATTAAGTTACTTACTTGCTGTCGGTTGAAGGATTGTTGACATGGCACAGTCATTTTCTTTGAGTGATTTCTTGACGTCATCGTCTATCTGAAAATGTTTAGGAAATGGCATTATCTAGTATGCATTCCGTATTTTACAACTCCATTAGTAACGCCCATGTTCAATCGTCATCCTGTTTAACACGACTTCTGATTCCAGAGAGAATAACTTCACGTAATCAATTCTAATCACTATGTATCACAACATACTTCGCACAGCTTTTTTGTTCAATGTATCACTGAACTGTTTGTCATATAATCAATTCTAATCAATATGTATCACAACATACTTCGCACAGCTTTTTTGTTCATTGTATCACTAAACTGTTTGTCATGAAAAACATAACACCGGATTAATATCATATACTGAACGCGGTCGACATTGATTTGAGATAGGGAATCATTGATAGCATATCAAACATCTTAAATCATTAAAAAGTATTCATCCCAGTCTCTTGTAGAGTAGAACCTAGCCCGTAACTGCTGGTAACAAATCCATGTTTTAATTAATCCGTCTCGTTAAATGTAAACAACGCATGGCATGTGACTACGACACGGCATTGATAGATTGAAGAGCTACAAGTAAAGCTTGTATCTTTGTAACGCTACTGAAAATCAAAACGAATCCACAAGCTCTTTTTGAAGACTCTCCTTGTCACATTTGTAATCCGTATTAAGACACCTATTCTACTATCCAAATTGTTTGTTTGAACTAACAGCATTGTGTGCCAAAACACCATTACACAAACAGATACATACTCTGCTTAAACAATTTACTCTGCTAATCTAAAAATATTTCCCTTTACTGCAAATGCCTTTTTTCCAGTTCCAGGGGGGAAGTATACACACATTACTATCCCACCGCTGTATGTATCCTTTTTTATTCAAGCCCATACATTTGACATATTTTATTGATATTCTTGTGGCACAGCAGCGGGAAGAAAAAAATATCAATTAAACCAAACACAGTATTCTTGTATTGAAGCATTGTCAGTCTTCGCAAAGGCGTCGTTACCAGGAAGTGGGTGACCGTGGAATACCGTAGTGCCATGCTTTGTATATTAACTATCGCTATTACGGTGAGTAAAGTAGCATGCGATGATGCTGATTTTCCGAACCAGTGGTTTCGACGGCATATCGATCGGTAACGTGTAGCATGTTAGGGGACCTATTTGTAATACGAGTATTGTCAACAGCCCCGAGAGCATCAATTGTCCACAGACATAAAAGGCATATTGTGAAAAGGAAATATTGTAACGGGGACAAAGTATGGCATTACACGTTTGAGTCAGTTCCGGGGTTAGAATAAACATGTTTGTTTAGAGATATGTATTAATTTAAGACATTGTTTAGCCAGTGACAAAGATAGCGTTGTCACAAGAAAAACAAAGAATATATTCCCAAAGTATTACATGAAAATTAAATGAACTCAAATGCTAGTTAGTCAATGAATGAATTAGTCAACGTGAAACGATGTCAAATGGTAGGAGGATACTGTTCACCGAGTAATTAACACGGTACTAAGTCGCTATTGATCGCTAACACGTCATTCTCGGAGGAATGGCAGCATCAGGAAATGATGAGATATAGCATGAATCCATGAAAAGTAAACAAACTGATTTCTTCGATTACAATGTACCCCAGCATGGTCGCACACGCTAAACACGTGGGCTTTATAATGCATTTCACCCAAGGTGGATGCGCATATATATTCCATGAAGTTAGCACCGCAGCCATACATTCATAATTTCTGACATGTCAGTGGTATTTAGATTATTTCACACACTCCTGTGAGATAGAGGTGACATGCGTATTCTTTTCGGCGTAGCGGTCTAACCTCACTTTTGACCTACTTAGGGATGATGACGTAAGACAGTGCCGAATGAGTATTTTAACAATTTTCATTAGTATATATTCCTATGCTCACGGAAAAAGGTTGAGATGACAACTATCTGAAGATGTACATATATTTCATCTGCCCGGATTCTAATATAGTATTTTTATCTTCATTTTATTTAATAAATATAAATATTATTTTATCAAAACGCTTTTCTTTGATACCATGCTTGATAATATGTTGTGGGATTAACTTCCCCAACTGCCACAAGATGGCGCTACGTTAAATCAAGAAATATCTTTTGAAAACCGATGTGCGGTGTTGATGGGGATGAAGTTCATGGAGAATGTAGAACAGTTATATGATGCATTTCATCTTATGAAACCATAGTAAGCTTAGGTAAAAACTAAGTATTATCATTAAAGCGATCGGAGTAAAACGTCATTGTTAAAAAGCGCACTGTTTTTGTTTGTTTGTTTGTTGAATTTAATGTCCCACAGACAGTATTTCAGTCATTTGGAGACGATGTCTACTTGAGACAGATATCGTGCTGTCACACTACAGTATCATGCCGCAAACATGTGGCATGATACCATACACAGTCACATTATCCTGACACCGGGCCAACCAGTCTTGCAATTACCTTATATGTTGAGCGCTAAGCAAGAGAGCTTTAACAGTACCATTCTTTACGACTTTGGTATGTCGCGGCCGGGGAACGAACCGTCGACCTCCCGCTCCCGAGGTGGACGCTCTAACCTCTCGGCCATCGGGGACGCTGCACCGTCTTTCAGTCATACGAAGACGGTGAACATACTAAAATATACTGCGAGTATTTAAAACGTTCAGCCCGAAACAAGTCTCAATGTGCATGAAAGAGAGGTAATAGTAATTTAGCCTGAATACTTTATACTTTATATACTTTATTACAATTTCGTAAATACGAAGTTTATGTTTCATCTGGTTGCTATGGTGAGTAAGTGTTTTTTTGTTTTTTTTTTGTTGTTGTTTTTTTTGTTGTTTTTTTGTTCGTGGTATCATTGTAGCTCGATAGACAACCACGAACACTGGCAAAGTATTTAAACAATATCCAACTCCTGTAAAAGCCAGTGGAAAATATTGCTTAGGCACACAATATTGCAAACTTTCAAACAAGTATGGAAAAATCACAGTTAAAGGCGTAACCAAATCTCTCGTACATGTATAAATAATTATTTCTCTAACATTGATTTTCATATCGATTTATTTTCAAAATTCCTTTAATTTATGACAAATTCAACAAGTGTAGCAGAAAAACATGCAGGTATTTTTTTTCATTTTACATAAAACATTTTTTAGTTAACTTTTTTTTAATAAATAAGGTATCAATTTGATGGTAATGCAATGTTCTATTATAAGATATAATTTACTCTCACATATTTTCAATAGAAAAGAAGATACTGAAAACGTGACTTTGCGAGAATATGACAATATGCTGTTTGTTTTTGTGAGATTTAGACTAGTTGACAATCTTTGTTTAGTAAGTCTTTGACGTTATAAATGGATAAATTAGTCGAATTCAAGAATTGGTATAATATATACGGACATTAATGAGAATAATGGATGTATATTTATTTATCATATATTTTCGGTGAAAAGAATGTGAATATTCATGAACAATATATCGTATCATATACCGCAGAAGACACGAGGTTGCCTTATTTTCATCGTGATAAAATTTTCGCGTTGACTATCCCGGGCTAAAGATATGGCGCCTAACAGCTATGAATGCCGTCATATTGCATAATTTATGCTCATTTTGGGGAGTGGCAAAAAGTAAAAAAAAAAACAAAAAAAAAAAACACGTATTTTAAAGAAATTTAGAAGAGCATGTAATACATAATTTATTTGTCAAATCGAATTTTCTATTACTCCCACATGTGAAACTTTTGTACTCTATGACAAAAACGAGATTACAATAAAAACAGCAAAATATATATCATATTTAAATAGTTATATATTTCCTTTATCTTTACATAATTATACTGATGACCGCCGCGAGTACTCTATCGATCGATCGATCGATCGACAGACAGACAGACAGACAGACATGTTTCTCATGTAATTTAAAGTGACAAAAACTTGAATAGAAGTAATTCGGACTATTTTGAAATCTCACTTCATACCACCGCCCATTTCTACGAAACCCTTGTATCCGACCACTGACGGATAAGGCCGAGTAGTTACGATTGTACCACCGTATGTTATTGTCAACAATTAAATACCCTGCCTGGCAGTGTGTATTGTCACCAAGACGAAATTACCTGAGCGATCACCGTGGGATGCTCAATTTAAGCAGGGATTTCGACATCTAATGCGAATAAGTTCACAATATAGTATACTTATGGGAATACACAAATGCATATGCGCCGTGGATAATTTCTTTAGACGTTTAGACGTTTTAGTTAACAATGAAACATATGGAAAACATACAATTTCTTTAGATAAGAAAAAATGAAATAAAATATTTGAAAAAAAAAATATGGTGGAAACTCATATTACATGATTCTGTTTCAAATTTCAATATTAGAGATAATCACTGATTTTAAGTGAACAGGGTAGGTAATTAATAATGTTCATAGTTTTATGGGAGAACACTAAAGAGTACAAAAATTCCAGGGGGTGGGGATTAATCAAAGAACTCCAACCACTATATGTTCTGTCAATCCGTCCCATGATTTTACATAGTTTAACATATTTATTGCTTATATTGTCAAGTTATATTTTTTAGTGGAATTTTTGGCCATAATATGGCAGGAAAACCGAAAATGTATTGAATTTCTATATCGAGGGGTGAAAGAGAAACTATGCTAAGTGCATATAAATATATAAGCACTTAGCCTAGTTTCGCTCTCACCCCTCGAGCAATATGCAATAGTACACAGACTCTACAATAACCTCAAACAATGTATATTTCCTCATGAATTAATACCATCTAATTTTATAGACTAACTAATTTTTGAGCAATTCCAATGGTTGTTTGAATATAGGCTATGTCTTTTTATAGTTTACGTCTATTAGGAAACAAGTACTTTCAACTTAAACTAAGCCTCTCGAGGGTTCCTGGTTGGACATGTTTCCATGGGAAACAAGCACTTCCCCAAGGAATTTTGTAAATATATTCAGAATTATGGCATAGGTTATTTGCAATATATATCGAAACAAAGCAATGAATTCTTGAAGGAAGAGTTGACTCAATATAGAAATTACGTTACAAGTGTACAAACAATTGAACCTGTATTCGGTCTACCTGCGTTTAGAGTTCACTTCTAATATAACCGAGCTGTAGCATTTTATTATACATTTAAACTCCATTTAGCGGTCACCTCTGTTGACTGAATATATGTAAAATAAATGATGATAATAACAACAAATATGCACCATGTTATATCAATGATATATACTTAAGTCATGTCGATCAAGAAACAACCTTTTGCAACTTATAGAAATCCCATCTGGTGGTTCCTAAGTTGGGCCAGAACTTTGAGTCTATGTAAAACTTGAAAACGCATCGGCCCTGATGGGCATCGATTTCGTGACCTTCTGTCCTGCAGGTCACTATACCCCTTGACCACAGCGCTTATATTCATTTTAATAATACAATATTGAAGATTGGTTTATAATAAACGTATCTGAAAATGAAGTGAACAAAACTTGAGAAAAAAAGATACCTTTTTGCGTTTTAAATCCATTTCATATCAACATGTTCAAGATTAATCCGTGAAGCAACAATATACACAGCCAATTCATGGTTCGCGCATCTGTATAATTGCTGTACACCAGACAGGTGTACTGCTACGGTCTAGTATCAAATACAATACCCCATGCACACAGTTGTAAACAAACTGCTGTTCGCCACTTATGTTGTGACGCGTGACACAGTTCTCCGATGCATACTGAATTCCCAGAACGATTGACTTTAAAATAGAAGCTTGTTAATTCCTTTTCTCGTTTCTTACCTCCGGTACAAGCGACCTCTTATATTACACTTCGTATTGATGCGACACTGTGTGTTGTCATTAAATATTTAGTGAAATCTATGCATTGCTATGGAGCCGGTACTACAGCCAATCTAGCTGACTCTGAAATGCATGATGTCAAAGGTCAAATGATAGATCAATGATTTCTTGGCCAAAGTGAGTTCGAGTCTTACTCGTTAACACAGAAGCGCCGACGCGTTTGTGTTTATGAGCTTGAATTCAGATTTCTTAGAGACACAATATATATATAAGTCGTTTGGGAGAAGGTGTCTAGATAAAAATATAGTGCTGTCTTACTTTGATATATCACGTCAGACCTTGAAATTGCCCTGATGTGCTGAGAGCTAAGCATATGGGAGACATACAAGTATCGTTTTAAAGTTTTTTTGGTAAATCACTACCAATGATCGAACCCATGACCTCCCGAATACTGGACAGAGACTCTAACCACTCGAACATCGACAGTATCTCATCCATGAAACGGGAAAATCCGTTCTCGAGCAAATGTTTTAACAGTTACCGTGCGATTAATCATATATTGTTAATTAATGGAATTCACGTGTAAAACGAGATGTGAACATTGTATATATTATCTGGCCCATCCTTACATATTGACTATCATGTAAAGATTATACCATTGATTTTACAAGTTGGTCTCCATAACCTGAAATATTCTCTGCTGTTTACACTGTTTCAGTTATAGATTTCATGACATGATGAATGATTTATTGAAGGTAATCCATTTATCATTAAATTGTGATCAAGGTTTACCAAGTGATTGTGGGAATTAAATAGTAAATGCAAGCCTTTGTAGACCTTGAGCAAAAGAACCCTGTAACTCCAGGTCAATGGATGTTTGCATCTGCATTGAGGTCTTTTTTAAGCATTTGAAGGACCATGATTATAATTTAACGATGGATGAAAGTATTCTTTCATTTGTGGAAATTTACTATTTGTACGTTCCTAAGCAAGACGTAGTGCAATCACTCAGTTTCCTGCAAGGGTGAGGCTGAAGTCATCACCTTTCCGACACTTTATACCATTGTCTGTATTTTTTAAGACAACGTTCATAATCATATTTCTTATATATGGCATTTATCTGTTTATGATGGTAAATGCTAACAAGAAATATATCTTCAAAAATATTCGTTGGCTTTCTTAGTTGAAGTAAAAGTGTTGATGGGTGTGAAAAATTATTATGAAATTAAGATTTTCAGAAGATTGTAATATCTTGGGTTGAAATTTAAAAAAAAAAAAAAAAAAAAAAAAAAAAAAAAAAAAAAAATCAAGTACAATTGAAGGTGTAATCGGCGTATATCCATAAATGGAGAGATGAAGAGACGGAGTAGTCTAAAAGCCGGGACACATATTCTTCAGCCCTAAAGATAAGTAATTTAGATGTATATCGAAGTTAAGATAGTTTAATTGTTAAAACACCATTGTGAAATAAATACAGTATTTTTATAACGTAAAACGTTTGCAGACGTAAATATTTTTTTAAAATAGCTTTATTGTGTGACTGTATTTAAATCCGGCGCCGTTTCATAGCAAACAGTCTGTGTCTCTGATTTTTCACATAGTTTTCACGTCAAATTACATTTGTGAAATGTAAATAAACCAGTCTGAGCCATAAGCCAATGAGAACACTGCCCTTATTCGTAAGCAGGTGCTCTTATAAATAAATTTCTGATGGATCGAAATCTGTTGAAAAATCTGGGCAAATAGCAAAAGCATACACCCCCACCCACCCAACATACAAAGCAAAACAAAATAAAACAAAACAAAAACGTTCAATTCTAAAAATCGATCATTTTTAACATAGTTTATGTATATAAATTCATTTTCAACGGTATCTAAAATAAGTAAAACAGTATCAATTGACTAAAATTCATTCTATATAACTGTTTGTTTTACTATAAGCCTATAAGTAAAATTTATTTTAAACAGATAGGAACGTTTGCCTATGTAAGGCGTGCACTAAGACCAATCAATTCTAAAAACATTGTCCCGGAAGTGACGTCAGTAGCCTCGTAAATTGATCAATTATATTACAAAGGTCTATAAGCCTCAGCATGATAACAGTTTTTCCACCCCAGGCACAGGATATAGCAAAATTATAGTCTGGCGGCAGTCAGGCGTGCTTTGCATTGATATGCTTTGAATAAGCCTTACATATCAGTTTTTAGCCTTATGTCTCACTATAATGCAAATAGTGGCCCATAAATTATGTAATGTTTACCAATTGT
Source organism: Solen grandis (assembly GCA_021229015.1). Classification (NCBI taxonomy): domain Eukaryota; kingdom Metazoa; phylum Mollusca; class Bivalvia; order Adapedonta; family Solenidae; genus Solen; species Solen grandis. The sequence goes on along the minus strand of CM037780.1, from coordinate 46,621,549 downwards.
TTTAGTGGAATCGAATTTTATTTTACTGCTTATTAAAATTTAATAACTGAACTAACCAGCAAATTCCCCGAAGTTTTACATATTTAAAACTGTTGAACTTTTTTTTATTTAAATATTAGTTAAAATCAAGGATTTTATATAGAGTCCCTGGTAAAAAAAAAAATCCCATTTTTAATGTTCCTGTAAACAATAGAGGAACATTAGTGACAAGATTGCAAAGCCATAACATGTATCAGTCCAGTAAATTGAGCATTAAAAATCTGACAGAGGATATACAATTTATTGTATGAAACTGATCGAATCATTTATGCAAATTATTTTTGAATTTTTTTTACAAAGCGTCCGATTTGAAACCGTGATTTCCTACAGCAAAACATTAAGAAACTTGTATATATACAAGATGACAAGATGGGATAATGTTGTCACCTGTCTAGAGCAACGGCGCTATCTTTATCAAATAATAAGTCAATGATCAGCTTTTAAAAGTGCAGAAAGATAAACTACTTTAACAAAAAAAAAAAAAAAACAACAACAAAAAACAACAAAAAAACAACAACAACAAAACAAAAACAAATGAGCAATTACTATCACGGAGGAATTTTGATTAAGCCGAAAACCTCGTGTTGTTGAAAACACATGGAGTGCTACAGAAGAATAGAAGAAATATGAATTTTATGCTAAAGGAAAATACGTCTAGTACGTCTAGTACGTCTAGAGTCGTTAAACCTCATCTTGCAGTCGCGAAGGTGCATTGGGTCTTTTGGGAGACACTTGAGTAAACAGAAAACATTTCGAAATAAATAGACTCATAAAATGTACATGTAATTTCTGTACCTTTCTGGTTCTGTAAACGATACACATAACAGTCTTCTGCAACTGCAGATAAAGCGATGGATGATGTTGATGTAACGCCTGGGGACGTTGTTTTAAACCAATAATTTACTGTACACGATAAGGGCATAAACAATATCTATTAGGTAATATCAGAAGCTTCTTCTTTTTTTTTGACCATAAACTAATGCCATGGTTGCATGAGACACCATAAACCTGTGATCATTTATTCATAATTATATCATTGAAATGTTGAAAGGCCCTATAAGGGATATTTAGATTCCTCGCTATATTAACTCCTTCGTTCGGTATTCTTATTACACACACACGTGTGTGTGTGTGTGTGTGTGTGCTTTTGTAAACCTCACGTTGTGAGGACCTTGGTTTGTATATTTCGGTGTTTGGGTCAAGGTAAAGGTTGGGTTAGGCTGTTTGTGGATAGTGTTTGTGTTCGGTTTGGTTTTAGGGCTGAAATAATGTTAAGTTTCAATGTTGAGTTACATACCAAGGTAAACCTCGGAAAAAATATACTTCGCTAAGAAAGTATTGCCTGGCAATATTAACCTGAGACATATAAATATTCAGTGACTGTCGGTGGCCGAACTTCAAAGTAAAGTACAATACGTATATGTATTACGTAGAAGCTTATACGTATCATAACCTTGCTAGCCTCAATGATTACGTGCTTGATTCTAGGTAACCTGCGTTTCTTTTTCCTTTGAGTATATTTAAAAAAAAATAAAAAATAAAAAAAAAATGGTTGTATCGTAATAATTCACGGAAACTAACAAAGAACATCCCGGAAATTAATCAGGTCAATCTTGCCAAACAAAAATACAAGATTGCGTGTATGCGCTCTTAGAATATTTGTATAAGTTTTATCATGACTCTTTTATTATTATATTTATTACTATTTTATTGAGTAATTTAAAAGAATCATCATGTTTTGAAATCAACCGCAAATAATTATGTTACCTGAAACTCCGATTATAATTCATTCTTCAATGAATACCATCCTCAGGATTTGTTCAAATAAGAAATCATGTTTTGTTTTTAGATAAAAAGAAATCCTTACAGCCGGCTTTGTTCCTTATATAAATTTAATGTTGATGAAAAGTTTAACATAACTATGTATTTTCAAAATATTTTTTGATAATTTAGTGGTAAATATAACTATTTGTTCTATGTCACAGCATAAAAGAATATTCCAGACGGCAGGTTATAGTTTCGACCTTGGTTGTGATATACCAAAGTTCCATGAATTTGTTCAGGTATATCTCCTGAGTGAATGTAATATGCTGGAAGGACATTAAAATCCATCGTCGATTACCCCCGGCTAACTTGTTCCTCCGTTTCACTACATGGCATCATGCCGTGGGGAAATAGGCAAGCAAACCGTTGTAACATAAAAGTTATTGATTATATTATCGACCTATGAAAACGCGACTTAAAAATGCAACAATCATCGGTGCGGAGGCTTGAAAATCATGTAAACAATTTAAAAAAAAAAAGACTGCACCCGGCAGCTGCAGATCGGCCTTTAAGAAGGTGTGTGAAGTTAGCGCGTAGATCGTAGATCGTAAATCAACACTATAACTAATTTTCTTTGTCGACCTGGGTCGTAGATCGTAGCTCAACCACTCAAATAAACCAAAATAAATGGTTGAGCTGGGTCGTAGATCGTAGCTCAACCATTCAAATAAACGGATCGTAGATCGTAGCTCAACCATTAAGTTCACGGAATTCATTTGTCGGGAAAAAAAATGCTTTCGTCGGGAAAAGAGTTTCCTCAAAATCTTTGTACTTGTCGGAATATCTCATTGAAAAGTTTCCGTCGGGAAATTTTCTGTTCGTGGGAATTTTATCTTCGTCGGGATTATTGTACTTGTCGGGAAAATTGCATTTGTCGGAAAAAAATGCTTTCGTCGGGAAAAGAGTTTCCTTCGAAAATCTTTGTACTTGTCGGGAATATCTCATTCGTCTGAAAAGTTTCCGTCGGGAAATTTTCTGTTCGTCGGGAAAAATTATATGTCGGGAATTTAGTATTAGTTGTGAAAATTGTATTTTGTAAATATTTTTATCTTCGTCGGGATTATTGTACTCGTCGGGAAAATTGCAATTGTCGGAAAAAAAATGCTTTCGTCGGGAAAGGAGTTTCCTTCGAAAATCTTTGTACTTGTCGGGAATATCTCATTCGTCGGAAAAGTTTTTCAATGGTTGAGCTACGATCTACGATCCAGCTCAACCATTTATTTTGGTTTATTTGAATGGTTGAGCTACGATCTACGACCCAGCTCAACCATTTATTTTGGTTTATTTGAATGGTTGAGCTACGATCTACGACCCAGCTCAACCATTTATTTTGGTTTATTTGAATGGTCGAGCTACGATCTACGACCCAGCTCAACCATTTATTTTGGTTTATTTGAGTGGTTGAGCTACGATCTACGACCCAGGTCGACAAAGAAAATTAGTTATAGTGTTGATTTACGATCTACGATCTACGCGCTAACTTCACACACCTCCTTTAGGATCTGTTTTAAAAACATGATGCGACCAATGAAATGGCGTAATTTGATACACCCTAAAACGACCAATTTCAGTTGTAATATCCCACGGCCTGTAGATGATCTATCAATCGGCCATGGGTATTTGACGATGATTAAAACCAGGCAATGACATAAAACAGACAGCTTGAAACTGACAAAATCTGCGTCAAATCTATTCGTCCTCTTTTTGATGTACAAAAAAAAAATACTATTTGACTTAAAAAACATTCTGAACAGTTCCAATTTCCTTCTTTTTAGGTCGGTGGTTCTACCCAGATGCCTCCGTGCATTCGGGGTCTTCCTCCACCTGTAATTAGCCGGACGTCGCTAAATGACTGAAATACTGTCGAAGCGACGGTAAACTCAAATAGTCTAGTCTAGTCCTTCTTTTTTTGACGTACTGTATTCATTAAAAAAACTTATGTGCGTCAATATCAATTCCATTGCTGATTTCCTGAAGGAGGCCCTAGGAGAGTGGGAAATTCCAAAGATACCTTTCTATCTAGAATCCATCAAGACTGCCACGATGAAGAGAGCAGGCCAGCAGAAGATTAAGGCTAGTTACCTTGAATTATCAAGTCAAAACTTGTTTCAGAAGTTGCAACTAGTTTGAACAGCGCTAACGATCTGCTAGAAATGCAGGTTGCAGTTGCTGCAATCTTGTTTTCAAGCAATATATAAATAGAAACTGTGGAATCACTAGTTTGCATTAATCATTCAGACCTTTGTTGATATATTTGTTGTCAAGTGAACTAAAAACAAAGACAAGAATCTAAAATTCCTTCAATATGATGACTACTCTTACAGTAAAGGTCATGGGGTGTCTGAAACCTCTGAAGAAGGCACCTACTATGTTGTGTAGTGAAAAGAACCCGACGGTGTCGGCTTTGATGACATTGTACCATATAAATTGTAAAACATGATTGAATGTTGGAGATAATGACCTGCCCGCTACAGCATAAATAAAATCAGCAATTTCTGGTGATCTGAACGGTTGTTACGGTAAAAATCAGAAAATACTACCCTAAGTTACAGCTCTTGGTCAAATGTTTTTAAGGTTCCTCCCCATCTTGATGAACAAGAAAGGTTTGAGGTGTACCATGATCTGACAGCTAATCTTGACAAAGTATCCAGACACAATGTACATGACAAGCAAGAACCCGACAGTTCAGGTAATGATGCAGTAATTACCCAACAGGATGCAACCCCTGTCTTGCCAGCTTTGTGTAGTCTGTAAGTGGCGTCTCTTGACTAAAACTAGAAAGGTCTGAAGTCAGTTTCTTGTTTGATCTGCTAGGGGATGCCTTTGTTATACAAGCTGAGAAAGCTGTTTCTCACTAGATATCATCATATGATAGGTAATAAACAACAAATCAAAACTTAACTGCAATGCAAGAAACATCTTTCCTTCAACAAACATCAACTGCGATCATAAATGAAGGCTAAATTAAGCCACAATATTATCGCACAATTTCATAAATAATACCATATCACAATATTATAATAACTGGCACATGTCTTGAATTTGAAATTTGATCATTCAGACCATTTTCTAAAATCATTTTTTATAGGGGTGATTGTCACACTCCGAGGTCGGCACACAAAACCGCCACGCATGTTGACGGACCTTTGATTAATCTACTTTGATCCACGTCGATGTACCAGGATCTGGTACCACGTGACCTTCTGAGGTGGCAGAGAGATGAAGTTTAAGAAAGGCAAGGTACAAGTGTTTCCTTGATGAGAGTATTTAGCACAGCTTGCGACATAGTTTCCGCAGAAAGTGAAAGCTTAAGAATACATGTATAAGAATCCACCATGAATACTCATGTAGGATAGGGATATCTTACCCGAGGGTCAGAAATTTCAGGCAGGGACGAGGCTCTGCCTCGTCCCTGCCTGAAATTTCTGATCCCGAGGGTGAGATATCCCAATCCTTCATGAATATACGAATGATGGATTTTTTTTCGCCCATGAATGATTATTACTTGCCACAGACCGTCAGCCTCGATTTAATAAACATATCGTGCTTTCATTTTTCTTTTTTTTTTTGCACTTTTTTCTTGCTGCTTAACAAATTAACACAATAACAACATGAAAGAAATCGGCATTTTAAAGTTCACACGCAAGTATGTACCTAAATTCTGATGTTCGTTCAACTGGGAATTACAATTTGCTTAAAATAACTTAGTTAAAAATACCAGTCCTTGATGGTTCGTAATATTCCCCCCAAATACATGTATTAAGCATTATTTCACATTTGTATTAATAAGTGATAATAAAGGGATAACTAACTAGATTTATATAATATTTTCAAACATATATCTATTCAAATGAATTACAACAGTTAGTTTTGTATCTTAATACAATGTATAACTTACAGTCATCATTGTTTTTTTTTTACGTGACATGGAAGAAAGCTGATCATGTGACATGGAAGATAGAGTTATCTTCCATGAGAGAAATCCCTATCTTCGTATGCTGAACATGGGAGAAAAAATCTGTTGATCAGTTAATGTTCTTGAAAAAAAAAAAAACATGATGCTATAGTCCGTCAGCTGCTGTTTATGCTGAAACCGTGTCACACAACCCCCAACATAAACTTAGCCTTAGTTGCATATTGTTCTAGTCAATGTGTAAATCTAGTCAGTACATCTATACATAGTTATTGTTGAAAATGTTTAATTAATTAATCAGTTTTGGAAAACGGGCCAAGTCTGTACTCATTTGCTAATATGCGTCATTTTCATTAAATAAAACTGATTTCTTAGTAAGTCAAGATCAGTAAACGTGTTCAATCTCGCAATAAATTGCAAATTTTCCTGGCAATGCTCACACCTAATCAATGGTAAACAAATTTTCTTGACGTAATCCTTTGTTAATTCAGAACATTATATAGAATAACTAAACTGTTAATAATATCAGGCCTTCAGTGTTTACATAAGGCAACCATCCCTTACGGTTGGTGTGTCTTTTCTATGAACTATTGGAATGTTTTTGACTTTTCTCCCTTACTTTGCGTGCTTGTTTTGTCTTAACGACATCGATATTCAAACCACACGACCAACGGGAAAGATCTGCCAAGTTCTTGTACGTGAAAACAATGTATTGTGGACTTGAGCAAGGTGTAATGTGTATATATGGCTACATTCTATCTCTGGGTAGGAATCAGCATAGAAACTATTATGTATGCTCACGCAAAAAAAAAAAGGACTGCGATGGCACCAAGGATATAAAATACATCGACGAAATAAATGATTGACTATTTTTACCAATTAACGCTGTTTAATAGACATCGTCGTCAATTTATCCTTAAACCATCTACCTGGAAGAACCAGTGCTACTCGCACAGGCGATGCATGCATTAGAAAATGGCAAACTTTTTCAATGACTCTAGAGGTGCAAAATTTAAAAGAAAAAAAAGTAAAGTTGTAGACGATATCAAACCAAAGACTTAAGTCCCTTGGCCTGCTCCATCCTGTGTCGATATAGGTGTTTCAAGACTTCAATTAGCTCATAACTCACTGAATGTATGAATCCTCCCCTATCTTCATAGTGATCATAATATTAGACAGCATTGTTCAAGGCAGATATCAGTGAAAAAGATTCATTTCGTATACCCTGATGGCATCTTGCTGTTTTCATTACGAAAAATCAGACTGGCACTAGCACGAAGATAATTAAGGAAAACTATGTGACATTTAACAAGTGGTGTGACTTGTTATACTCGACAGATATGGCCATTGTTGCTTACAAAATTGACTTGAATGCTTCATGCATAATAGGGTCTCATTACTAACTATATAATATATATATAAAATGATGAAACAAATATGATATTCTAGCATATTTTAATATCGATTTGGATTTATTAAAACATTATACAAACCATTACTGTTACATTCCAGACCAGAAATATTATTTGTGATATGTATCGTATAGAACCCATCGGCTAGTTATTTGATAAGAAAAATCCATTTATGCAAGAAATATGTACATATTAGCCGTTTAATTAGATCGTTTTTTTTTTTCTAGTCCTGAAATAACATGGAAAAAGAGACTGGAATATGATAGCAGATATTTTATCGATGTGGAACCGAAACATGATGAACAAGTTTTTTCCGTTTGTCATTTAAACAGGAATACGAATATAAAATGCCCTTTATGGATCTGACTAGGCATCACGAATAATCTGTCTTGCTTTCCGATTACAACGATACACGTATGCAAATTAAGGTATTGTAGTCTGCGACTGTTTTATGATATTCATATTCAATACAGTTGACGGCCTTATCCCGAGGGACAACTGGTATTCGTATCGTATTTTGATTACATTAGAATTGAAATACAAAAGTTTGTATTCAATATAGAAGTACATGCATTTCTGACAGCTTGTGAATTCATAATCAGGAATTGCCCAAGTATAAATACAAGGAATACATGTCTTAGATAAAAAAAATATTGTGATGTTTTTCATAACTGAATTCGTATTACTGGCACACAGTCATGGCTCAAGTAATATTGACGAGACAAGAGATAAAACATGACAAAGAAAAGCCGAGAGAACTTTTTCTTGTCCTCCTTATTTGTGATTGTCTATTTCTATTTTCTTTTTGGTTCTTTTTTTTTTCCAGAACATATTCAAGTCAATACTTTTATTTATATGATGAGGCCGTCCCTGATTTGGTATAGCATCCACCCCGGGAGAGGGAGGACGTGGATTCGATCCGCGCCCGCGACATACCGAAAGACGTTCCTTGCCTGGCGCTCAACATATAAGGGTAGTTCCTGGATTGCTAGGTCCGGTGTCAGGATAATGTGACTGGGTGTGTTATCATGCTACATGTCTGCAGCGTGATACTGCAATGTGGCGACACTATATCTGTCTCAAATAGACAAACAAACATATGCGAAGAGGAATATGTAGTCTTTATTATGCAAACCTGAATGTGTCAACTAGTTCGCTCACTACAGTTCATGGAATCCATGTAATAGTACCTTTTAAAACAAATAGTACCCAGTACACTTTCAATATCTTGACTATTTGAATTCACAGTCGCTTCGAAAGTAATTCCGTCATATAACGACGTCCAGCTAAGTACAGGTGGAGGAAGACCCCGAATGCACGGAGGCATCCGAGGAGAACCACCGACCTACCGCAAGCCAGCTGGAAGGCTTCCTCACATGAAAATCCGGATGAACCTGCCGGGATTCGAACCCACACGGTGAGGGGCTGAGTGGGTGTTAAAGTCAGCGACTTTACCCACTCGGCCACGGAGGCCCCAATGACCAGACAAAAAAGTAAATTACTAACTTAATGTATTTTAATCTAACCCCATCTTCATGACCTCCCATGCACATGATTGGGAGCCATCACTCTAAAGACAAATTTTCATGGAAAAAAATCGCCCATTTTGAGTTGGAATAATTTCTGGATTCGAACGATAAGTTGGTTAGGAAAAACATATCAAAATTAAAGGCGGTACGCAGTTTGTCATTGAGAATCAAAATTTATGTCACAACAACAACTATAATTTCATTTCTTTTCGTAAAGATTTTCTATGTAACGGAAAATAATTAAAATAGTTTCGCCAAAAATTAAATTAATACGATCATTAATATTGCATGAGAAATTTGAAGATGATTTAAGATTCATACTTGCATTGGTGTAAAACATGTGTAGAATTAGATCAAACCTAAACGAAATCAAGATTTAGTTAAATATATTTAAGTAAAATCATGTTTTATGCACTCAGTACAGACTCAAATGAATACTAGTTTATTTATTCAATATTCGCAGCGATTCATTCATAATAGGTGTCCACAATGGACCAGGAAGGCTTTTGATAGATCATCACTCTCACATCCCGATATTTATATAGTGAGCCAATTCCATCGAGGTTTCCACACACTAACTGGCAGTGCCCATCCGATCGATTCCGTCTCTACTACAGCGTATCGATCTATACTAGAGACACTTGTAGTGTCGGGCTACGCTCAATAACGCCAGTCAGCTTATGCTACGACACAGCAACGGTTTTTATACGTTTGTTGTGTATATTGTACAAATTTTAAAACAAAATACAAAGCTTCCAAGCGCTTTTTGATGTTAAGAATTCTATTTCTGTTTTGCAGGGGAAGAAGTTTGTCAACGCACGAAAATGGATGTCGATTTTCCTTCCATGCCTTTTGATATGTATCTGTTAATTGTTACAATAAAATCCACCAGTAATCATATCTATATGGTATATTTATCGGCAGTACCTTTTGTATACTTCTGAGTATTAAAACCTCTTATTTTTGTTGACGTCATAGCAAGCATTCACTAAGATAGCAGATAGGTTTCTACAGACAACAGCCTTGCATTCTTAAATATCAAATTTATCACGGCGATTTTCTGAGGAGAAAACACGGTTCATCAAAGCAGGCAGGTATAAACATTTCATTGTATGCACTCAGATGTGTACCGTGGTCCAGAGGTAACGTTTGTCTTTGAGTCCGAGGGTTGTAGTTTCAAACCAAGTTGGAAGACAAGAGTATTTCATGACAACCCAGGCACAATATACTGGTTCAACCAAAGTATGACCTCTCAGGCACAATATACTGGTTCAACCAAAGTATGACCTCTCAGGCACAATATATTGGTTCAACCAAAGTATGACCTCTCAGGCACAATATACTGGTTCAACCTAAGTATGAACTCCCAGGCACAATATACTGGTTCAACCTAAGTATGAACTCCCAGGCACAATATACTGGTTCAACCTAAGTATGAACTCCCAGGCACAATATACGGGTTCAACCAAAGTATGAACTCCCTGGCACAATAAACGGGTTCAACCAAAGTATGACCTCCCTGGCACAATATACTGCTTCAACCAAAGTATGAACTCCCAGGCACAATATACTGATTCAATCAAAGTATGAACTCCCAGGCACAATATACGGGTTCAACCAAAGTATGACTCCCAGGCACAAAATACGGGTTCAACCAAAGTATGACCTCCAGGCACAATATACGGGTTCAACCAAAGTATGACCTCCCTGGCACAATATACGGGTTCAACCAAAGTATGACCTCCCCAGGCACAATATACGGGTTCAACCAAAGTATGACCTCACAGGCACAATATACTGGTTCAACCAAAGTATGACCTCACAGGCACAATATACGGGTTCAACCAAAGTATGACATCCCCAGGCATAATATACGGGTTCAATCAAAGTATGAACTCCCTGGTACAATATACTGGTTCAACCAAAGTATGACCCCCAGGCACAATATACTGGTTCAACCAAAGTATGACTCCCAGGCACAATATACGGGTTCAACCAAAGTATGACTCCCAGGCACAATATACGGGTTCAACCAAAGTATGAACTCCCAGACACAATATACTGGTTCAACCAAAGTATGACCTCCAAGGCACAATATACGAGTTCAACCAAAGTATGACCTCCCCAGGCACAATATACTGGTTCAACCAAAGTAGAACCCAGGCACAATATACGGGTTCAACCAAAGTATGAACTCCCCAGGCACAATATACTGGTTAAACCAAAGTATGACTCCCCAGGCACAATATACGGGTTCAACCAAAGTATGACTCCCCAGGCACAATATACGGGTTCAACCAAAGTATGACCTCCAGGCACAATATACGGGTTCAACCAAAGTATGACCTCCCAGGCACAATATACTGGTTCAACCAAAGTATGACTTCCCAGGCACAATATACTGGTTCAATCAAAGTATGACCTCACAGGCACAATATACGGGTTCAACCAAAGTATGACCTCCCAGGCACAATATACGGGTTCAACCAAAGTATGACCTCACAGGCACAATATACTGGTTCAACCAAAGTATGACCTCACAGGCACAATATACGGGTTCAATCAAAGTATGACCTCCCAGGCACAATATACTGATTATACCAAAGTATGACCTACCAGGCACAATATACTGGTTCAAACTAAGTATGGCCTCCCAGGCACAATATACTGGTTCAAACTAAGTATGACCTCCCAGGCAAAATATACTGGTTCAGCCAAGTATGACCTCCCTGGCACAATAACGGATTCAACCCAAGTATGACCTCCCTGGAACAACATACGGGTTCAACCTAAGTATGACGTCCCTGTGAGATATATATGGATTAAGCCTAAGTATGACCTCCCTGGCACAATATACTGGTTCAACCTAAATATGACGTCCCTGGCACAATTTATTGGTTCAACCTAAGTATGACCTCCAATGCACAATATACGGATTCAACCTAAGTATGACCTCCAAGGCACAATATACTGCTTCAACCAAAGTATGACCTCCCTGGCGCAATATACTGGTTCAGTCAATGTATGACCTCCCAGGCACAATATACTGGTTCAACGAAAGTATGACCTCCCAGGCACAATATACTGGTTCAATCAAAGTATGACCTCCCTGGCACAATATACGGGTTCAACCAAAGTATGACCTCACTGGCACAATATACTGGTTCAATCATATGTATGACCTCCCTGGCACAATATACTGGTTCAACCAAAGTATGACTTCCCTGGCACAATATACTGATTCAACCTAGTATGACCTCCCTGGCACAATATACTTATTCAACCTAAGTATGACCTCTCAGGCACAATATACTGGTTCAACCTAAGTTTGACCTCCCTGGCACAATATACTGATTCAACCAATGTGTGACCTCCCAGGCATAATATACGGGTTCAATCAAAGTATGACCTCCCAGGCACAATATACTGGTTCAACAAAAGTACTGTCGAAGTTGCATTACTTTTCTTCCCAATGGATGTAGAATGAAAAATTTGAAATAGGAAAATGGGTAAACTAGTTTTAATTCATTGTATCGAACAATTCGCCATGAATTTTGAAATATCCTTATTAGAGAATGTCAAGTCAAGATCCCGGGGAAAAAATCTTATGCTTAATACATAACCAAAAAGTGTACTGAAATCCAGTTTCGTTTTCTAAACCTAGTTTGCATTTTCCCTCTATTTCGTGATGGGCATGTCAAATCGATACATTACAAATGTCTAGGATTGCTTTGCATTTCTATCTTTGTACCAAAACATGGGCCAATATATCAACAACAAAAAATAACATTAATGATTTTACACAGAAAATACAGTAAAGTACCATCCATCCATGCAACCTTCTTTCTTTCTTTTCAGGACAAGCGCCTGCTTCTCCATATTAAAGATATTTAAGAGCTCTACATCCTTGTTTCTCCCAGCAAGGTCGATACGAGTTATCCAAAAATGATATAAAACGAGGTCGTTAGGCGATAAATCCTATCTTACGAGCTCCTAGCTTTCGCTGATGCTGCAAGATGAAAATAATCTAAGACAAATAGGATAACCCCTCCATTAAAGCCTTGGCAGACACAGTATGAACCGGTGTATCATAATGATGATTCAAGCAGAATGCGTTTGTTTTCCCGAGAAATATTTTAGTACAAGTACCAGGATAGACAAAGATTGTATTTTTTATTATTATTACAGATGTATGATTATGATGATTCTTATTATTATAGTGTCACCCCTATTGAAAGGGCCAGCTAGTCATGACTTATGTGATTCACAAGTACCTTCTTAGTTCCTTCCTGTATTCCAGGCACCAGGCAGGAAGACAACCGGTAACTATTATTTAACTAGCTGGCGGCTCAAAGGAACCGGTTGGGAAAATTTTTTGATTGTGATGCGGACACTCAATAAAGTAACTTCTTCTTCTTTTTTTTTTAAATTTCCGCAGAGCAAACAAACTCAAGTAGTATCTCAAAGATAATTCTTAATACTTCATTTTTGGTAATATATAAATTATATTAACACATTTTAACTGTTGTATTTCAACCAAAGAACCATCAAATTACTGGGGAGAAACTTACAATTCTGAAATATTAACAACATAATGAATTTGACATAGTTTAGAATCAAACCATGTAATTCAGACAGCTCTGCCTTTTCTTTTAACAATTAGATTTCATGCATCTAGTACAGATAACTCTTTCGAAAATGGTTAGGCATTTCATCATTTATCCATCAAATCTTGGCGTTAAATAATCTAATATTAATTGGAACATGCTTGCAAACTTAAAACAGTCAAACTTAAAACTCAGATATACTAAAATTAACTCACAATTATCCGATATTCTAGCAACAATTAAAAGTCTAAGTGTCTAAGTGCATTGATAACAATTTATTCAATCAGTGTTTCTAGACTAATAAATTAGCTAAAATATTTACTATGTCCTTAACTCAACCCCCACTAACGTGACCCTTGTTCTAGGTTGAATAGCATTACCCACACTAAATAATGGATTTCATTATACAATTGTACCTGTATTACCGGCCACCCGTATTAAGCAGCCAGCCTGCATTTAGCGGTCAGTTTTAAAATGACCAAACTAGCGATTTATTTTATGTTTAACCTTCATTTATCGCCACCTTTGTTAAGCGGTCACTTTCTCTTGTTATCTGGAATGGCCGCTTAAGACAGGCTTGACTGTATTTAGATAGACAATTGTATTCAACCTTATAGAAACCATCACCAGTAAATATTTGATGTTAAACAAAACATCGACAAAAAATGCTGCATTCTACTTGCTCTTGAAAGGTATGCATCTTTTATACGCGTACCATAATAGTGGATAGAAAGCTCCTTTGAAACGGTTGACAATATAACAATGTATTCTTTGAAAAGTGAATGATGTATAGGTCCTTTTTCAAAAGCAATAAGAGCCATTTAAACGAAATGTCTCGAGATTGGAAATTATATATATATTGTAGTATATGTTATAGATAATCTTTTCAGTTTTCACTTAAGTAAATGGTTCTTTATGTTTCTGAGTAAGGTAAACTGGTCCATTTTCTTAAAAGCAATCGAAAGTAAGTTGTCTAAAAGACGTTTAAGTCTATAGACCTGTTGCGTAAAATGGCAGATTCTTCACATGATGAATTGTATTTTGATGAAAATGCTTTTCTTGAAATATTTTGTCAATAATTTCGCTAAAATTATCACAAGATTTTAGAAGTCTACCTAAATTAGTGGCCAGTCAGATGTTCTGAGAATTCAGATTTATTAGCAATTTCTTTCAATAGAATTTGTTTTCTATTTTACCATGTACAAAACAGATCGATAAATTTGACAAAATCAAGTGTTTGTCACAAACTCAGAATGACATATAGGTCGGATAGAATCCATCAAGGCATTCTTCCAGACGATAGAAACTTACGTTCGCATCGCTTGCTTCGGCTGTCTATGTTCTGCAGAAATGTACAATGTATATCTTATACGAAGTCAAGAGTAATCTTTAATCATGATGGAGATTAAATGTAGACATGACAAAGTACAGACACATACCACTAAAGCTCCCCGTAATGACTCCTGGACTGACTCCACGTCTGTCGCCAAACTCATGTCGGCCACATAAGTTAATTTACCCCCACTGTCCCGGGCCTACTCAAGCGTCCTGAATTCTCATAACACATTCCTAATAATATATATTCCTCCAAAGAACCAAAATATTGCACGATCAAAGGTTTATGATATATAAACAGTTTGCATAATCACATCCGTGAAACGCTTGCAATAAATGTTCCATGTTTTTTTTAACATTTTTCCCTGAGTTGCTTCAAGCTACATCCACGAGACATATTTCAATCAATCATACATAAATATCATATTTGACATCGATTATGTCAATCGTGGCAGTGATTTGATCAGTTCAGCTTGTAAGCTAACTATAGGCTAAATTCTGTATTCATTTGTATTTGCTAATCAGTGCAAACTCAATTTTGCGGCAACATTAATCTCCCATAATACACAATTAGAGCGCGTACACACATGATTTCCAGTGTTAATGTCAATAATTCATTCAACCCATTTTGATATTTAACGATCTCCAGACACCAAAAAAGTGTGACTTTTCAGACGGTCTCTTTACTACACATCAAAATGTGGATATTCGCACAGTTTATAGAAAATTCCAAAAGAGATGCTTTACCCAGCACAGCATTCGGATTCCCTTTACACCACTGTCTCTTTCCGTTCAGTTCTTATTTCCCCCCCTACAAGTTTCTGGCAAAGTCGGTAGAGTTTCCAATCATGTGCTAATTCCAATAGTCTGCAAATGTCAATGTCAACACCATGAACGTTGTATTTTAATTGAAGATCCTGACACGAATTTGAGAGAAAACCACGGAAGACCGAACGTATCAGTTCTTATATCGTGCAGGATATTCTCAATCCCGTTTGAATCCAATAAAATGAACCTATGTCTATTCCATCAAACTTCTGCTCACACTGTTGCAGACTCCATGTCAATGTTAAGATACTGTCTGACCTTAATTTAAGTGTGAAAACATATCCCTGTGGAATTTTTCTATGATGTGGAAACGTTTCCATACGATGCCTCTTTACCAGGTCCTAAGTTAAATCCGCCTTTTATTAAAGGTTTATTATACAGTAAAACACAAGGCGCATCAAAATCCCCTGGGTACACAAATATGCACTTGGTTCGTGAATAGTATTGACCAGTTCTCTACATCCATTCTCTCATTACCATATCATGGAATATTCCGTATAAAAAAGACGCCTGCTTTAACAGGAGATTTCCGCTGATGTCATGATTTAAAACGCAGCGGTCTCCATAAGTACATTTCCAATTACATAGTAATCCCATCAAGCTATGTGAGTATGCATCTTGTATTGCTTATCCGGGGGATACGTCCAATCTTGTATATTTGATGGACTCGTTCTACATTGATCAAGTCACAATAATACGGAATGCACTTATATTGATTAAATTTCACACAAATGATCAACACATGAAGAATTGTGGACTTAGAGGAAATCTGCGAGTTGAAGGCCCATGTATGAGATCTTTGTCTAGTCCAGGCGGGATATCAGCCTTTTTTTTATCTCATATGTATGCCGGAAATACTGTCTGTAGATCTTGTACTCCATAAGAACTATTTATTAAAGGAGTCATCCAATTAGTCAAGTTATAAATATTTAATGATTTTTATGACTGTGTGTGCTTTAAAAGAGAAAACCAATAGCTCTAGGAACAATAATAATGCTAGTTTTACAGAGGCAGTACCGGTTCATTATCCTCCTGGACTTAAAATACAATATTCATACATTAATAATTTGTGTAACACAGCTGTGCTGAAGCATGTCAAACTGAATATATTTAGAAATTGTGTGTGATTTACTCCAACACTGATTTGCTTTGTAATTATGTTTATGACATTATTTTACTAGAAGCATAATTGTACTTTCAATATCGGAACAAAGACCTAATAACCTAACAGAAATCCGCAACTCTGATTTAAGTATGTAAGTCGAACTCTCGTTAAGTTACGTGTACGATCATGTAACCGCGAGATGTGCAAAATTGCTTCTATTAATTATAAAAATACTGAGTTTTTCTTCAATTTACTGTCAATTAAACAAAATATGTATGTCTCTCATTAGATTCATTAGACCGCAGAACTCTTTTAAGAATGATACTGTAAAATGTCTGTCTGTTAAGCGCCTATAAATGTCTGTTAGTTGTGAAATGTCTCGGCGAGATCTCGTTCAAATCCAGTTCAATAAAAAGTTATTTCGCACCGTTTTACATCTCTGTTGAATATGTCTTTATGTCTTTGATCGGAAGCAAATCTCGACGACAGAACAGATGACAAATAAAAAGAAGCGAACCATTTTATTTCGGGACCTCTTCTTCTGTTTCTTTTTCCTTGCTAGCAGTCATTTTCTGATTATAATAGCCATATTTTCAATCTTAGGGTCAAGGATACCCCACGTGTAGATCCTGTTTTGTTTTGTTTTCGCTGAAGAGACAGCACCGAAAGAGACAATATTAGATACATGGGAGTCCGGGTGCGATACCCTAGCTCATTTTTCAAATATACCCCTTGGTTCTTCTACGTGCCCAGTATAGTACCGATATACGGGGGACAAGTTCCTGGGTAGAACCAGTTCTGAGTACTCCGAGTTCCCATAGCAACCCCATTTTACCGAGTGCCAGGCAAAGGTACATCCAGTAAAGAAGACTCAAGTATTGTTTGGTTGTAGGATTTAATTATCAGCACCAGTATTTCAGTAATATGGATATTATGTCTTCTTGAGACAGACTTTTAGTGCCGCCACACTGTTGTTTCACGCCCTAGCCATGTGGCATTATCCTGACACCATGCCAACCAGTCCTGGAACTACCCTTATATGATGTGCACCAAGCATGGGAGCTACACCAGATCATGTTTTTTACGACTGAAGACGAAGGTTTTTGAAGATTACTCAAACTTCACTTTTTATACACAAATCCCAAATGACTTGTGTCTTATAGTCAAAGCTTGAGATTGAAAATTATAATTGTATGGGCATATGATAATGGAGAACAAGTGGTCATGGGGATACTTGGTTTTAACCAGGACGCCATAGGCGGCCGTGTTGGATTAGGCGAATAATGAATCATAGAACTTTATCATCATTTGGTTATTCCAAACAAACTTTGGTTCTATGTCTTGTTTCCAGGTTCGAGGTCAAACTAAGGTGCATTTTTCTCACATCTTAAGCGTATTAGTTTGCGTAATGATTTGTTCGTCAAAGCGTATCTGTAAATGTCTCGTAATGCTTGTTTTTCTTTAAGCCCCCCTCCCCATGAACTAAAT
>CM037780.1:46553369-46603369 GCA_021229015.1 Solen grandis | reverse complement strand
TTCAAGTATTAAGTTAACCCTACCTTTACATCCACGCATTACATTTGCCTTTAGAACAGAATTGAAAGCATCTTTGTTGGAGATTGAGAAAACATTCTTGAAGTCGTTTGTCAGGGAGATCAACCCGCTATGAAAAACCTGCTCACCAACACCTACAGCTAAAATCTGGAGACCAATGTAATTTCCGCGCAACAGTTCCGCCTGGTTTTCCGTTTCCTGTAAATCCGAATACAGACCGTCGCTAAGAACAATGACGTACTTCCGGGACGTCAATCGTGCACCGTTTGCGGACCGCAAAACATCAGAATGAAGTTTAGCCAAGGTCTTTCCGATATAGCTTGGACCCTGCGAACAGTTTATTCGACCAAGTACGTCAATGATTGATAAAGAGGACAGATTGTCCTTCAGATAAAACTCTACATTGCCCTCGTAAGATGCAGTGGTGATACTCATATGGGAATCGACTGGAAAATCGGTGATAAAATCTTGAATGTATTTCTTCTGTTTGGCGAACGAATCGCTGTTGGAGGAACATTGGCTTCTGGACACATCTAGTATAAATGCTATGTCAAGAGGATTTGGAAAATGTGCCAGGCACATATCTGAAAAAAAAAAAAAATCTGGTAAAATAATCCTTTACATTGAATGTGGGCAAATTTTCTACATTAGATTTTAAGAATCCATCATGAGTGTCATGTTGGATAGGGTGATCTCATCTTAGGGTCAGAAATTTCAGGCAGGGTCATGGCTGTTCCTCCGGAGAAGGAAATATTCCTATCCTACACGAATTTATTTATCTTGGATTTTTAGTTGTACTATAATATTGTACTATAGTACCTTCTTTCTAAGCATTCGATCCTCTTCTTTGAAAACCAAAGAACCACTCAATTTTGTTTAAAAAAAACAAAAAAACTTAACTGTACACTGCAGGTGTGATTGGATTTAGGCAAAAGTGTTAATAAAATCAGTGTTGTGTCAAAAATAGATATTACGGGACACAATAATTATCTATGGCATAAAAGCACAAAAGAACTAATTTCTCTATGATGTATATCACTTTATCATATTGAAGAATATAGCTTGTTTCGATGCAAAGGTGGCTCGTAAATAATTTGGATAGTAAATATGCAGATGAAATGACTGAAACCTGTATGTCTGCTATCCGAAATTTGTTATAAGACATTTACCTTCGCAGCAAACCTTTTGCATTATTAATTCAATCTATAAATAGAGACTGTGTCGTCACTATGATACTTAGTACAAACCTAAGTGTTGTTTGCGCTGAGTCAATAGGGCTTTCGCATTTCTATTGTTTATCAAAGTAATTATGATAAACGGGGATCAAATTTCAAGTTACGTCAATAAAACCAAAAAAGGTTGTTTTAAACCAGCTTTAACGTTTAATGTCATAACAGGAAAAGATGAAATACTTTACAGATAATGTTAAAAATGGGGGTCCCCATTTCCACTGAAATCATGTTTTTTTTCTTTCTCTTTTATGTCATTTTCAAGAGCATTTAACTCAAAATTAAGTCTATCGGTGCCATTTTTCCCCATATATTTGTTTCTAGTGTGATGCTCTATGAACATCCAAAAATTAAAGAAATAGCATTTTTCAAAGGAAGCCCTTTCTGTCTGTTTTGTCTATATTACCAATCACATATAAATTGGTATGCCATCTGACAAATATATATGTGCTGTCTAGTATCCATGAGTCGGGTGGCTTTTATTTACATGTACGAAAAAGAAAAAAAAAGAAAAAAAAAAGGTCACCGTGCTCGTTTTTATGCTACGTTTGTATATCCATGTATATCCATGGTAACCGTAAGTAAATAGCTAAAATATACATCTCTCGTTAAAAAGAAAATATAAGAAATAAAAACTATACAAATAGAAAACACACAAACTAACAGTGAACATTCGATATATGAATATTCAATCATTCTGAATGAATAGGGTAAATACATGTTTCCCCAGGTACTTCATTTTTACAGAAATAGATACAAACCCATAAAAACGGGAGAGAAACATTAGCTTCATGTTAAACATTTTTGAATGTTTACAGAAAATCCTTCAATAGATCCTAAAATAGATTTTATTCTTGTAAATATTCTTTAATGGTTGCTTGGTCAAAAGAATGTACAAAAGTGTATAAGTCACCAAGTTCATTTAGAAGCTACTGAGTTGTTTCTATGGTTACTGTCAAAGATACTGATTTCATTTAAAATATCTTTTACTGGCGAAACAACACTTTAAGTAATGCTGACATTGTGAAAGTTTATATCCAAATATTTGGAGTACCTGACATATGTTTACATGTCCGAAACATTGCGATTATAAACTATAGCATACGCCCCGGAAATTAAAACTGAACCTTTCGTTATTCATTTTTAAACAAATATAGACATTTTAGCGTTTGCTTCAATGCTGAATCATTTAGTGAAAAACAACTTTGAATGAGATATGAATCTTGTATATGCACATTTTACAAGTTAAAAGTACAAATAATTATGCAGCTTATTGGACGAAATGTGGGTCCTTTACGAAACATAAATAAATGAACGATAAAAATAGAACTCTATAATTCAAATGCAGAAATTATGACATTATCATAAAATAACAAAACAAATTTCAAAGTAAAAATAAATGAGTAGTCAGGTTTTATGATTTAGCGCCAAATCATTATACTTTTTTTATTTATTATGTTTACACCTCAGAGATACGAACCCACGCGAAGCGATACTGACGTGAATGGTAGACGGAGTCGTTACCACTACGCTACTCCAGAACCTTATTGTACAGGGAGTTAGAACACCTATAAAATATCCTTGGTTTCTTTCTTAAAACGATTCCTTGTCGTTGGAAACAAAAAATAAATAAATAAATAATAAAAAAAATAAGGCGAAAAAAAAAGTGGTTTGTTTCCACTAACATCTCCGAAAAAATAGGGCCGGTAGGTCGGCTAAACTATTTTTTTTATTTTTAACTTTTTACCTTATTTTTTTAGAGAAATTGACGAAAAACAGCGTTTTCCAACCGTAATAGCCCAAAAACTACAAAACAATCTAGGGTCGGTACAAAAAATAGGGTCGGTCGGGTTAGTGGAAACAATAACTTTTTTTTTATTACGCCTAAGCTCTATTTTGAAAACACTGAGTTAGCTATTTGTATTTTTTAGCATCTGGCTGGTAAAATAACTTTGTATATAACATATTTCAATGAAATAAGAAATGCCCAAAGAAATTCAGTTATTTTCATTAAAAGATTAAGATCTAAATATATAACCAGTTAAAACCCATTCGAAAGACATTACAAGTAGGATATATAAAGTGTGGAAGTCTATGGAAAGATGTTTGAGCAAGAATTACATCATGCTTGGTGACTATGTCATTATGTTTGATGACAATGTCATTTTCCTTGGTGTTAATCCTTGTGTGTTGAATGCGTTTTGACAAGTGCATTATGTGTAGTGACATTCGCATACTGCTTGATGGCAAAGTGCTTCGTTGCCTTCCATTGTCCTTGGTTACAAGGAAATCATGATTTATGAAATTCAAGCAACCCCATGCGTACTGGTGTCGCTCACTGCTTCTTGACAATTGGTGATAATGACATTCCGATCACTTTTTCCGCTTCTGTTATACATGTTTGATGATGAACCCCCTACCCTGTACTATTTATAATTTGATATTAATCGGTCTTGGTGGGCGAGTGATTAGAGCATCCGCCCCGAAACCGGGTGGGGTGGGGTCGTTGGTTCGAATACCAAAGTCGTAAAATGTATTGGTATAGCTCCCCTTTTTTGGTGCTCAGGTTGGTAATGTAACTGAATACTGTTGTGCGACAGCGCTTTGTCTGTCTCAAATAGACATAGTCTCTAAATAACTGAAATTCTTTCGGCGGGAGGTCAAACCCTATACAAAAACAAACACACTTTAATATTGAAGTATGAAATGGAATTAATTATATACGGGTATATGAAAAATAATAAAACATGTTTGTGTTTAAATATAACCATTTACATTTCCGTAGTATCAATTTTTAGATTTTTTTTAGCTAGGTTGTTTGCAATTTTGTTCTGTAGTAGCACACGAATGTGCTTATCGTTAGCATTCCATTAAACACATTTCCATATTATATGTTACGACCTCATTTACGAAAGTCAAAGCGGTTTAATATCTTTTGGTTAATTGGCGTGGCATGAACATTTGACATTCGTTTATTTAATCTACTTTAATATACGAAAAAAAAATACATCATAGGAAAAATTATCGATCCTCGGCCGCGACATACCAAAGTCGTAGAAAAATAGTACTGGTACTACTCCTTTGCTTCGAGCTTAGCATAACGGCGGGAACATGGTGAGTCATCTCAATCGCTTAATACATCAACCATTTCTAGGAATGATTTTGCACATGGGTCTCTAGATGATAAACTTTTACATATATTTGATGAACTGCGTTTTGTGAGAGGGGAGCAAGTTAACTGTAGCAGGGGTATCTCATACCTACATCACTCAGTCCATAATATCAATGACAAAGTGAACCAGGTTATCCAAACAACCAATACACAGTCTGATTTCCTAAAGACACTTGCCTACAAATCCATTGATATGGAAGCCAGATCAAGACGAAATAACTTGATATTTAGAGGGTTTATGGAAAACCGTGATGAAAATTGTGCACAGATGATTTTGGATTTTTTGAAAAATCGTCTGGATATTGATAACCGTGATGTCTACATTGCACGTGCACATAGGCTAGGCCAAAGAAGCCGAAGACAACATCAGAGTAGGCCAATTATCGCAAACTTTCGTGATTATGGCAACATTGAACTAATTATGAGCTCAGTTAGAAGGTTACGAGGCACAAGTTTTTCCATTGACCATGACTACCCTCTTGAAATTCAAGAAGCGAGATCCCGACTTTGGCCATTATTTAAAGAAATGAAGCAAAGGCATCCTAGATCAAAGGTTCAAATTGTATACCCCGCTAAACTGATTGTAGATGGATCGGTTATTGAGGATGCATTGCCTGAATGGCAGCAATACGTGAGAGCAAATAGATTAAGTCAGATCGGACATATTATTCAAATCAAACAGCAGTTTGTCAGAAAACCCCACGAGGTTGAACCACAGAATGAAGAACTTAGATTTCCCTATGCTGAACCCCAGAACGTGAATGTCATAGACCTGTCCATGGCAGCCCCACGATCCGTGCAGTCTGATCAGTCAATGCAGCCAAACCTCATAGTATCCCAACAAGACAAAGGAGTCGAACATCTCGGTACAAGCAGTTCTCAGGAGCTACCCATGGAGTCCGTTAATCAAATGACATCAGAAACTGTTAAGGCACCGGAAACGCCGTTGGTGGCGATTGCGGTAAACACGTCCGAAACTACGTCGATTTCCACCACAGACGAAACGTCAGTGAAATCAGTGTTTAGTGATGCTAATAACCCAGTGTTAGCAAGTGTCGTAGGTGCTCGTGGGCGATCGCGTGCATCCAAAACAGCTGAGAGTCTCTATCTGCAGTACCCTATAGAAGGCAAAGTGTCAGCACAAGTAGGTCGAAAACACGCTCTAAAGTAGACCAGGTTTTACCCGACACTATAAATAGTAACAGTGAAGTGTTGCAAGCTACCCGTGCCTTATCTTGTTCTATTAATAGCACAGGTATGGAGAATGTTGGCCGGCAACCCGAGCAGCGTCAACACACACAGTCAGCTGAGTGTACAGGTGGAACACATGCAGGCAATTCGTCACAGATCTAGGACAGTGATTTGAAGGTCAAATTGCGGTGCGCGCTGTTAAACGTTCAGGGTTTGGTAACAAAACGTACAAATAAACTGCAATCTACTGAGTTGAAAAGCCTATTTGATACTCATGATATTGTTTTACTGACTGAAACATGGGCAAATGATTATTGTGATTTACAAGTCGATGGTTTTGAATATTTCCAACTAAATCGAACTCTGACTAAAAAGAACACAAAAAGGTCGTCCGGTGGTATTATCATTTATATAAGAAATTCATTTGTTTGTAATAATACTTTAGTTTTCAGTAGCGAAGATGACATTATTTGTATCAAAATAAGTTCTGAAAAGTTGTCATTAAATCATGATGTATATTTCTGTCTATGCTATGTGGTTCCTGAAGGCAGTAGTAGACAGTCCTTAATTCAAACACATACTTTCGATAGACTGTTAAATCATATTGTTGAACTTGATGTCAATTGTAAAAATGATATACATTTAGTTTTATGCGGAGATATGAATGCTCATACTTCTGAAAACCCAGATTTTGTTGAATACGATAATTTAAATCATGTTAATTTTTTTCCAGATGATTATAACATTGATGAGTATATAGTTCGAAGGTCAAAGGACAAAGGTAAATGTAAACAAACTGGTTTGAGAATATTGAATGGGCGGGTAGGAGAAGATGTGACAGGTAATTACACATATGTTGGTAGTAGAGGATCAAGTGTAATAGATTACGTTATTACTTCTAGAAATATGTTTCAGCATATTGATTATTTTTGTGTTAAAGAGCCAAATATTATGTCTGATCATTGCGCCATTGATTTTTCATTTGTATTTAATAAGACAATGTCTGTTAATGTCCATGAAAATAGTAGGGTTACTGATCGTATATACCATAAGTATGTATGGGATTCAAGTAAGAAAGATATGTATTTAAAAGAACTATCTAATGATTATGTTATTAATAAGTTACACATCTTAGACACACATGTGGATAATTCAAATACAATAGGTGATATTGACGAATGTATCTCTGATTTCTTTAATATCCTAGATAATGTGGCATTTAAAAAAAAAAAAGTCATGTAATAAAAAAAAAATTTAAAAATTAATTGGTTAAACGATTAAAAGTTATTGAAATGTAAATTTGAATATGATAAAAAGCAAACCATGAAACTTACTGAAACACGTTTTAAAAATGCAAAATTATACTGGAATATGTTAAAACAATGTGCTGGTGTTCAGAAATCAAATATTTCATTATCAGTTTTTGAGCAATATTTTAAAAGTGTAAATAATCCAAACAGTCGATTTTTCAATCCAGAGGACGACGTAGTATATTTTGTCGAGAGATACGAAAATAATGAGTTTAATGTTATGTTTCAAGAACTGAATTTGCCAATCTCCATAAATGATATAATCAAAGCAATTAAGCAACAATAAAAGTGGTGGTCCAGATTTTTATATAAATGAATTCTTTATTTATGGACAAGATATTCTTGCTCCTCATATGCTCCGGTTATTTAATAAGATATTTGATATCGGTCATTTTCCTGACAGTTGGTCCGAAGGTTATGTTGTACCGTTGCATAAGAAGGGAAGTTTGAACAACGAGAATAATTATAGGGGTATTACGCTTCTGAGTACACTAGGTAAACTGTTTACACGTGTACTGAATAATAGGTTGGTTGATTGGGCGGAGCAGTATAATGTTTATATAGAGGCACAAGCGGGGTTTCGTTCAAACATGAGTACTGTCGATAATATTTTTGTACTTCATGGGTTAATTACACATTTATTAAATCAGGGAAAGCAATTGTATTGCGCATTTATAGATTTTACCAAGGCATTTGACTACATTGTAAGGGATAACTTATGGGCTAAATTAATTCGCTTGGGATAAGGGGGAAAATTTTAGATATTATTAAGTCAATGTATAGTTCTGTAAAATCAAGAGTTAAATATTTTAATCAATTAAGTAATCAATTTGATTGTGTACTCGGTGTCCGTCAAGGGGAGTGTTTATCACCATTTTTATTTGCCATGTTCTTGAATGATATTGAAAATGAATTTATTGAAAAGGGTTTTTCTGGAATTGATGTTAACACATTTAAGCTATTTTTAACATTGTACGCTGATGATATGGTATTATTTGCTAATAATAGAGATGAATTACAGGCCGGTTTAAATTTACTTTATGATTATTGCAAACGATGGAAGTTAAGTATTAATACCAATAAAACAAAAATTATGATTTTCAGGAAAGGTGGACGCTTATCAACGGATGACAATTTCTTTTATAATGTCAAAGTATTGATGTAGTTATCATTTAATTGTAAGTCATAAACTTAATATATTTGATAAATTAATATCACCTATTTTTAATTACGCTAGTGAAGTGTGGGGCTTTGTGCAAGGAAATGCTATTGAAAGGGTACATTTACAATTCTGTAAAAGAATATTAGGTGTTAAAAGAAATACGCAAAATGATTTTATTTATGGTGAATTAGGGAGAACTAATTATCAATGTATACGGTATATGAATATCATTAAATATTGGGTCAAATTATTACATATAGGAGATAATAAGTTTACTAGGAAAGTTTATTTGATGCTAAAAAATGATAGTGAGTTATCTCCAGGTAAGAAAAATTGGTGTACTTTATTAAAACAGTTACTTTGTCATCTTGGTTTTTATGATGCCTGGCTTTTTCAAGAAATTGGAAACATTGAATTATTTCTTTTAAATGTAAAGCAAAGATTGAAGGATCAGTTTATCCAAGGTTGGAACGGTAGGATACATGATTCTAGTAGAGCTCATTTATATAAACACATTTCTTCGTTTAAATATCAACCTTATTTAGATTTTTGTCATATCTCTAAATTTAGACAATGTTTAACTAGGTTAAGGGTATCATCACATAGATTACAAGTTGAAACTGGTAGATGGGCTAAGCCTAATTCAGTCCCATATACTGAAAGATTATGTAATATTTGCAATGTATTAGAAGATGAATACCATTTTGTTCTTGAATGTCAGCTGTATAATGATCTAAGAAACAAATATATTTTTTTTATAAGGCCTAATATGCATAAATTTGTAGAGCTACTGTCCTCTGAAGATCAAGCTATTATTAGGAAATTAGGTATATTTGTTTGTAAAGCATTCGAAGTGAGACAGAGTCAACTACTTTAGAGCATTTATTAATGTTTTAATATTTGAAATGATATTTATCTGATATTATTTGTGAAGACGGGTTGTGTCATTCTAAGTAATGTTTATCACAAATTAGTATTTTAAGGCAGTATTTGTTATCTATTCTGTTATTCATACGTTATCCTAAATTTTCGTTTCGTTAGGATAACTGGTGTATGAGGATGTAGATTTATCTGGAAATGTCAGAAAAACTGTATGTTTCTTCTAAGTGATGCATGTGTATAATTAATATTACATATATAAGGTATCAAATAGATTTATAAACATCTTTTTCACTTTCAAATGTCAAAAATATATGAAAAGGTTTTTATGGCTTGTACCTACCTACTTGTTTAATTTAAGAAAATGATGATGTCAGTGTTCATGAATTATACATAAACACTGTTAAAATTTGAATGATGTTATAAGTTATATCATTTTCAACTGTGGATGTAATTACTTCTATGTATTTGTATGTATTTATGATTTTATCCTGTCAAAATCACGATAATTTGAATCCACATGGGTCATTGACCTTCTGGAATAATTGAATAAAATCTAATCTAATCTATAAGGGTAGTTCCGGGACTAGTTGGCCCGGTGTCAGGATAATGCGACTGGGTGTGTTATCATGCAATATGTCTATGTACAGCGTTATACTGCAGTGTGGCAACACTATATCTGTCTCAAGCAGACATGTTCTCCAAAGTTTTGAAATACTGTCGCTGGACATAAAACCCAATAAATAAACAATTATTAACATTAAAAACACTGTTTTTTCAGCGCTACCGGCGCTTTGATTTAAAAGCGACATCTGTTGATAAAATGAGGCGTAACACAATTTGGCTTACATCATGCGTCATTGCATTATGTGAGGATATGGTGCGTGCGGGTTAGAGTTAGTTTAATGTTGGATAGGTTGTTAGAACATTGTTATCGAATATATTGGTACGTCAAGTTCTGCAATCATACACACGACAGTAATTACAAATAATTAAAGATTTTAGAAGGCTCAAAGGAATGGCCACGAAGCACAATAAGACTGTCATTAAAGACAATACCGTTGTCACAAAGCACAATGACATTGCCACTTAGCATAATGTATGGAAGCGTATAATGACAATCTACTTGTCTAGATAGAAGTGGTAATGTCGACTTTTATTTTCGCGACTTGACGTGTTATCAGCACGTTTTTTTCACATATTTTTTGACGACTTGATGCCTTGAATGCGGTATGCAATTAAGAATTTTGTCGACAAGCGTGTCACTGTAAGTCGCAGAAATAACTTTCGATTTTTTCGACATTCTGCAATTGGCACTTTGAGATATTTTCTGAACACAAGCTAGTTACCTGAAGTCACGAAACGATAAAAACTATAATGTCGACATTCTGTAACTGGTACTATGAAATATTTTCTGAACTGAAGCCATTTACCTTAAGTCATGAAACAAGAAAAACTGTAATGTCGACATTTTTTAATATTTGAGAAATTATGGTAAAAATTCATTATAAAAAGAAAGATAGATACGCTCGCCTCTTACAGGATTTGACAATGGAAGTGCTGCATTTTCTAATATTTTTGGTAAGAATTTATTCTTGAATAATAATTGATTGATTGATTAAGTAACTCCTATTATTTAAAAGAATGTTTTATACGATAAAGTGACATCTATATTTGTAGTAATATATGTACAAAAAATAATAATCACATAAAAATGCCAGTGCATCAACCATGTAAACTTAAAGTTTAAATGTTTTCAAATAATATATGATACAAGATATCACCAACATAATATAATTGCTTACGGAACATTCTATATCTTTACATTTCAGGCGTGTATATGTCTGTGTTCTGTCCAACATCCGGGTGTGGAAGCTGTATTAACTGGGGTTACGGCCAATCAGTTCAGGGATGAGCTTGTCACATACTACTTCCGACTAGGATACACATGGAAGGAGATTTGTGGGTTCTTGTTGATAACACATAATATTGCGATGACTCTACGACAGTTAAGATATATTTGCCAACGATTAGGACTAAGGCGAAATGGTCTTTCTTCATCAATTCCAGATGTATTAAATGAGATAAGAAAGCTACGCAGAAGAGGCCTCGCAAATGCCGGATACCGTACAATATGGAGAATACTGAAGTCATCAAACAAAGTGAATGCGACTCAAGACACTGTCAGGCGTATATTAAGCAATTGATCCATCTGGTGTTTCCTTAAGGTCAAGACATCGACTACGCAGACGAACGTATATCAACAAGGGACCAAACCACATTATTCACATAGATGGTTACGATAAACTTAAGCCCTTTGGCATAACAATACATGGAACTATAGACGGCTCTTCAAGAAAGGTTCTGTGGTTACAAGCTGCTTTTACTAATAATGACCCAAAGATAGTTGCCAGATATTACCTCAATTATATCAAGACGATTCGTCAAGTTCCGATGATTGTTCGAGCTGATTTAGGCACTGAAAACTGTGTGAATCGGGATCTTCAAATTGCTTTACGATACAACCACGGAGATCTTATGTCTGGAAGAAAAAGCTTCTTGTATGGAAGATCCACATCAAACCAACGAATAGAAAGATTATGGGGTGGTTTGAATAATAATTTCACAACGTTTTGGAAAAATCTGTTTAAAGATCTTCGTGACTGTGGATACTTGCATGACGGTGACCCTGTTCACACTTAATGTGTTCGATTCTGTTTTATGTATTTAATACAGAAAGATCTTGATGAAATAGTAAACATGTGGAACTGTCATCGAATTCGTCGTCAACCTCAAAACGAATGTCCCAGCGGTGTGTCACCCAATGTGTTGTACTATCAGCCTCAAATTTATAATGGTGTTAACTGTGGATATCCACTTCCATGTGAAGTTAATGACATCGATATTATTGCTCAAATGTATACAACCAAGTGTCCAATATTCGGTTGTAAAGAAACATTTGTTCAGCTGCTTGAAGAAATAACTGGCAAGGACAGAGATGAGCTTCCACGGCCACACACTCTTGACAGCGCTATTCTTTTATTTAAAGAATTATCAGAATACCTTGATAACATATAAAGTACCAAAGATTGAAAACGGAATACATATAGGACATACATGTATATTGAAACTATTTTAAACCTTGGAGCCGTTTGAGATTCAAAAGTCATTATTAGGTTCATCAGGGATGTAATAAAAGCTGTTTTCACCATGCTTACTTACACATCCTTATTTTCTGCTGGTCAAACCTTTGTTTTGAATCGTACTATGTTTAAACAATTTTAAATAAGCTACATGATACCTTGTAAGGCACATTTTTTAAACATTGTTTACATACTTGCATTCTTGGTTCGAGGCCCGGAAACGCCCAAAGCACAAAGTAACCAAGGCTCCGTGGTGCATCCGTAGAGCGATTCCCTGACGTAGTGATTTCGAGTGTCATAATGTATCAATAATACTTCCGTTTGTTGTACAATACCATAGTAGAATATTATACTTCAAACTTCAAATTTCTTAATTGTTTTTCTTTACTCGAGTATCGTTTTGTTGCAACTTTATTATCCCGTTAATATTTTAAACAGTCCAAAATGTGAAACAGTGTCGAGAAAGCATTATAATTCATGTCAGCTTGATTGCATAAGTGAAAAGTTGTATATTTGTACAGTTTCTTTCTTTAAAGTCTAATTTGCTCGTGTTCATCAATTTCATCAAATAAACCCTGTCATGGAAATGCTTTCAAATGCTTTCCTTCATTTTCAAACTTGACTTATCCAGCACTTGTAGTCAATAATCAGATCGTGTTATTGTTTGATTATTATTAGGTTAGAGAAAAAAAACAAAACGGAATCAAACTATTTGGACCACCGGTCTGCTCTTTTGTCTGCCACTAGACTAAATATCTTGGTGATAGCTTTGTTAATACATGCATAAAACAAGTACCACAACTCGTGTAAACAAGAGATGTCACTAGACAGCGCGCGCTCGACTATTCTCAGTGCTTGATAGTATATTATTCTAAGTCGAAAAAGAGGCATAATTTTGACAAAATGTTTGACAGAGTTACCTGCCCCTGTCTAAAGATAATGATGTCAAAGAACAGTGCAAAGTATCAAAGCAATATCTCAATGCACTTTGATACAGTCGCTGACTAGTAATAAAAAAACGTCTCACTGATAGAGGGTCGTTGGTCAGAAACCCCGTTTCGACTACATCTCTTTATGTGGGAAAACTGGCAGTTACTTACGGAGTATGGGTTTCTAGTACTGGTTCTTCCCAGAAACGATGGTTAGGTAACTGTCCGCCTGATATAACTGAAAAGTTCTTGAAAACGGGCGTAAAACCCAAACAAACAAACAAAAAGTCAATGCACTTTGAAAATATTTAAACATTAACGTGAATTTAACAAGAATCTTTGTCGAAAAGGGGGCATAATTTGGCCAAAAATAAGCTTGCTAGATCTCCTCTTGTTTGCGGGTCTGTGTCATGGTCCTTATTGAAAGGCAATGTATCAAAGCAATATCTCAATGCGATTGTACAAAAACTTTATCATGAATTCATTATTTTTCTAAGTGGACAAAGGCGCATTATTTTGCTTGATAGAGTTACCTTCTCTTGTCTATAGGTTGGGGTCATTATGGTAAACAAGTGTGGAAAGTTTCAGAGCAATATCTCAAGGGACTTTGAAAATAAATGGGGGTGTACCAGAACTTTTGCATTTATAACTATGCCGATGCTGACGCCGACGCTTGAGTGACTAGAATAGCTCTCCTTATTCTTCGAATAGTCGAGCTAAAATGAATGTACTCTCAAGACAGCTCATCAGAATTTGGTGAACCTCTGATATGTATACTCAAATCCTCTTTGGCTTTGCAGTATATTCCCATTCTCTCTGATTGTATTCGGAAATCATTACAGGATGCTATTGTTGAAGTGTTACACAAATTCTTTCTACAGTGCATTGTCCTATTATGTTGGACATGTACGTTTTAAGTTCCCTCTACAGGATGTACTGCTTTCTCTCTTGTATGTATTCCCAAGAAATCTCTTCATAGCGTATTGCAAAAATTTTCATAATATTTCTATTCTCCCCAGTATGTATTCTCAAGTCCGCCTTACAGTATATGTAGATTATATTAGGAAAATGTTCAATGGCTTTCTCCATTATGGGTCATTATGTACTCAGTATGTGTTGATCTTATTTGATGTTTCATTACCAGTACTGGATTTCCTATGCTCCTTACACATAATGCAAGACTACTATGACAATGCATGAGTGTACAGGTTTTGTATACTTCAGTCTACAGTCTGGTATACTACAACATAAACTGTCAAGAATGGTCAGCTATGTCACAATATGAAGTGGCTGCTATAGACACGTGACCACTATATCCAGGTTTTTTTTTTCAATTCGGACGTGAGATAAGGGTCAATAACCATTTTACATGGTATCTTAAAACACCATTTATTCTGATGAGGTTTTCTAGACATTTTCTTCTCATTTCCAAACTACGGTGGCATAAAGGGGACATAGGAAATATTTTTTAGTTATTACGTGCGCACACGATAGATACTGCGTGGCCACGTAATACTATCGCGTGCACAGATAATACCTTTCCACAGGGACTTGCTCCCGTATGTTTAACACACACACACACACACACACACACACACACACACACTGTGCATACAATATCAACAAGGGTGGACATCTTTTCAGGGGTCGACTCGCTTTAACTTCGTTTTTTCAATTTATTCGAATAAATCTATGAAATTTACATACGGAATCAATCAAATATACATTTCTCTATCGAAATACACAAAAATATCGAGAAACTTATCTTTCTTTCTCTATTTAATTGTTTGAAATATTTGTGAATTCGAGAAAAGGACAACAACCTGGACCAGAGGCGATAGTAATTTTCAGGATGATTCGGACTATGACGCTGCGATATCGGTCAGCGATCACGTGTTCTTAACAAATAAAAGCACATAAACTTTATGTGTTCAAGTAAAACTAAAAAGATTGGAACAGAAATACTGTAAAAAGTTATAAATCTTACTTTCCTAAGTAAACTGACTAGTATCAAACAAAACCACAAAAAGCACTACATCATCCATGCTAACATTCATACTTATATATTTTAAACTGTTTAAACAGTTATAAATATAACTAGAACCGCAAGCGGTATCTTGGTTTTCGCTTTTAACCTAATTAACTTGAACACTTTATTTCAACTCAGCCACAATTTTTAATATGAAACAGAACGCAAAGGTTTTTTGAAGACCTACTCTCATTTGCACAATTTGTTTTTTGTTTTTTTTGGAATGTTAGAACATTCAAACTCCTCTAGCGCAAATATTTCCCCATACCCTATCATCACATCACATCACATTCTGTGGTGCTGTCAACAAGGAAAAAATGCTGAAAACCGCATTTCAATTAGACTTTAACGTTTTGAGTTATAGGCAAAAGAGTGATTTTAAGCAAAGCGCCCTCTAGCGGCAAAATGAGAAAAAAAAATGATAAAAATTTTACAATTAGGTACCTAGAAATGCAGCAAATAGTTCAAACAAGTATATAAGTCGCACTAATCGAACATTCTTTTTCTTATATATCACAATTTTAAGCATAAAAACTGAATAACAATTATTCCAAAAAAGGATCAAACTTTGGATTGCCGTAAAATGAAAAGATCAAGTCCGATCTTCAAAAACTAAACATTATACGAAAGAACTATTTAGAACTAAAACTTTTGTTCATATACTCTCAATGAAATATTTTTAGATTTGGAGCACTTTGGGGCCGAATAAAAACACAATTATCGTAATATGACCTTGACCTTTTCAATGTTTTTTAACTTTTTAATTGTGAGGCCCTTTCAAACAAAACAATATATAACTTGTGAAAATTTCATGAAGAATGAACAGAAAATAAAGTCAGGAGCGACATTTTAATTTTTCCTAAAATTTAGTGAAGTTTGACCTTTTTCTAGAGGACAAACCATGCATTTCTTAAATTCGCCACCCCATATATTTTGTGCGTATATGTCTTGCAAATCATTTGCAGCAAACAGAATTCTTCTATCTGATTTCTAACAAAAATGGATAGGTTTTTCGTAGACCTACCCTCATTTGCAGTTTTTTTTACGAGATTCGAACTTTCAACCTTCCGTTACTAGCTCAAAAAGTTTCAGCCACT
The DNA here is from genome assembly GCA_021229015.1 of Solen grandis. Taxonomy (NCBI): domain Eukaryota; kingdom Metazoa; phylum Mollusca; class Bivalvia; order Adapedonta; family Solenidae; genus Solen; species Solen grandis. The sequence goes on along the minus strand of CM037780.1, from coordinate 46,587,210 downwards.
CATACCTAGAAACTATCATATTTTATTAGGCTATCAACAAGGAACATAATTCAAATAACCGCATTTTGATCAGGCTTCAACTTTTTGAGTTATAAGCAAAAGAATGATTTCATGAAAAGCGCCCCCTAGCGGCAAAATGAGATAGAAAATTGATTAAAATTTTACTGTTTGGTACCTAGCAAAGCAGCAAATAGTTCAATCAAGTATACTAGTCGCACAAGTCAAACTTTTTATTCTTGTGTATCAGAATTTGAAGCATTAAACCTGATTTACAATTATTCCAAAAAAGGATCAAACTTTGGACTGCCGTATAATGACCAAATCAAGTCCGATCTTAAAAAACTAAACATTACTGGAAAGAGCTCTTTAAGAACTAAATCTTTTGTTCATATACTCTCAATGAAATATTTTTAGTTTTGGAGCTATTTGTGGCCGATTAAAAACACAATAATCGTAATATGACCTTGACCGTTTCAAATTTCTTTTAATTTTTTTATTGTGAGGCCCTTTTAAACATAACAATACATATTGTGTGAAAATATCATGAAGAATAAACAGAAAATAAAGTCAGGAGCGACAAAAACATGTTTTTGAAATTTTAATTTTTCCTAAAATTTAGTGAAGTTTGACCTTTTCTAGAGGACAAACCACGCATTTCCTAAATTCGCCACCCCATATATTTTGTGCGTATATGTCTTGCAAATCGTATGCATCAAACAGAATTCTTCTATCTGATCTCTAACAAAAGTGGGAAGGTTTTTCGTAGACCTACCCTCATTATTTCACTTTTTTCCAAGGTTCGAACATTCAACCTCTCCTAGAACAATTTTTTTCCCGTACTCGATGATTAGATTTCCATCATATTTGATTGGGCTGTCAACAAGGAACATTATGTAAAAAACCGCATCTAAATCAGGTTTCAAATTTTTGAGTTATTAGCAAAACAGTGATTACATGCATTGCGCCCCCTAGTGGCTAAATCAGAAAAAAAAGTGAAAAGTTTGACCATTTAGGCACATGTTCAGATAAAGATAACTCCATGCCCAAAATTTCATAGCTGTAGCTTTTTTCATCTGGCCGCTAGGCTGGACACAAAAATGGGTGGAATTGGAAAAATAATAAAAAAAAACAAAAAAAACAACAAATCAACAGAAGAAGAACAATAGGTTTTCGCCCTGCAGAGGCGAAAACCTAATGATAAAATGACACATTTGCACCACAAAGTTTTGACGAGTAAAATCTGGCCTAAATATCAACAAGGGTTTACACATACACATCCCCGGGGCATAAAAAGAGTTTAATGAATCACAAAATCTGGCCTGAATATCAACAAATATTTCGTTATTCTAATACAGTCATTTAGCAGTAGTTAAGGGCATCACGAAATCTGGCCTAAATATCATCAAATATTTCCACATACCACTAATAGAATTTAGCAGTATTTTAAAGAACTGATACAGTACTAATTGTATGAAAAAAGATTAAAAATTACAAACATATGACAAGAGGAGCAAGATCCTTAAGCCGCTCACCTGTCACCCAAAACATTCATACTTCCTAAATGGACATTTAGGTCAGAGATAAATATGGATTCAAGATATGCCATTGCCTATAATCATTTAAATGTATCAGGGTATCATTGATACACTCCCATTGCAATACTCAGTTTCCTAAAATGGTAACAAAGTCAAGATGTCCATATTTGGCTACGTAAAATGAACCTGTGACCTTGACTTTTTGGGCATGAATGGGTTCCACATCTTATTGATATATAGCCGCATACCAAACATTATTGAAATCCAATTAATAATTTTGTCACTTTATTTGTAGCAAGCTAATTTTTGACAGACAAACAAACGGACGACGGACAAATTTTGACCACAATACATCACCTTGTCACAAGTGACAGGTGAGCTAATAAAAAACATTTGCCTTGCAAATTCTTGACAAATAAACTAAGTTAAGTGTTAAGTAAAAATATAAAGATGGTACAGAAATACTGTATAAAGGTTTTAACTCTTTGTGCAACATGTGCTTTCTGCAGGGCTTTCTACATAAGCCTCCCAACAGAAGATACTATTCTTCTGCAGAAAGCACATGATGCAGTTGTTCCTTCCAGCTGTGTTGCGCAAACCATACAATATTGGTGACCGCAGGGAATAAGGAAGGCATTCCGATCCCTCTCCATGCATATTGTGCACTTGGGGGTGAAGGACTGCTTGTTGAATACCACCTAAAGTACAAAGAAAAAGCAGCCTTAGTGAATAACTTCTGACTAACCATGCATCAATTGCCATAATACTGTCAATTAATTCCTGACTCAAATATGTGACCTTCAAGTCAACTTCTACATTTCAAAGTGTAGACTTAAAGTCGGTTTTAATCTAGAGTTGACTCTCCCAAAACTAGATTTTTCAAGTCCTGGGTTGACCATTTCATGTCCACTTCCTCATCTCAAAGCGTAGGCTTAAAGGTCAGTTTTAATCCACTGTTGACTTTCCAAAACTAGATTTCTGCAAGTCCTGGGTTTACCATTTTAATTTCTTGGAAAGTCATAAATCGGACTTGACGGCCACACGTAGGTCTAGCCTATAATACCGTTAGCTCCAATTAAATTTAAACAAATTTTGCATATTTCTGAGACTTGCCTACGTGGTCTAGCGGTTATAGTCGCTGACTTGTAATCACAAAACCTCTCACTGATAGAGGGTGGTGGGTTCGAGACCCCATTTCGACCAAGTCTCTCATGTGGGAAAATTTGGCATTTACTTGCGGAAGAAGGGTGTATAGTACTGGTTCTTCCCAGAAAAGATGGTTAGGTAACTGCCCACCTGATATATCAGAAAAATTGTTGAAACCGGGCGTAAACCCCTAACAAACAAACATATTTTTGACTTTATGACTCTACAAGCAAACCAAGTTGCACAGCTACACACGCTGACCATTACTATCAAATATGTTTAAGCTATGCATGACACAAGTGGAAAAATGTGATTTTTTACTAACTGAAAGGCCACATAATCTTATGCCTCGAAATCGACTTTCATATAAGGAAGCTGTCTGTAGGTCTCTCAAACCCTATACTGAATGTTTGAACTCTTGTGTTTTTCATCTCATACACGGTTAGAGTTTTTTTGCATTTTGAAAAGATATTTACAGGGATATTATCAAAAGGAAGGCCACAAGTTGTAGGCTTTCAATTGCAAGAGATGATGCTCAAAGCTCTTAACATCCTACTATATGCCTTATATGGAAAAGAAAGAAAAGAAAGTATAAATCACAAAGAAGATAAACCAATTATTTTACCTTCCATTACACTCAGCACGTGGCCCAGTAAATACAAACTGGTATTCTGCTTCTTCAAAATATCGACAAAACAGTTTATCTCATTTCGTGAATTTATTAAGGTTCATATTCAAATTACTTCTCATTTCCTGACTTCTGGTAAATAGCTTCAGTTCAGAAAATATTTCATAGTACCAGTTACAGAATGTCGACATTATAGTTTTTATCGTTTCGTGACTTCAGATAACTAGCTTGTGTTCAGAAAATATCTCAAAGTGCCAATTACAGAATGTCGAAAAAATCGAAAGTTATTTCTTCGACTTACAGTAACACACTTGTCGACAAAATTCTTAATTGCATACCGCATTCAAGGCATCAAGTCGTCAAAAAATATGTGAAGAAACGCGCTGATAACACGTCAAGTCGCGAAAATAAAAGTCGACATTACCACTTCAAGGCATGATCATCAAGCACGATGTCATTATCACAAAGTAAAATGTCATTTTCACATAGCACAATGTAATCTTTGCTGTAATATCAATCCATAAAAGTCATGATCAGGCAGAAGGTTTCTGCAAAATGCAGTTTTACCCTAACGTTCGCCTAATGCAAACTTAATCGACCTTATCATTGTACGTTTTAGGTCTCAAGTAAAGCGCATGACCTTGGTCGTGGGTTGTCATGTACAGTGTTAACCTTTCTCTGTTTTTTTTCTTGTTTTATTTTTCTGTCTAAGTGCTTATTGATATCTCATGGGGTATCAAATTTCTTACTCAACATTTTTAAACTCTATCTCCATTTATTTTTTTGTCTTTCTCTTCTCCTGCAATGCCTCTTTTTTCCATATATTTATGTTCTAAAAATATTTAAGTTAATATATATATATATATATATATATATATATATATATATGGACAATAGTTTGAATTATGGGATATATATATATATATATATATGGACAATAGTTTGAATTATGGGATAGCATAATTAATTTTATAACAACACATTTCATTGGCTCGTAAATTTCAATGGCAGCGTCTATCGGCAAGACCGTCGTGCCGATATAAACATAGCACATCCAGAGGTTAAAATATCTAGACCTTGTTTTTTCTCCTTTTGTGATAAAAAGAGCAGTGTTACTGATTTATTTGTGTTCTGACCATATTATTTTCCTATTTATTTTTATAACCTCATAAATATTTTTAGAACATAAAACATATATTTTATTGAGCAAATATTTTTATACACTTTGCAACATTCCACACGCCCTAGTCTACCACTATTTCTTTAGGCATGGGTTCGAATCTCAGAAGTGTGTAACAAAATATGATAGAAGAGAAAAAATATAATTATTTAATTTTATATTATAATTTATTTATCGATTTATTATTATTTTATAAGCATATTTGCATTTGAATTACAGAGTTTCTTTTTATTGTTCATTTATTTATGTTTTGAAAAGGCCCTACAATTCACTCATTGATCTGTATAATCATTTGTACGTTTTTTAATGCCACCTTTATCATATTTCTTCGAGGATCTGACTTTAACGGGAATATGTTTGAAAATCAAGGAATGATCACTGACATCACACTTTACGATTTAAGTAAAAACAGATTAAACAAAGTTTCGAACGGGGTTTTTAAGCTTCAGCCTGTCAAACCTTCCTTCATTTGAGACACACACAACTCCAGTGCCCTCAGCGCTTTGATGTTTCAAGCAATTCAAACATCAACCGACCTTTAAAAGTACATATATAATTATGTACCAAAATCGGGTGTTCGTTCGACCGGAAATTTCTATTTACTTAAAGTAGTATGGTAAAAATACCTGTTTTTCAAAATACGTATGCGCACTCTGTTAAATAGCAGTACAGGAATACCTAAAAGTTCTTACATACCCAAACATTTCTATATTACTCCATATTATTAGATATGATGAAAGTACCAGTTATAATGATAATTAAATATTAATATAATATTATCACCGGATGATGGCGGCAGCATCATACTATCGAGCAAGAAAGCAACTTTTTACTCCCGCACCGCTTATGTAAGAGTCAAGCATGTTCCTTCCTATTCTGTCGCAGAAAGATTAACAGATCAGACACCGGGAACAAGCTCTGGGAAACTGCTTTGAACGCTGGGAAATCTGGACTATGTTAAATTGTTAATAGGCTACCGGAAGTACATGTTGCTAGACGGTGCTAGGCTGGTAAGCGCATAATTGGGCAGATTCGATTGCAGTACGCCCCTTTGTTGTAGCAATTTTTTTTTCGTTGTTGATGCTGAACCAAAAAGACATGATCTGCCATTATATTGGTAAAAGTTTCATGCAGTTTAACTATAAGGACATTGGTTGTTTATGTCATTGTCTGTACAAGTCTTCAGCACTATCGATAATTTTCAGTGTGTGTATTATGCAGCATGGAGTGAACAGTATGGAACTATTAGCTTTTCTGGTACGGTATAAGACATTAACAAATCAACAAGGCTTTGTTGTAGTCAATTTTCTTTTCGTCGTTGTTTGATGCTGACCCAAACATGATAACATTTCCCAGCTATGAACCTCTCATCAGCAACACTGGAAATAAGTTCATGTTGTACATGAAAAGAAAGTTTGGGTTTTAACCATACATTCTTATTTTCATTGCCAGAATTTTATCGTCATTTTTATTTTTGCACAATTTTAAAAGGATAAATGTATAGATTACCTGTTTCACAGTTTATGCCAGTAAAATCTTCATGGCAGGTACACGTGTACATGTTGATCAGGTCATTGCAGGTTGCTCCGTTCAGGCATGGCATGCTTAGGCACTCATTTATTTCTGCATTGATGATATAAAATCAAAAATTATATTTCCAACCATTATTTTTTTTAATATTTCTTGTTTTTAAGTTGCGATAGCAAAGGTGAGTGGGGGGGGGGGGGGGGGCATAGTACTTGTATTATCTTTTTAAAATAAGAATTCATGTCCCATTGACAGGCATTGATATGAAGTTGGTTAAACACTTTACTTTATTTAGAAATCACGCTAAATCTGTCGCAATCAGAAGCTCTGAAAAAACATATTTATTAGCGATTTATTTCAATAGTCTAATTTGACGGTTTGGCAAACGGAGCAGACCCATTTCAGATAGCTCTTGCCTGAAAGGAGCAGTCTGATCAGGGTCTTCTCTGTTTGCTCATACAATATTGTAACTCATTTTCTACACAGTCTGCACAGCAGAGACAAATCCGAATCGATAATTATCCTGCAGTACGGCCGCGCTCTCTTAAACATTTTTTTCACTTACATTGCTTATAACATACAGAGTGACCATAGTTCTCTGATGGATACGCGTCTTCGGATTAGATAGAAGGATTATACGGTGGCGTAAAGGGGACATGAAAGATAATTTTCATATTGCGTGCGCTGGCGATAACCACCGCATTTGCACGCAGTAGTTATCGCGATTGCACAAATTGAGTTTTCGCGTTACGTACAACAGCTATCGCGTTCTCGTGCTCTTAAAACATACCTTCAATGTCCTTTTTATGCCACCGTAGTATTATGATATAAAATTACCGTGGCCGAGAGGGTAAAGTCACTGACTTTAACACTCACTCAGCCCCTCACCGCGTGGGTTCGAATCCCGGCAGGGTCATTCGGATTTTCAAGTGAGGAAGCCTTCCAGTTGGCTTGCGGTAGGTCGGTGGTTCTACCCGGATGCCTCCGCGCATTCAGGTTCTTCCTCCACCTATAATTAGCTGGACGTCGCTATATGACTGAAATACTGTCGAAGCGACGGTAAACTCAAATAGTCAAGTCAAGTCAAGTCATATTTTCCCCAACATTAAAATTGCAAAAGGCGATTATTCAAGGGCCTTAATTAACCCGAGGTATTTTTCCGGTGTGGATTACATTATTTTACACTTAAAGAAAGTATAATCTCTCGATTATACGATCATAATTTTTTCTCCATCGGTTTTCGGATTATCGAGGTTTTACCGAAACTAGAGAGGCTAGTTTTACTGTTAGTGGATGAAACTCTCAAAGAAAGGAAACATGAAATAATACATCAAATAAGTGAGTAAACTCACCTATTTCACAGTTAGCTCCCCTGTATCCCGGACAATTGCAAGTATACCCGCTAAATCCGTTGATACACATGCCTCCATTTTGACACGGGTTGCCTTTGCACCAGTTGGTAGCTTTGTTAATAATAATATTGTGTACATAAAATAATATAATATTATTTTTAACATTGTTTGCGGGTTTTAAACAAATTACAATTTCATTTGATTTTATGTCGCGATTAGGAATCGAACATTCGATTTGCTGTCTTAAAAGTGGGCGCACTAACAGATGTTCTGAAACTTAATAGAAAATATGAATTTTCATTTTACAAGAATAAATGTTTCTTTCGCACCGGACTGGGAAGCAACACTCGAAAGCAAGATCTTAAGACTTTTTGTCATCCTTATCTAATAGTCTCTGCGATGGACCAGTACTTTTTGGCCTTGGCCTTGATCACTGATCATAAAAGAGTCTCGACCGCGATTATGCACGTTCCCAATAGACCACAGCATCAATTTTATCGACGATGATTAAGTAGTAATAATACATTTCGCCAGGGCAGGCCTAAAATATTACATCTTGTCAATGGAGTTCAAATCCACAGCTTTTAGACAATTCACTATGTACCACCGGCCTTTGTCGCTAATTTTCTAATTTATTAGTGTCGGGGCCAAGCACGAAAATCATAAATATTACTGAAATAAAATAACTAATCCACATTTCATTATTTACTTTAGACATAAATTGTGTACCTTGTGTACCGGAACCAGTGTCTTCATGATGATCATGTTCTTCGTGGCTTCTCTTGTGCCTGGCAACGGGTTCAAGGTACATGCTGGCTTCATCTTTGCCTATAAAAACACCGCTGCCATAGTCGTTACCACCTCTGCCGTTTGTCCGCTCTAGAATACCAAAAATACAAGAAAAACTATGATGCGAAGTAACATAGCTGGTCCACAAACAATGTTAACATGCCAATATTTTGAGAGTTTAATTCACAAATGTGATTTCGAAAGCTCGGGACGTCTCACAAACTTAAAACTGTTTTTGTCCTTTAACCAGCCTAAAATGTGAGTTAAGTTAATGCGAAGATATTTTTTTTTAACTCGTGTAGTAAATGATTATTATTAAAGTTCATAAAGAAATCCAAACTTCACCGTAGAAGAATGGAGATAATCACGGATAGATTATCATTAGTGTTCGAGGAAGATAACAAAATTATCATGGGATGGTAGCCACTAGAACTTAAGTCACGTGTCAATATGTTCCTTGGTTTTACATAGTTTGAAATCTGCAAGCTTATATTGTCATGTTATACTTGTTTGTTTTTGGCGAATCGGTTGGAAATCTTAAGCATATGTCGGATGTATAAATAATCACAATGCATACCAAAATCTCCTAGTGAAAAGATAAGTTATCAGATCAGGTATTTGATTACGGTTTAAAAATGTAATCATTTAATCTGAAAGAAAAAATAAAAAGACGCCAAGCCGCCAAATTTGATGATTGATTACATGAAAGTAGCGGAACCAGTTTCATTCTACATAAAGGTTAAACTTAATTTCTTCTATACCTAAATATTTACTACCAAACAGAGGCGCTTAAATCTGAATCGACAGGCACTCTAGATACAGCCCTGCGATAAAGCTTCTGTTATCACCGGAACAATATTGTTGTATGTATAGATAAAAGTAAGGTTTTGTCAGATTCTGAAATAAATTATTTTGTTATTTACAAAAAAAATATATGTAAAGAATAAAAATGTCATATAGCATTGTTCTCTACAATACGGGTATATATTTTAATTCGTGCACAGCTTGGAAAATCATAATGGACGAGCCGCCAGGCGAATGTACTCCTCCAAATATGCACACGTATTGTAAATAACGTTGTTTTATATAATATAAAATTAAAAAAAAAAGTTATCACAAATTATAATCACTCTCGATTGCTCTGGTGGCGTGTGTGGTCATTACTGGAAGAATTCGGAGAACCTGGAGAAAACCCAAGTGTCTGGATGGGCGACCACTGTACCCTCTCACGTATGTGACATGGAATCGAACCCGGGATGCATTAGTGTTAACGAAGCGCGTAACCACTATTCTAGCTTGACATCTTACATAGCAGATTGCTGTTTCTCACAGTTCCTTGCATACCGTTGAAAACTTTTCCTTTGCTTTGTACAAAATAAAAGTTTTCTCCATCCCGAAACTACAAATTATCTCCCTGATAACGTAAAAACAATTAATATTGCCATTTTTCTATGTTGACGTTTCCTTGTAGAACTTAAAGCAAAACCAAACAATGGGGCTCCCAAACATGATTTCTTTTAAAGGTTAAACTTTTTTTTTTATAAATTATTTAAAAATGTTCTCCCCATAAGTTTATGTTGAAACTCACCCAAAATCTAAAAAAATAAATAAAGAAATAAATAAATAAACTCTCGACGAAACGTTTTTATTTTCGATGTCTTTAAAGTGACAAGGGGGTCAATGAAGTATTATCACACAGTGGCTAGATATGAAACATCGCTTACCATAAAACATTACAACAATCCCGTTGAACTTTCGGGGGTTATATTTAGACATCTACATTTAGATTTCTCTCTTTGACAGCAAGCCTATTAATATACTCGGAATCATTTTCTCGTAACATTTCGGACATGTTACATTTGGCAGATAGCCGAGATTATCCGTTTGTGTATGCGGTTTCCCAAATTTGTAATGAATTGTGGGAAGTAACAACCAGTCAGAAATGATATGATTCGTCCCGGGAAGCATTGAACCACTGTAATCAGCATTTGGCTGCTTGTTCTGGTACTCTGCTTTGATTTTTAATAAAATAATAGCCGTTTATTATTATTTGCTAATTATTATATTGGCCTTCACAGTTCGGTTTGTAATTAAGCAGATGTAGCAATCAACATATAACTCTTCGAAAAAAAAAATCTGTATAAAAACTTTTGATGCAATCTGTTCATATATACACACAGTATTAAACAACATTTGCAAGCATGTACCAACAAATTCTCGAAATCTATATTCAAACTTTATGTAAGTATTCTAATTTTTGATGACCATTTCCTAATTTCAAATATTTCAACCAATGAAATGGCCCAATAATATTTGTTTTCTGTCTTTAGGCAAGTACCAAAGGGCTTTGGCACGAAAGATGTCTTACACTCTGCACATAAAGGTAGTTCGAGGTATGGCTGGCCTGGTGTCTTGATAATGTGCCCGGACGTGGTATCATCGGCGTGCTATTGTAGTGAGTCTGCATTGTATCTGTCTCCTGTAGTTAAAGTCCCAAAATGACCGAAATAACCCATACAAAGACATGTGTTTGGAAAAGACAATATTATCTAAAGTTGAAAGTGTGGACTTTGTCTAATGAGGTCGATAAAGTGCTCTCTACCTACAATGTCTCGTCGTAGAAAAGTGGCATGGCACCATACCAGTCACATTATCCAGACTCCCAGCCAGATAGTCATGGAAACTACGTCCAATCCAAAATAACTCTGATATATCGCAGCAGGGGCTCGAATCCTTGACTCCCGATCTTGACGTGGACAATTTAACCGTCTGCCGTATTTTTATGAATGCATAAATAAATTAAATATATCTGTTACTTACCTACATTGGTTATCAGAGCAATAAAAACCATAAAAATCCGTATATCCATATGTTTCTTATTCATTTGAATATGGGTATATGTACGTTTAAGTATTTTGTTATTTTACCTAGATGGATTTGCTTGTGTAATAATATTTTTTATCTAAGCGCTGGGGTCCCCCCTTTCACGATATTGAGTACATCTGGCAATTTAATTGGCTAAAAGACTGGACGAATTGGATTGAACGTCACTTACAGAAAAAAAATCCAATGTGAAGTAGCTAGGTACGGAAGCGCTGAAGGGACATTAATTTTTTATTTCTTATTTGTTGTTACTTATTTGTTTATAGTAACGAGACACATAAATGTTTAAGCGCAGCAGCCAATAGCTCCAGTGAATTGGTATTTCATTACATTCATGGGGGAGTCTTTCAGCTGGCTTGCGGTCTGTCCGGGTGACCTCTGTGCCAAATAATGGACATAGGTACCCCATGGTCTTCCTCCACTTGTAATTAGCTGGACGTCGCTTCATGCCTGAAACACTGACGCAGTTAAGGTCACCCCCAATAAAACACATGTACAGTAGGTGAATATATGTCATACTTATCTTCAGCAATAGCGTCATGAACATCATAATTATGATGTTGTGAAGCCCTTGAAAATAGCAAATTAGTTCTTTTTTTTTTTTAAAGATATGTATATCAGTGGAATTACTTCAGAAGAATACAACTTTCAAGTGATCTCTTACACTTACAAGTGATTTCAATGGGATTACTCAATGTCAAGTCATTTTAGTAGGATTAATCAATCATTAAACACATTTCAACATTTATCAAAATGAGTGAAGGTTCGATTTTACAAACAATTATTGGCACTTAAGTAGTAATTAAATTTATTTTTTGTAGAAATGCATTCGTCCATTCCTGTCTTACGAAATCCTCAAGTACATGACAAAACGGACGTGAATTGCTACTGTAATAACTGAATACATTTGTTAACAAATGAAATATATCTGAACATTTTTATTAGAAAAACAATATATTGACCCCACCCCTTATTATTCAAGTATTAAATGGCGCTAAGTGTGGCTGAATGACTTTGAGCCAAAATGAAATAAAATGTTAACCTACGTAAATCAACGAGCGCGCCCTTGAACACATTTTTTATGCTGGTGTAAAATTCCACACATTTTATTGGGTCATAAACATACACATGAGATTTTGAACCAGTCACTGATTGGTTAGTTTAAATTCGAGAATTATACCGAGTATTGCCGAATCCCTGGTGAAGTGATCTTAGTACTTAAGTGTCTTAACTTTTTAATACCCTCGGTAGCTTGAAATAAAGAAATTAAACTTGATTGATCATTAATTTCGTTTTGGTGCCGAAATAATCCTTTAAAATTTAGATTTGTTTGTTTACAGATGATTATTGACTAAGAATTAGATTCGTAACCATTTGTGTGTAACGTCTATCAATACCCATCTGCAGACGCATGGTCATTCAGTGCAACATTCCGTGATTGTAAAAAACGGGTGGTTCCTCCATCACAGGCATTAGTCTTACGCACGGTATTGGACCTATATTTAGAATTATAAAACCTATATTTAGAAATTCTGTTTTCGTGTGTCTCACAATCAATCTTCGCGCATGCGCCCACTCCACAGGCTGAATTTAAGAATTCACAACTGGAACTGGTGAAGACGCAACGTTGTGGAACGTGTCACGTGGTACCACAAGCATCTGCTCCGGCGATATCGCACTCTATACCTAACCAATATCGCCGAAGTGGGCGTTTTTGAAAATAGTATTTTCCTGTGTACTGTTTCACATACACTTTCGAAGTTTATTTGGCTGAAAACAAATACTTCACCAACATTAACGAGGGAATGTAGAAAAAAAGCAACACATTTTTTTTTTAATTTCAACTCAATCATCTGTGAACAAGCTGCTTTAAGATTCACAATTTGCTATCAGGAGCCTTTAACTGACCTATGCCTATGTGTAAGGTATAGTCCTACTTCAAAAATCGTTATTAATGTTTTGTTTGGTTTATCTTTAACCGCACAATTCAACCAGTAAGTAAACACTGAAGAGCAAAATGTACATTTATATCGATTTCGGGATAATTCGATATTTACTTGTGTCTGACTCCTGATATAAATTTTGCTTTACGTGCATTTTAACATATTTCATTTCAACCAGATGATATACTCATGTGGCTACATTTCAGTACATACATGGTAATCGGAAAACACACACACACACACACACACACACACACACACACACACACACATTACTTAGCTCCGTAGCTCCGAAAAACTATCAAAACAACGTAATGAGCACCTGTGCTTGCAACGATATTCTATGGTAGCATGCATTTCTCCACCGGACAACATTTCGTGACCAATTTTAGCAACACAATTTTTCCGCTTTTTTACTACGACAGAGAAATAGTTCTACATTTTGTTTTCTATATCATTACTCAGTGATGATAATATATTATTTGATTTAAATACAATTGCATTATGGAAGACAAAGCTGAATTGTGCTGAAATTTACGGTGGCATAAAGAGGACATGGAAGATATTTTTTATATAACGTGCGCACGTAATAGTTATCACGTTCGCACGCAGTAGTTAATACGTTCGCACGCACTAGTTATCACGTTCGCACGTGATAGTCAACCAATCAACTCTTTTCATAATTATCTTCTCCATAATGCATAAATCCGCCTCGAATACTATGTCTTGCAGTTTGTTTACATATTAAATAAACACACCATAACATTACGTCATTTTAACATCACTTAAAATACAAAAAACTACATCATTACATTTTTTTTTCTGGATCATAAGTAGCTACTCCGTTAACTTTAGTTTAGTCATAATAATTTTGTAAGAAAGTACAGATATCACATTTAAAAAAAAACAATGTCATTTCATTTAAATGTTGCTATTTTCTTTTTTAGCTCGGTTGTTTTTAGCTCACCTGAGCACAACATGCTCATGGTGAACTATTGTGATCGCCTTTTGTCCAGCTTCCGTCGTCCGTGCGTCTGGCGTCAACAATTTCTTTAAACAACAGCCAAATTTGATGAAAAATCGAACTCAGAACCACGTCTAACATTTATTTTTATTTTATACAAATTATATTTTCTTCTGTTAGGATTAACTGTATTTTATTGAATTAACCCTTTCCCTCATATAGACTCATTTTGACGCCCTCAATAGGTATCACATAAAGCCTGATCTGCAGAAAACCACAGTTAAACCTTACCAAATTTAATTACAAAATCCTCATTTCAAGACCACTGAGGAGCAGCGAACAGCATAAAACCTGATCAGCCTGCGAGTTACTCGCAGGCTGATCTGGTTTTATGCTGTTCGCATAGGTCTTTTCATGGTGTCCTCTATGAGGGAAAGGGATAAGATGTTAAGCATCAGACCGTGTTTGCTCTCAAACAACACGTATAGAAAAAAAATCTGTATTTTCTGCAAATTATACATGAACAGTTGTTATCTTTTTAAAACAAACAAGAACATTTAAATAATTAAGTGAAAACTATAAAACGAAATTTAATATTTATTTTCTATATGATGAATAACAATGTATATATGCACCATAAACATTGAATGAAAATCAATATCGTCCTAGTATGGATTGAGTTTATATGACTTGAATTAGTAGTATATGAACTATTTCTTGATATGATGGACATCATTTCTACTGTTACTTGTATTCTGTCTGCATAATTTGTGGAGATTTTTATACATGGTGAATTTTGTATTTAAATTGGAAACACTTTATTGAGATTGAAGTTGAAATGTTAACTATTCTATTTAAGCAAATATATAGAAAATAGTTCGCCTATAATTATGTCTATATTTTCTGTATATTATATATAGACTCTAATTATCTATCTATATCAAACAAGAAACTGTAAATGAATGGTCGTAAACTGTATAAAGAAATATCACATTAGTTATTTTTTATTTTTGCGAACAACAATGCGTATATTCACTGTAAACACGGTGATTTTATTTTTTTACAATTTCGGCTTTATATATGTCCAAAAAATATATGAATATTTTCATTTAAAAGTATATTATTCAAATTTCGAACAATGAACCACGTCTGATGTTTTTGTATTTTATGCAAATAGTTCTTTTTCTATTAAAATGAACTATACATTATGGAGGTAAATGTTAACCGTCAAGCCGTGTTTGCTCTCAAACTAAATATATAGAAGAATTTGCCTTTTTATCTACATTTTTTGCATACTATATATAAACAGTGGTTGTCTTTTAAGACAAGAAAAAACATTTAAATAAATACACATGTAGTGGAAAACTACACGATAACAGTCGACATAACAATGAGATCCCCGGATGTCGACCTCCCTCAATTGAAATTCAAAAGAACTAAGGGCAGCCACGCGACAAACGCAATGCCTGCGTACGCTCGACATATGCTCACCGTGATTTCTAAGGCTATCGTAGGGTTAAAAAATGTTAAAGTGGCCGAGTGATGACCGGTTACGGCAAATATTTTGCGGCTGCCGCAGATATTTCAAGTTGTTTTTTTCTTACTCGTACGTACACCATAACACAAATACGACTTAGGTAAAAACACTGGAAAAGGCCATCATTTTTTATTTTGAACAGTGAAAACCGTAAACACAAGCTACAAATCGTTTGAATGATCAGACATTGGTTTTTGGAAACTTTTTTTCTCGACCGCCACCTTTTGTTTCTTCAGCAAGTCTGATCTTGTTACATAATGAAGTTTGTCTGTAAAGTATGATGTCTGTTACATACGAAAAAGAAAGGCAGCAAATTTCCAATCTCATCAAAATCATATCCTAATTGCGCTGCTCTACTATCCGCGATTAGGATCTGACCACATCACAATAGATTAACCTTTTAAGTAAATTATATGCATAAACAAGTGCTCGATTTTAACCAGTTATTAGTATCGCGTTTCTGACTGCGGTAAAACATTTGTCACAGGGTGAGAAAAATGTGCAGTTTGACCGGGACTCGTCACAGGATGAGAAAATGTGCAGTTTGACCGGGACTCGAACCCGGGGCCCTTTGCTTACAGGGCGAATGCTCTACCGAATGAGCTACCCGGCCGCTTACACATCTTTCTACCCTATTGTGAGATTGATGCGGTAACTTCCTCAGGTAATGCCTTAAGATTCTGTAGCCGCCGATTTGATTGGCTTAAACAAAGGTCAATCTGAGACGACCCTCTTAACGATGTGGTCAGATCCAGTTAGCATACTGAATCTGATTTTTCTGGATGCCGCCATCGTGGTACTTTTTTTTTTCAAAGACAATGACAAAAGGTAATAAATAATTTAATTCACTCTAACTCAATATTTCGGCAAAAGTATGCCTTTCTCAAGAAGAAAAAACATGAATTTTTAGCAAGTTCTACATCATAGACGTTTGAATAGTCGCCATATTGTTATTGCTCAAAATTCACGTTTTTTTCTTGAGAAAGGCATATTTTTGCCAAAATATTGAGTTAGAGTGAATTTAATTATTTATTGTATTATTTCCCTCTGGAAAATCAACACATTTAATGGCAAAAGGTTTTCTGTAAAATCTATATAAAAATAACTACTCTTCTTTTAGATGATAAACGCTTTTAAAATTTCTGCTTCTTTATTTATATTTTATGAGGTCTTTTTTCGCGGTAGGGGAAGCAAATTGGTAAGTTAAGTTATGTTTCACGAACCCAACTATACAAATTTAATTCATTTTGTAGTGATCATAGTTGTGGTTAAAATTTGAGCTATTTTAAACAGTGCATATTACCATTTCAAATCACTGATATTTCCCTATAATCCACCGAAAACCATTAAATAAATGACTTGCTATGTAGTGATATAAATCGATGTTAGGATTAACGATTTCGCGAATTCACGAGAACTCTTTTACGATTGCAAGAATTATTAAATACAAATGTATGAATGAATGAATCAAAGGAGCACTTGTATATCCAAACATGTGTACTGTATATTATAAAAGTAATTGTTTTAAATTACGTATGTACACATTGAAAGTCTCAAAGTTTTTATTTTACAGTCACATATATATGACACTTGCGAAATATGCTGAAGGGGTGTGTTTTCAGGCTTTAAACATCTTTCATCTGAGATTCACTATTGTTATATGGGAGAGCATACCAACATTTCCGACCAATTTGACAGAATTAAATGGAATTATGTAAATTAATGGCAAAAAGACACGCCATGATCTCACTCACAACGGAAACAAATGATGTTATTTTACAGTATGTTTAGTCGCTGCAGCATTTAACCACGGCCCTGATGCCCTCTCTTTTTAAGGTGGTTTCAAGCGCCTGCTTGGCATCCTTCAATTCGAATCTGTGTGTTATCAGTGCCTTGAGGTTTACCTTGCCTGCAACATAATTGTTCACGTACAGCTTGTGTAGGCCCCACTTCCTCAACGACACGAAAATTCATATTTAGACTTACCATTTCCGTTTAACCTGTATTAATGGCCACCACTGTTTCTATTGTTCTCTTTACTGGCCGCTTAAGACAAGTTTGACTTATGTACTTGTGCAGCATTAAAATTGCGATATTTCGGGAGATTTTCTGAGTATTGTGCATTACTCGAGGTTCATTCCCAGTCTCAGTCAGGGGAAACAGGCAGAAACATGATACCCCGGATATCCGAACCTTACGAATCACCGAGAATATCATGTTTCCCGCCAGTCCTCGGAATATCGAATTAATATTGTATATTTTCCCATACTTCCTGTTCAATTAAATTGTGTTCACAAAGTAGTTCTAGACTGAAAACTGGTAATGTACTTGAGCCGTGTATCACTATCGATATAAAAGTGATCTTCTATTTGATTGGAAGAATAAAGATCAAAGCGCTCAAGGCACCGAGAGACTGTCGACAGAGACTGCCGGCAGGATTTATATGAAATAGCTATAATCCCAAACCCAGCGTTTCACTAGGGTTGAACTCGGTAAAGGCAGAGGTCATATGACGCCAATAACTCAGTACTTTTTCCTTCAAATGTAGTAACTAGTAATTCAGCTAAATATGTTCTTTGTTTCAATATAATCCCGTCGTCAGTCTTTCAGCGTCATAAGCTCTTTGATTTCATAATGATCCGGAGAGAGTTGCCATGACCTCATTTCAGTAATAGTGGATACGCTACAGAACGCGGAGAGTCGGCTGCAGTATGCAAATCAACTATGCCTATTTTTGATTTCCCGCAACACAAGACTTTGGCTTGCCGCCGGTCTAAAAACCATGGCTTCTGAAGCAGTTTATTTACAGTATTTTCTAGCCTAAATGTATTTAGATTTGTCAAAATTGATAAAGGAAATTGTTATTGTTTTTACTGCTATTGGTTTTGACATTTAGTAATTACATGTAAGGGAGCCATTCTGCAGTCTTATTCTTCACGGATGCCTCTGTGTGTTCGGGGTCTTTTTCCATCTGTATTTAGCTGGATGTCGCAAAGGACTAACATACTATTGCAGAGACGCTGAACTACCGCACAGCAACTTTAACCCAGTATCATGGTGTTGCACGTTTTCAGCACATTTGCAATGTGTACAATACACAAAAATGACCCCATTACAATGAATTTTACCTGAGGAGACCAGAGCTAAGGCCTTGGGAAAACAGTTGGCATAAGAAGCACACCCAATTAGGTTGACCTCCCGTACAATGGCCTCTTGTATCGGAATGTCTACAGTCTCGGGCCCAAAACCAACCAGCGCTACACAGCCTCCTGACCTGGTGGCCTGAGAATATAAAAAAATATGAAGACCTGACTTGTGTATTGATCTCCGTGCCCAAGATGGTGTAAATTACTTCTATTACCTCCTCACCGATGCGGGTTCGAGTCCCAGAGAGGTCACTCGGATTTTCCATGTAAGAAAGCCTTCAAAGCCTAACTGAAGTAGGCAGTGGTTCTACCCGGGTGCCGTTGTGCACTCGGCGTCTGTCCCGCATGCGTCGCTATATGACTGAAATACTGTATACTCAAATATAAACCTTTTTCGAATCTGTTTAGGTAAATTGTTATATGAACAGCCATCATGTAGTTTTTCAGTACATATCAGTTATGCAGATCTAAAATGAAAAAAAAGGAAGCTGTTTCAGTAAGCGGATAAAAATGTTTGCGTTTTACAAACGGCCAGCTTTTTCGCGGCTCAATTAACTCGGATAAATAATAATATTAACAAATCATGGACTTGATTCAAGTTCGTAAAAATAATTTCGCGACTTTATATCAACAGCAGCAAAGAAGAAAAAAAAAGTGCAAAAAAAACAAGTACTGTATGTACCCTACGTAAAACGTACAAATATAGCGGTCTGCACGCTGACACCAGCCCCGCAACATTCGATGGTAATAGATGGTTTATCTCCAATGGCATCAGTAATTTTTTCAGCGGCGTCTTTGGGTTCCATGGATGTAACGTTCACTGTAACATCTGCACCAAGTTGTTTTGCAACGTCTAAACGCGTCTGGTCAATATCTGCAAGAAGTCGTGTTCTTTGACAACAATGATTCCTAGTATTAAACTCAAGTTATCAGAACATAACCAGTCATCGATTTGACATATAAAAAATTTTGACAAGTATTTTGCGGGAAAATTGCATGCAAAAATTGTATTTTGTTATGAAAATTGTGATACGAGTACAAGCTTCAATAAGCCAAGAAAAAAATTATACCATTTCTTTATTTAAAATGTAACCTTTCTGCATGTTGAATTTTGATTTGCCATTGTCTTTTCCGTAACAGAAATGTAACCGGCTCGAGATCGGGAGGTGGTGGGTTCGATCCCCGACCGCGACATACCAAAGTCGTAAAAAATGGTACTGTTATAGTTTCCTTGCTTGGCGTTCAGCATATAAGGGTAGTTGCAGGACTGGAAGGCCCGTTGTCAGGATAATGTGACTGGGTGTGGTATCATGCCACATGTCTACGGCGTGATACTACAGCGTGGCAGCACTATATTTGTCCCAAGTAGATATCGCCTCCAAATGACGGTGGACGTTAAACCAAACAAACAAACAGAAATATAAAATGAATTGGATAACGCACACGGGTGCCGTGGGCGTTACCCAAATCATTTTCCATTTTTAATCCAAAAAAGAAAGTAGGCAGATACAATTCATAAGCAGAAAAAATACCTATTCAAATAAAGAAATGTAATGACCCCTTTTCTGTCTTTTTAGCACTTTAATCGCCGTTTCTTTTTTAAAAATGCACTTTTTGAATGCAAGTTACCCGCAAAATAATGATCCAAATTGAATATGTCGATTTTTTTTGTGTTTGAGCAAACTGTTAGCTGAAAGTTAAAAAATAAGGTAAAGCCGATAACAATTTTCCATTCCGCGTTGGCTGCGGCAGGTCTTGTACGTAAGTATGACTGATATAATATAAAATTACCTGAAAAGTGGGTGTCAATCGAAGGTTTCAGTCCGCCATGTTGCCAGTGCGCGTTACCACAAAAGTAACATGATTCCCTGCTGTGAAATCTAATAGAACAGACACGCTATAGCATTGTGTTAGATAAGACAACAGTTTGCTCACCTGTAACACAGACCGTCGCAGCACCACTGGACTTGGCTGTCATCAAACTGGCTAGCCCTACTGCTCCTGCAGGAGAAGTTAAACATAGTAACAATAATGATAACATAAACGTCATCATCACCATCATCATCAGCAGCAGCACCATTACACTTATTATCGTTGTCATCGTCGTCGGACCTGTCCCGTGGGTCGAATGGTTAGAGCGTCAGCCTCCGAATCTTGAGGCTGTGGGTTCGATCCCTGCCTGCGACATATGTAAAAAAATGGTGCTGGTATAGCTCCCTTGCTTGGCGCTCAGCATATAAGGGTAGTTGCAGGACTGGTTGGCCCGGTGTCAGGATAATGTGACTGGGTGTGGTATCAAGCCATATGTCTACGGTGTGATACTGCAGTGTAGCATCACTATATCTGTCTCAAGTAGACATATTATCCAAAATGAATGAAACAACTGTCGGTGGTACGTTAAATCCAACAAACAAAGAGGCAAACATCGTCGTAAGTGTCATGTTAGTAGTCGACATCATCATCATTCATCATCATCATCATCACCACCATTATAATTTTCATCAATAGTAACACCAACCATTTCGTTTTTACCTGCATGTACTGACACCAACATAGTTGCCAGTGACTGATAGCTTCAAATATTATAGACCTAAATATAATGTATTGTATACCTTTAATAAAAGTACATTGCGACATTTATATCGACATATGCATCTTTCATAGGTTATCACGTGACCATGTTTAACCTTGTGGTTCGAACACACAACCGTCGGGTCCGCAGTTTGGTACGTTACCACTGGACCACGGCGCCTTTTCAGTTATATAGCGACCTCAAGCTTATTATACGTGGAGAAATTGCAGTTGTCTTAAAGTTTGTATTAAACAATTAAGCAGCAGTAATTACTAGTAATTCAAGATCTACCTGCTCCTGACACAAGAACCTTGCTACCAAGATCAACGCCCGCCCTGTGGCACGCGTGGACTGCCACAGACAGGGGTTCCATAAGGGCTCCTTCCTCTGTGGTCACGTGACCAGGTAACCTGAAGATAGCATGCATAGCCCGTATAATGTTTATCATGTATAAGTATATGTAATTCCAAAAACATAGACACAACTAGAGCTCCGCAGAGCGGTAACAATGCTCGTCTTTGTTACATATCAACAACGGGGTGCCATATTTGAGATTTAAAGTTTGAACACCGTAAGGTATAAAGAGTAACTTTTAAGTAAATATGGAAAAGAAAAAAAATCTTACATTATGTAGAAGAAATGTAATTGCTTTGAACAAAAACAATGAAAACAATCTAAGTTGTAAAGTGGCATAACATTCCTTTCATAATAATGCCCCTTGTCTTACATCTGCACCTTGTCATGATTATCAAGTATTCCAAGTTTCATTGTTATATCTTTCATAGTTTTCAAATCAATATACTTATTAAGCAATTTTGATCAAAATTCAAAGTAAAAAGGGACATAATTCCGAAAACATAGCTTTCAGAATAATGTCCCTTGTCTTACAATTGCGCCTTGCCAAGATTATCAAGTATTTCAAGTTTTGTATTGATACCTTTCATAGTGTTCATATTGCTTTCAGAATGATCCCCCTTGTCTAATAAACTGCGCCTTGTCATGAGTATCAAGTATTCCAAGCTTTGTGTTGATACCTTTCATTGCTTTCATATCATTCTACGTAATAAGCAATTTTGACCAAAAAAAATATGAAGGGGCATAACTTCAAAAATGTAGCTCTCAGAAAAATGCCCCTTGGTTTACAACTGCGTCTTGTTATGATTATCAAGTATTCTAAGTTTTGTGTTGATAACTTTCAAAACATTCTACTTAATAAGCATTTTTTACTAAACTTCTAAGTTCAAAAGGGACAGAATTCTGAAAATATAGATTTCAGAATAATGACCCTTGTCTTACAACTGCGCCTTATCATGATTATGAAGTATCCCCAGTTGATAACTTTAAAAGTGTTTGAGTAATTAAAGATTTTGCACGACGACAACGATCATAATAGCTCGACTTTTTCAAGCATCCGATGACTTTAAGCATGGGTTATTTTGCTGTAAGTCTCCTTATAGGCTTGCATTTACTATGAATAATCGCTCCCTTGCTTGGCGCTCAGCATATAAGGGTAGTTCCAAGGCTGGTCGGCCGAGTGTCAGAATGTTACTGGGTTTGATATCATGCCACATGTCTACGGTGTGATACTGCAGTGTGGCAACACTATATTTGCCTCAAGTAGACATATTCTCAAAATAACTGAAATACGGTTGGTGGGACGTTAAACCTAACAAACAAACTAAAACACCAATTTGGTCAGGTAACTACAGCCAAACACTTTTTAAAGATGCCAAAGTTTTATGAAAGAGGGGGGGGGGGGGGGGGGGCTTTAAAATGAAATGGACTAGTGCATACTTACTTGAAGCAGCAATCCGCTTCTTGGACATAATATTTGGTGAGGAACCCGTCAGCTGGCGGAATACCGCTTGCTCTCCATTTTGGGCAAAGGTTATAACGGCCGGTCTTGCAGTCATGGCAACGGAGACACGTTACAACCGGTTCTATAGCAACCCGGTCACCTGCAGTGTATAGAAATATTTTGCTATTATGCTTGGATTTTACGTTCACGCGACACTACTTTAGTCATTTAAGGGACTTTTATCTACATGCAACTCGTATAGTGTGGAATCACGCGTGCTAAGATATCTCATCTAGTCACTTTTCCCTGATCTGGACCAGTCAGTCCTGGAACTACAATAAGTTGAGAGCAAAACACTAGGGAAATATCAGTAAAGTAATACCATTATTACGACTTTGGTATGTCGGAGTCGGGCTCCCATCTTACGACGGACCCCTACGACCTCCCGACTCTAACCACTTGGCCATTGGAACCGGTCATCGCAGCAGTGAGAATACAAATGAAAATGAAGAAACTTCTTGGATGAAATAGAAAGACATCTTATTTAAAATTAGTCCATGTATCATGGAAATGCCCTTTAAAGCAAATCATAACCTAACCTACCCACTGCTAAACCGGAAACACCCTCGCCGAGTTTAGTGACCTGGCCCGACCCCTCGTGTCCCAGAACAACA
Source organism: Solen grandis (assembly GCA_021229015.1). Lineage (NCBI taxonomy): Eukaryota > Metazoa > Mollusca > Bivalvia > Adapedonta > Solenidae > Solen > Solen grandis. The sequence continues at coordinate 46,563,536 of CM037780.1, read as the reverse complement.
GATTTGCTGATATCCATGTGTCCGAAACTTCCCACCTGCCAGAAATGCACGTCAGTCCCACATACACCAACATGTTGAATTGCGAGCTGCACCTCTGAAAGCAGTGAAATACATTAGAAAAAGCAGCAGCAGTGAGATACATTAGAAGAAGAAAAGAGTTTGGTAGTAAAGAAGTCATGATATCACATTACAAGTAATTGTGCAATCTGATTAAAATCAGCTCCTAACGTCACTTCGCTATACTACACTGTATTAGGATCTGAACGTCACCAATAGAAGGTCACCTTCTCACTGATACGGTTCTTCCGATAATGTTATAGCTAGCCCACAACCAGCCAAAGAAATCGTCTGTTACATAGCGACATTAGGCGAACTCCTCAACATGGAGTAATACGTGAAAATCGAACCTGTCATTCAGTATGTCTTAGAAAAAATGGTTTAGAACGATTAAAATCTAAACAAGAAGAAATTTTGGAATTCATATTTAATCAAAAGGACTGCTTGGCCATATTACCAACGGGCTATGGCATGTCACTATCCCATCAACTGTACATTCAGGACTATCAACTGTTTTCTTGGCGTATCCAATTCTGTGCACACTGATTTTACTATTTAACCACACTGCCTAAACTCCATTTTAGTAACCAGTAATAACGACGGCCATTTTGTTTGTTTAACACTTTATGAAAGATATTTTCCTGACTTGACGTCATAATAAACAATACAAAATTTCAAATCGAGAAAATAAAATTACTACTCCAATCAGGTTGCTCGACACACTCTTTATTTTTAGCCACTGTAACTGCGTCATTATTAAATTTACATGGTTACAAAATTCGAATCTGCAGAAAGTGTATTCAATGAGGGGCGTTGTGAATGTTTACAAGAGCACTTCATGCGGATGCCAACGCTCGTCCGTTTTTGCATATATTTTGCATGTTACATATTTTTGTCAAACATTTAAATAAGTTGACCTTGAAAATCACAACTAAAACTGTAAGCCTTTAAATTCAAAGTTGAAGTATCATACCCTTTAAATTTGACCTTTAACATTGAAGGATGACCTTGACCTATGCATGGAATAGAATGTATACAACACAAAGACGTAAAATATGTAAATAAAAAGTTACAATTGCTAATCTACTGAGTTTTTGATAATCAACAAAAACTAAAATTTAAAGACATTTAAAAAAATGATCTTTTTATTTTATCTGCCTTAAGATCATGACCAAAATCACACCTGCACAGGTTCATATGATGACAAACCAGTATACAAAGTTTCTAAAAAAGAAAATATTAAAAAATGACAAAGAAATATCTGTTTTAAAATTTGTCCAGAGTTATGGCAAAATAAGTTCGAAGGTCAAGGTCGATAGATAAAATATTGAGGTATATCTGAATAACCCTTGTCAAGATTAATATGTATACCAAATATTGAAGATGTATGTCAAATAGTAAAAAGTCATGGCCAAAGTTTTTTGGTAAACATTTCAAAATAGGTCAAAGTTCAAAGGTCAAGGTCAAAAGTCCAAAAGTGTAACACTAAAGGAAAGGTCATTCCACTAGGAATTCACATGTAAAATATCAGTGCCTTTTTGGTAACGGTTCTGAAATGACAGGCACTTTAAAGTTTTCAGAACATACAGCAAAATAGGTCAAAGGTCAAGGTCGATTGATAAAATATTGAGGTATATCTGAATAACCCTTGCAAAGATGAATATGCATACCAAAATAAAGGTTGTATGTCAAATAGTAAAGAACTTACGGCCAACGAATTCATATGTGTATTAAACAGCTTTCAAAAATATTCAATTTAATCACTTATTTTTATGATTTAATAATTAACGTCAGTTGAATTAGTATATGCTGTTATTGATACATGTTTATAATTTCAATATTTGTCAGATTAATGTGTTATTACCCAAAAGCAGAATTATACAAATTTGGCAAACTATCAACTTTAGTGAGCTGACTTTCTCAATTACATTAGTTGATAAAATGAATTAAAATTTCACACATTAACTATAAAAGAGCAGCAATCATTTTGAAGCTTAAATCTGAACTTAAAGCATGATTATTTATTAATTGAGTGATAGATATAAAACTAAATGTATTATTTTTGAACTGGACACGTAACAACCCCATCATTTTTTTGGCAATATACGTATACATAGAGTATGTCTTTTAAAATTACTATAAATTTGCATTCAATTTTATTCTTAAATCCATTTTATCTGATACTGTATAATACCCGTGTAAATCGAGAAAACATGGCACTTGTATTTGGACATAGTGAAAAGATGTGAAAAAGCATCTCAAATGTGATGACATAGTGACGCTGTGTTATCCAGGCTACAGATTTTTTAGTTGGGATATAGTGCTAACTGTATCGGTAATTGTTATTTCTTATAGATTCAGGATCTTAAACTACAGTATGCATTATAATAGTTAAATTATTGCATTTGATGTTTTGTAAGATCATTTTTTTTATTTATAAATGTGAAAAAAATGATCCCGGTCAATTTTGAATTATTGACCCTATTTTCCAGCAGACCACTCACTACTAGTATTTGCTTTCCTGACCACATTGAATTCTGCTGACCACCCTTCAGCTGACCATATCTAAGATACACATGTGCTCTATGGATCTAGATACTACCTGGTTAGCAGCTATATCATTCTATGATTGTTGAAAATCATTGTAATTTGATGGTTATTTTGATTTAGCTGACTGAATGTCACCCGCTGACACTATTTCCTCAATTGTTATATTTGCTGACCATTCAGATGTTGCTGACCACTTTGAATGCTGCCGACCACTCTTAATGACCATATCAAATACCAGTTGTGTTTTATGGAACTATTTACTACCTGGTCAGCAGCTATATTATTCTAAAATTACTGAAAGTAATTGTTATCTGATGGTTATATTGATTTAGCTGTCTGTATGTCATCTGCTGACCACTACTTTCCTCAACTCTTATATTTGCTGACCATTCAGAGTTTGCTGACCACCTTGAATTCTGCTGACCACTCTTAATGATCATATTTGCAGTTGTATACACTATATTCACATTTTGTCAAAACCCAAGTGGAATTACACAAATACCCATTATATAAAAGTCATAGGGTAAATTACCATTTCATGAAAAAAGTTATCTGTAGCTCTGATCATTGTTATTTGATGGTTACTTTGAATAAGTAAACTATATTTCTCCCACTGGCAAGTTTTTTTTTTATCCAACGCTGGCCATTGCTGACCTTTCAGATTTGCTGACCATGTTGAATTCTGCTGACCTATCTATAGCTGACCATTTCTAAGACACACATTTTTATATGGATCTATCAACTACCTGGTCAACATCTATATTTTATATTTTTAAATTTTTCCAATGACCACTTTTTTCTGATACTTTTTGTTATAACTTTGTAACCTGTTATCTTTTAGTAAATACTATCCGTTCTCTTTCCTTTCTATGTGGGTGTACATAGTAGTTTAATGTTGATAGCAATTAAGTTTAACATAAGTTAATAGCAAGGAAGTATAAAACATGTGCATATGTGAAATATATTCTCTCTCTCAAATCTATCTATCAAACTTAGTAAATATTCTCTATTTCATCTCTCTCTTTCAAATTTAGTAAATATTCATATTCATATCCTGACTGCTTGTTTTATAAACAATGCGTGATACTTTAAGCATATAAAGATTTTGGTTTGATAAAGATATTAATTTAACCATAATCAAATTAACTTGACATACTTTACTTTTTTAAGGGTAATCATGTTAACATATTAGCTTGAATTTACACATAATTTGACTTAACTTCAAACATGACCTATCTACTAGCTTTATTTATTATTGTTTCTTTCACGGAGAAAATGTGAAAATCTTATTTTTCTCTTTAAATTGTATAAAAGCTGATTTATGAATCAAGTAAGAGTTAAGGAAAATAGTGGTCGGCCGGTGACATTTAGTCAGCTAAATCAAAATAACCTTGAAATTACAATGATTTTCAAAAATCAAAGAATTATACAGCTGCTGACCAGGTAGTATATAGGTCCATAGAGCATATGTGTGTATAAGATATGGTCAGCTAAAGGGTGGTCAGCAGAATTTAGAGTTGTCAGCAAAATCTGAATGGTTAGCAAGTAGGAGTTGAGGAAGATAGTGGTCAGCGGGTGACATTCAGTCAGCTAAATAAAAAAACCCATCAAATTACAATGATTTTCAAAAAATCATAGAATGATATACATGTAGCTGCTGACCAGGTAGTATATAGATTTATAGAGCACATATGCATATTAGATATGGTCAGCTATAGAGTGGTCAGCAGAATTCAAAGTGGTCAGCAAAATTTGAATGGTCAGCAAAAGTAAGAGTTGAGGAAAATTGTGGTCAGCGGGTGACATTCAGAGAGCTAAATCAAAATAACCATCAGATTACAATGATTTTCAGCAATCATAGAATAATATAGCTGCTTTCTAGGTGGTAAATATCTCCACAGAGAACATATGTGTGTTTATATATTGTCAGTTATAGAGTGGTCAGCAGAATTCAACATGGTCAGCAAAGGGCCAGTGTAGGATAAAAAAGTGGTCAGTTGGAGAAATATGAAATATAAGTAACTTATTGAAAATAACCATCAAATTACAATACTATGAATTAATATAGAGTAATATATTTATTGACCAGGAAGTAAATAAATCCATGTGTGCAACAGATATGGTCAGGTATAGAGTGGTAAGTAGAATCCAAAGTGGTCAGCAAAATCTGAATGGTCAGCAAAGAACAGTGTAGAAAAAAAAGTATTTAGCAGGAGAAATGTCAGCCAATTCAAAATAACCATAATAACAGGACTAATTTTTTTTATAATGATACAATTTATTATGTCAAAAGAATAAGTAAATAAGATTGAAATTGTTACTTGACTATCGTTATATTAACTGTTTAGTACACATTTTCAGTTGACACAATATGGCCCATGCATATGGGCAAAATAATGAAATTAACAAATTATAATCATTTACAATATTAAATGACAAACAATCATAATAGACGTAAATATCTGATCATTTATAACTTTTCCATTCCATGCAACATTATAAATCATTTTGATATTGAATTTATATACTCTTTATATATATATATATATATATATATATATATATTGATGTATAAATGTTATCCATATATACAGTCAATTCTTAACAGTTTCCTGGGTAACAGAATTTTAATCAAATAATACTTCAGTGTATTCCATTCCTTTTGATTCTGATACATTTCAGACTATTCAGGGGTCTTTGATCATTTATACAACATCAGATTTTTTTTAAGTCTCTTTTCAAATAAGTTGTTAAAATTTATACATCTGTGTGATCAAATCATGGTGGATACAATTATTTACAAGCCTCAGAAAGTATACATTACATATTTAGGCAAATATTCAAGCATACAAAATTTTAAAAATATTTCTAAACACAAATCTTAATATGATAATTTCCATGTTAATCCCTATAGTTTTGATGTGTTTGGACTTTAATTTACAGTTTCACATTATATCAATGAAAGCATACATTTCATAGAATGTTCAAAATGGGGGCATAAATCATCATTCTGAGCCATATTATTGTATTAACCCTAATTTATAATCCCCCTGGGAGCTATTCCTTATATGTGGTCTATGCTGGTCGGCAGAGTAAAAAGTACCGTAATTACCGAAAAGGGGCTCGTTTTCGGGTAATCCATCAAGAAACAAGATGAAACACATTCTATTTTGTTCTTCTCAACATATCATTTCATTTCAAGCAATGAACAACATGTGACGGGTGTTTATTTTGATATTTCAAAATAAAAACAAAATATTATAAATAAACTTCCGGGTTGACCAACAGTACAAAGTACGCTATTTAAAACGGATTTTATGTATTTCATTGGAAATAAATGTTTGCTGAAATTGAAAAAAATATTTTCCAAATAATTTTCAATATATTTCGTTGCAAAAACTTCAGTTTAAATGAATTGATTAAATATAGACACTCATGAACGAAACCAATATTGGCTGAAAATAGATATTGATTCACTTTCAAAAAAATGAATGTTAGACGCTGATTGGCTGTTTGAAAGGTTACGAGAAGGTGACCTCTAATTGGTGACGTTCAGATCCTACTGCGGTGTAGCATAGCGAAGTGACTTTAGAAGCTAACTTTAATCAGATTGGTAACTGTATTACATGTGTGTCCATGTGTATCTTAAATCTAGTTCATATATAATACATTGTTATAAAACGTATATGATTGCGAATCCGAAAGATAGGTTTCGAAACCCGCTGGGACAAAGATGTTACAAACGTCAAGAGTGATTAATATCTAAGTTTCATCTTGTTTACTTGTTTCTTAAACGGTCTCAGTGACCACGTGGGAAGACCGTCCGCCCAGGAATATTGAAGCCGTGGATTCGATACCCGGCCACGAAAATCTAAAATCGTACGAAACCCACGACCTCAAGATTCCTGGGCGGTCGCTCTAACCACTCGGCTACCGGGACCGGTAATTATTTTCTTTATTGAATATATACACCCCACGTAAATCCGCATGTAATCCCAATACGTTTCATGTCATACCTTGCCAATTTAGTTTCCTGCATAAACCACGCATATCTACAACATTATGTGGTTTTCATAATTGTCCAAGATTAATAACGATCCATTTGAGAACGCATGCACTTAAGAAAACAATACAAAGATAAAATAAAATGTGAAGACCACATATGCATTGCATGTAATTAATTCAAGATCACGTGGCGGACACTCTAACCACTCGGCCAGTAGAACCGGTCACTAAAGGACATACGGTTGTATGGGATGTAATCACTTATACTATAAACGCAGTGACATTTATGTGCATCTGTTTGCTGACAGTGTGTACACAATGTTTCCTGTACAATCAATCCGGAAGTTTTTCATTATTCATACAAGTACAAAAGTGCTGTCTGAGGCAGCACATTAAAATAAGCACGGCGACAAAGAAAACGAGTAACTGGTGTTGCAGGCAACACATGAGTCCCCTATCGGTGAGGTACATAATTTTCCCATAACCAAAGCAATCAAAATTTTGGTCTGAAGTAAAAGAAAAAAATAAGAACATTGCATGTGGTGTTAATGTTTGTTGGTAAAGGACAACCACTATCATTATAACTTTAAAGGGGGCATAACTTCTAAGAGTATCGCTTTTAGGATAAATGTCCATTGTCTTATGAAGAAGTATGCCAGCGTGCATAATCTCCATACAGCCAACTATCCATATTTAAAGTTTCATAAAAAAGTTTCAGTACTTTTTTAGTTATCACAATATATTGCTTTGTCATATTTTAAGTCTATTTGTTGTCATAGCAACCATATTTTTCAACCTAGGAAGAAATAAAAAAAGACGTGCATAATCTCCATACAGCCATCTATCCATATTTCAAGTTTCATAAAAATACCTTCAGTACTTTTTGAGTTATCATGGGATCCAGTTTGTGCGGGCGGACAGACTGACTGACAGACAGACGGATGGACGGACGGATGGAGGGCAAACCTAAAGTCCCCTCCGGTTACTCCGGTAGGGGACTAAAAATTGATAATAAAATTTATGCGGGTTAACAGGAAAACAATTTTTTTCACATAACTTTATTGAGATGTGAACTTGTTTACATAAGTATATATTTTTAATTACATAAATAAAAAAAAACCTAGTTTCAAGACTTGAAGTGAATCTTAAAATGAAGAAAGACACACAATATGTGTAAATATGAAAACAAAGGCCTGATATACATATTTAGAGGACACACAAAAAAATTCAATGTAGGAAGGTGAGAAAAATGTGCAGCCAGATCAGGACTGCAACCCGAGACTACTTACAAAAGTCTGCCACCGATAACGGTTTCATATTCACTGCAAATTTGGAATTTGTTGTAGAATAACAGAGATTAAATTGATAACGATCCTGATAAACCAAAAGGCAGTATATACATTGGAGAAACTATAATGATCACTTGTTTGGTGCAAAATAATTGAGAGAAAAAAATGTGCAGCCAGGCCAAGATTTCAGCATGGGACCCTTAAATGGCAATTGTTCTACTGGTTAAGTTACTCGACTGCTTACAAGTCTCAGACCGATTGGTGTTACTTATTGGCACTACATAAGTTAGTTTAGAAGAAAAAAAAATGGTTGAAGGTTTTATAAAGTTTTAAAGTGGTAAAAAATTAAACATTGTAAAAGAAAACCTTTATTGTGTAATTTTTGCAAGAAGTAATTTTAATATACAGCATGAAAAAAAAAAAAGGAACACAGAACATTTGTTTTCAAGATGCTTCAGATATATACCATTTTAGTATAACATTTATAAAATACAATTTTTTTAGTATAGTCGTGAATATTTGAAATGAAAATATCACAAATTCAAATAATGAGAAAATATATTGTTTTAGTCAACTAAAACAGATTACTACCCTTCAACAAGAGCTGCCGGTAAGACAACACGCTTGACTATTCGAATGCTTGTCAATAAAAATAAATATTTCAGTTAAAGGCAAAATAAGAAACTCTGTATTATCAAAATACTCGTATTCACATGAACAATAAGCATGTGCTTCAAGTTTTAAAGGAAAATCTCAAAGAACTCAGTGAAAAAGAGAGTAAGTATAAAAAGATAAATGAAGTCACAACAGGGGCATACTTATGCCAAAATCTAAGACAGAGCTATGTACTCTGGCCATGTACAAATAGAGGTGATGGTCATAAACAGGTATTTAAAGTTTCAAAGCAATACCTCAAAGGGTTAAAAGAAAAAAGGAGGTGGTGTGAAAACTATAATCAAGAATCTTTAAAAAAAAAAAAAAGGCATAACTGTTTTAAAACTCATGACAGTCTGACCTCCAGCACAGGCATGCAATTTCATGTGTGAACTATGAGGGGCATCCATGGAAAGAAATTGGAGATAAATGCAATGTTAAACCAATTTTAACATTTTAAGTACGAAAAGGCCCATTAATATGCAAAAATATTTAAGAGTTACTGTTCCTGTCACTACTTGGACATACGTTCATGTTTCTACTGGCTGGTTTGATGTTGATAAAAACATGTGTGAATTTTGAGAGACATCCATTGAGTGAAAGTGGAGATAATAGCAATGTAAAATGAAACTTTAAATAAAACTTAAAAAAAAAAGTCCAAAAATTGCTATAAATTTGCAAAAAAAATATATATTTGTTACTGAGTTACTGTCCCTGTTTCTACTAGTTGGTGTGATGATGATCAAGGCATGCGTGAAGTTTGGAAGACATCCATTTAGTTAAAGTTGAGATAATGGCATTATTAAATAAAACGTTTTTCTAAGGGCTATAAATATAACAAAAATGGAAGAGTTGCAGTTCCTAATTCTTCTTGATGATCATGCCATATCTGAAGTTTTGGGGACATCCATCATGTAAAACTGGGGAAATAGCAATGTTAAACAAAAGTTTTTCAAAGTCCAAAAAGGGCCACATATATGCTAAAGTATTTGGAAGAGTTACTGTTCCTGTTTCTATTGGTTGGTCTGATGATGATAAACACACATCTGAAGTTTGAGAGACGTCTTTTGAGTAAAACTGGAGATAATAGCAATAATGTTAAACAGAAGTTTAACATAAACTCTAAGGCCAAAAAGGGCCATAAATACGCAAACATATTTGGAAGAGTTACTGTTCCTGTTTTTACTGGTTTGTCTGGTGAGAATAAACACATGTGCTAAGTTTGAGAGACATCCATTGAGTAAAACTGGAAATAAAGGGCCATTCTCCAAAATGTATTATAACATCCTTCACAAGTTGTCAATACATTAAGCATATATCATCAGCCTATCTTAAATACGATCAAAGTAATACTGTGGATATAATTTTCCAAAAAGAGCAAATACTCTGAAGAGGAGAGCTCTACTTGGAATATTTTTTGCAACATCAAACTATTTAAATAGGAACAATGCTGCAGATTTTCTCATTTTTAAAACAAATAAGGACAATAACTCTGAAAGGAAACGAGGCTCTAATAGAAAATTCTGATAGCGACACATCGTCTCCAAGGCATTGATACATGTACCAAATAACATCAGCTAAATTTAAATATAAAGAAAACTGCTCTGGGAAG
>CM037780.1:46503269-46553269 GCA_021229015.1 Solen grandis | reverse complement strand
ACACCACTAAATAGCGGAAACCTGCACATCCATAATCCAAATTCACCTGCGAGCCACCTTTGCATCTCAAAAGAAATTATATTCCTCCGCATGGTAAAGTGTCAGTTACGCAATACCATAGAGAAATTAGTTCTTCTCTGTTTTTATGCCACACAAAATTATTGTGTCCCGTAGATATTTATTTTTTTACTCAAAACTGAGTTTTCAACACTTTATCTGAATCTCAGCATACCTGTGTTATAGAATTTTGTCTAGTCGTTCGATTGTTCATTCAAAATTGAGAGGTAATTCGGTTTTCAATGATACGAAACGGATACTCAGAATGTAGGTACTATAGTTGTGAGTGAGTCACAAAAATGGCTGAGTTTCAGCTAAATAGCATGACACTTTTGGTACACATCATGGTTACGTGGTAGCAGTGATTGGTGCAGAGCTGAGTTTGATTTTTTAAACTGAACAGAGTCCGACTGGCAAGTTCACGGAAAGAAGGACATAACTTTGGAGAAATCACAAATACAGCTGATCAAAGTTGGTTGTCTGCTTATTTCTTATTTTCACAAAAGATTATGGTGAAAGTTGACCAATTTCTTTGCATAGGGCGTAAAAAAAGTTTAGTTTCTAGTTACTCGACTAGTAACTCGAAAATCACCATCACCAACCCCGGCCCAGTAACCGCCAGTCTTACGTAGCCATAAATAAAAAATACGCACTGTTAATTTGCATAATTACAACAGCCATTTAATTTAACCGTTTTGTATCGCTCCACTCCTAGTAGCGTATGAAAGCAATGCCTCATTCGGTGCGCTTTCATGATGTTTTCCGATTAAATTCGTCTTTTTCTTCTCTCTTATTTTGTTACCTCAAATTGAATAGGAAAATTCCATGCGTGTAGTGAACTTTTTGAAAAGGCTCAAATGATTTACCCCATGTTCACAATATTCACGCCTGCTGCAATCAAGATAGACGAACAATTTTGTTGTTGCATTGGGTCACTTACACTTGTTTGAGGACTATAGACGTGATCATATCTCGCCTGTTTCAGCTACATCAGGAGAGATTCTATAATTAAATATGATTTTAAAGGTCCTGGCTAGACGTATGCTACTCAAAGTTTGCTAAGCACCAATAATATATCCAACCAAAAAACAACAAAAACAAACAAACAAACACACGCAATACAAACAAATTGTTCATTCTTTAAAAGTTTGGTACTAAAATGGACAATGACATTATTATAAGATTTATTTCAGGTTTTTCATAATAAGGTAATTTAATTGAAAAGAAAAAGAGGGTCAAAGTCAAATTTCAAAATGATAAGTCACAATTTCACATTGTTATTTTAAACTGGAAATGCATGTAACTCTATATTTAACTAGACGGGGTCTGAAACGTGATATTATAAGTCAAATAACAGGACAGAACAGAACAGATTTTGTTTGTTTATAGGTTTATTATGTTTCACGTCCCATCGACAGTATTTCAGTCAATTGGAGATAATTTATGCTTGAGACAAATATAGTGCTGCCACACTGCAATAACACGCCGTAGCTATGTAGCATGATACCACACCAAGTCATATTATTCTGACACCGAGCCAACCAGTCCTGGAACTACTATTATATGCTGAGCGCTATTGTGAAAAAAAAATGTGTTGGAATTATTTAAAGTTGGCATGAAATCGGCAATTAAACGTTGCTATCGATCGACAGCATTACATGTCAGGGTAAAAATGATTCGACTTCTCAATATCTTTCTGCATGCTTCGTATCCTCTTACGCCGACCCCTCCTTTATGTTGGGTTTATTTTCTCAGACACAGTGATTTACTCTTTACATTTTTTTGTATGATTACCGTATTACAGAACAGAACAGAACATACATACATTTTATTGACTTGTAAAAATTACATCGTCAAAATCAATACATGCACATTAAAATATAGTAATTGTAAAGCATAATACCTTATATAATATAATATAGTTTCAATTATTAAAATAGAAAATACAAATGTAGGTATGTATTGCAAATAAGAACAACGTATGTCAAATGATCAAATTTAACATTGATATATTTGCTCTTATAACAAATGTGTGTGTGTGTGTGTTTTGATTATATTGACCAAATTATGACATATTTCAAAAACCATGATATCCTAATAGTAATTGAAAAGAGACCCAATATGAGATTTAGTAAAGGAAAATAACATGGAACAAAATAAAATGAATGAAATAAAATAATAATGGATGAAAAACGGAAGAAAAGAGGACAAACCTCTAAATGCTTTATACTTATTTCATATTGTTCAAAATATGGTTTCTGGATTCTAAAGAAATTTTAACGTAAATAGCTAAATTAAAAAGGACAGACCTACTTTCCCTTTTCCTCAACAATTCAATGAATTTTAACTCGGTCGGATAATTATGAAATACAAGTTAATAAATTTTTCTCTAATTTCTTTATATGTAGGACAACACTGACATAATCTCTCTTCTCGTACTTGTCTATTTCTAGAGTATCTGCCTGTCTGTATCCTTAATGAATGAGAACTTAATCTAATTTTTGTTAAGAAAAAAAAAACGAAGTGATGCTGGAAGAACATCTAGACATGTTTCATAAACAAATGTAGATTTAACACTGATATACTTCTAGAACACTACTTGTTTCCTTTTTTGACATCCAATTTTGTATGAAATTATCAATTAACCTTTGTTTAAACACAACAATAACTTTTTAACATCAACCTTTTCGGGAGAATCCCAAACATATGTAAAACCGTGTTCACACAATATTGTTTTAACATTATGTACCAAATTAGAGTGACCCTTGAACAATCATTAAAAGCCATTCGATATATACGATTTAGGATGATACTGTTTGTGTCCAAAAGCTTAAACCAATATTTAATGAAGATACGTACCTATTAATATAAAAAGGATATCGTCCTAATTCTCCATAAACCCCCATTGAACTGGTCGACTTTTTAACTTTAAGAACACATTTACAAAATTTAAGATGGATTCTTTCTATTTCTTTTGATTTTGAAAAACCCCATTATACAGCAGAATGATTTAATATTGAACCTACAAAGGAATCAAACAGTTGACACAAAGATTTAGGTCTTAATTTATATTTACCACAGTTAACTAATGAAACATTCAAAGCCTTTAGAGCCTTCCCAGCGAAATATTCTTAATTAAGAGAAAAATTCCCCGTATAACTGAAAACTGTACCTAAATAATTAAAATTGTCAACTGTCTCTAAATTAACCCCTTCATATGACCAATTTTCAGATTGTAACAAAGGACCCCTTTTCCTAAACACCATAGTTTTTGTTTTATTAGTATTTACCACTAACCTCCATGTTTTACAATAATCATGTAACAAGTTCAAATTATTCTGTAATTCTTGTGGAGTATCACCAAAAATAACCATATCATCCGCAAATAAGGGCATCATTATTTTTATATCATCTATTGATAAACCAGATTGTATACCTTCTTGAAAATAAAGCTCTAAATCATCCACAAAAAGAGAAAATAATATCGGCGATAAAGTCTCCCCTTGCCTCAAGCCGATGGCGTATTAAAAAAAAATCTGAATAAGAATTACAATGTCGATTTCACTTTATTATACATATCTTTAATTATTCGTAACATTTTCCCCCGAATACCGTTTTAAACATTTTTACCCACAAAGCATTTCTATAAATAGAGTCAAAACATTTTTCCATATCGACAAAAACACAATATAAACTTTTATTCTCATTAACATAATTCTGAACTAAATTATACAATATAAACATAGCATCAGTAGTTGAACGACCTTTTCTAAAACCAAACTGAGCATCAGAAATAATATACAGAAAGACATAATACGTCTTTTAAAATAGTAGTAAACAGTTTTGAAAGACAGCTCAATAAAGTGATGCCACGATAATTATTAACTTTATCCCTATCGCCCTTGTGTAAGGGAACAATAACCCCTTCTGTCCATTTATCTGGGAAAACCCCGATTCAAGAATTGCATTGAAAATGTCCATATCTCATTGCATCCAAAAATTCTTGTACTGTTATAAAAATTCATTAAAATGAAATCACTACATTGCTTTATTGGCCTTTAACGTTTTAACTGCATCCAAAACTTCTTGTACTGTTATATGTTTATCTAAATCATCATCACTATCGATGAGATTATTAAAATCATGATTAGAACAGAAATCTTCAACACTATTATTTTCAGTTTAAAATATATTCGATCCTAATTCTGAAAAAAAGGGGAAAATTCTTCCGATGATGTGTTATTTTTATTACTATCTGACTTCTTGAAAAGTTTCCAAACCTGCTTTGGTTTTGAAAATTTCAAACTTTCAATCTCGTTTAATCTTTTTAACTCAATATTTCTTTTCTTTTTCTTACATATATTCTTTATATGGGTATTTCAAATTACAAAATTGTTTTCTACTATAATTTGACTTTAACTGATTAAAAACAGATAACGCATTTAAATATTCTTTCCGAGCTTGCTCACATTCATTATCAAACATCTGCCTGCTTTACTATTGGTTTGTCATTAAACTTAAAAGTACTCTTACCATGAATAATATACTTTGAAAACAAAGGACCTGAGTAAATCAGTATATTTATTAAGATTATCATTTATCGACAGTCTATCACCTGTATCTAAAGAGCTTATTATCATGTTAAATTCGGGTAATTTAGCTATTATTCCCGTCCTAAATAAGTGTACCAATTTGTCATCCCATACATGCATCCTGACACAGAAGGTGAGATCACGTGATGGCGGGATAGGAGGTGTATCGTTTATCGGTGGAAAACTGTATTGTATTTTTTCTATGGAAATAAGTTATTGTGAGGAGATATTTACAGCATAAATGTGTGGAAATATATGAGGAAAAAATTTGGACCTAATATTCAAGGTGAAATCTTTCCAAATATTAAGATTTTGAAGATTTTCATTTTAACAATGATGTCACGGTTGGCTAACCTCGATTGATCACTTTCCCGGTTGTGTACATATATTTATAGAAACAGACTATAAATCGCACAACATAAACACTCCCCCGCTATCATTTTTTTTCTGTCTATACTGTTCTACGAAATTAGCGATTACGTGTTATGAACACACCAGCGTCCTTGTCTGGGAAAGCTGACAGAAAAAGGTTTCTGTCGTCACCAATGGATAATACTGATCCAAAGAAAAATAAATCAGAAGGTAATTTGTCCTCAGCTGCTGAAACCAAAATGATGGCTGATGAACTCAAAACTGTCCAAAATGTCGCCAATATCGTACTGAACCAAGCTGATATTGAACAAATTAGCAGACTGATTGGCGACTCATTTAAAGACACAGTAACTGATCTTGTCAGTTATATTGTTGATGGAGTTCTGTCAGGCCTCACATCTCAGATTGATGAGCTCAAGAAGGAAAACAAAGCCCCTCAGTCACGCGTGTCAGAGCTTGAAGCCAGAGCGGACAAGGCAGAGCAGTACAGCCGAGGAAACTGTATGCGCATATCGGGCCTCAAGGAAGAGCCGGGTGAAGACACCGATGTCAAGGTCTTGGATATTGCCAAAGATCTTGGAATTAACATCGAACTCTCAGAGATAGACCGGAGTCATCGTCTTGGGAAACTTCCGCCTCAACTAAATGGTGTTAACCCATCCCGACCTAGAGACATAATTGTGAAATTTGCGAGATTCAGGTCACGCATGAATTTTTCACAAACAAATCAAAACTTAAAACGTGTGGTCACAAGGGTGTCTTCTTCAACGAGGACCTTACGCTGGAACGTCGTCAGACATTCTATGATGCTCGCAAGCTAGTCAAAACCAAGCATGCCACAGGGGCCTGGACTACTGACGGAGTTATCATAGTCAAAGACAACGACATGAAAATTCACCGCATTGAGACCCGTGAGAATATGGCCATGTTAATATTTAAACTTCAGTTACGCAACTTTCGTTTCGCAGTATATACTTCTATACTGAAACAGACTATACTCTTATGTTCTAATACATGTGTATGATTTCATATCACTCGTCCAATAGCATTAGTGTTTCCCCCAGGCAATACATTCCGTACCTGGTATGCAAGCAAGTCTAACAGTACAACCTAGTGTATATGAGTAAAAAGCACACACAACTTAAATACATATAAAATGAAATAATTAAATTAAAGATTATGTTTGCCTAGAAATACTCACAAAAACTTCACATTATCCGAATTTACTATTGAAAACAAATTATTGTACATGAAATTAGGCTATACATTTATGTATCCTTGTATTAATGTATTGTTGTTGAACTTAGGATGTATGTGATAATTTAAATATGTGTAAGTATATGTATATGTGTAAAATCCATATTATGTTATAGAAAAGGTACAAATTTTATACATCCACAACTTACATGTAATTATATAATTGTGTGTATGTATATTGTTACGGACAAAATATGTAAATACATTCATGACATGTGATAATCTAGTAGTATGTATAAGTAACTAATCATAAGCTAAATGGATATATACACTGCTGAAAATTAACTTAAAAAGACCATTGATATGTCAACACTTTAATTCATTTTTTTTCTCACTCAGTGTTATAAATCAACTTCCACCGGAACAAAACGGTTTATCATGTTTCTTTTTCTATTATCGCTCTTACGTTCATTTCTTTTACTCTTCATCTTTTTCTGTTTTATCTTAGTGGCGTGCCTGGAGGGGTTATTTGTAAACGATAGGTGCAGTTCCCTTGAAACATCTGACTATGTAGCTATGCCTCGATATTTTCACCGGCATCATCCTCCTTAATCATGCATCTGTCAATCCCTTTCTATAGCCAGCATAGTCTACGGGGCCAGTATGCCATTTTATTCTTACACTGTCTCTTGATTCTACTATCAAACGACATTCACCAAAACCCAGGTCCACTAGCGGATGTATCTGATTCTTCTGGCTCTTCTTATCAAGAAATACTTAACAGTGGTCTCAGCATAATGCACCTAAATATTCAGAGTTTAAGACCTAAATTGGACATTCTAGAGACTGAAGCTCAACCGTACGACATACTTATATTTACTGAAACATGGCTTAACAAAGATGTCCCAAATACTGACCTATGTTTAACAAATTTTAATGAACCACTTCGTTGTGACAAAGTTGGTAAAACTGGTGGTGGAGTTGCAATCTACATCCGTAATGGTACTACTTACAAAACAAGAAACGACCTGTCTATCATCGGACTTGAGGCCTTATGGGTGGAACTCAATGTAAACAATCGAAAACTGTTGTTAGGAGGCTTTTATCGCCCCCCTGATTCTAATAATAATTACTGGTTACTCATTGAACAAAGTATCGAACAAGCTTATAACGAGCAATCAGATAATATCATTGTTACAGGAGATCTTAATATAAACGTTCTTAAACCGGCAAATAAAATCAGTTCCTTAGTAGCTGCGTACAATTCAGAGCAACTTATCTCAAGCCCAACTCATTTCACCGAACACTCTCAATCTCTCATTGATCTAATTATAATAAAGAATAGTTCCCATGTTTTAACCAGTTTCGTTGCAGACCCTTTTGTTCCTAACCTGATAAGGTTTCATTGTCCCGTCGTCGTTGTTCTGAAACTAAAAAAAACGATATGTACTAGCTATAAAAGGCATATTTGGATGTATGATAAGGGTGACTATATCTTATTCAATAATAAATTACAATCTGTCAACTGGGACAATCTTCTAAGTGGTAACAACATTGAAAATATCACTAGGAACCTAACAAATACCATATTAACAGCCGCTTCAGAATCAATTCCTAACAAATACGTTACAATAAGACCACCCTACGAAAACTGATAAAACATAGGAATAAATTACATAAGAAAGCAAAATTGTCTAACTCTGAATCTTCATGGGCAAATTTTAGAAAAAATAGAAATGAAGTAACCAAACTTTTACGTAAATCCAAAGATGAGTACACAATAAAATTAATAAATAGACTAAATTCGAGTGATACAGATACCAAAACATGGTTTAAATTATCTAAACAATTCACATCTCGTCAAAAATCAAACATAATTCCTGATCTGTATAGTAATGGAGAACACGCAGATAATGATGAAGATAAAGCTGATCTTTTGAACAAATACTTTTGTGACCAATCTTCCCTAGAAGTTAATGACAATCCACTTCCGATCCTCCCTACCTGCAAAGCCTCCCTCTCTTTTATCAATGTCACAACAGAAGATGTCTCTGATTCTATACTGTCTATGAATGCATCCAAAGCAAGCGGCCCAGATCTTGTAAGCCCTCGTTTACTTCGAGAAGGTGTTAAGTCACTATCAAAACCATTATCAGTTTTCTTTAATATGCTACTCGAAAATTCCATTTTTCCGTCAAATTGGAAACTTGACAATGTCACCCCAATTTTTAAAAAGAACGACCCTTCAAATCCAGCCAATTATAGACCAATTTTCTTATTAAGCTGTATCGGGAAAATAATGGAGCGTTGTGTCCATAGATACCTATATAATTCCTTGGTTTCCAATTCTCTACTTACCCCCTTCAATCTGGTTTTATAAAAGGAGACTCTACAACTTACCAACTTGTATACATTTATAATGATATTTGTGCTGCCCTTGACCAGGGTAAGGAGGTTCGAGCTGTTTTTTGTGACATCTCCAACGCCTTTGACCGTTTTGGCATAAGGGTCTTCTCCATAAACTTTCAACTTATGGTATTCAAGGTAAATTACTTCTCTGGTTCGAATCCTACTTATCCTGTCGGCATCAAAGAGTTGTTTTTTGTAGCCTCATCATGGCGTGCTATCTCAGCTGGTGTCCCTCAGGGTTCGATTCTTGGTCCTTTACTATTCTTATTATACATCAACAATATCGTTGATTCTATACATTCAAAAATACGACTTTTTGCTGATGACACTAGTCTTTATGTTGTTGTCGATTCTCCCTATGCAGCTGCACAACAACTGAATAGTGATCTTGAAAAAATCAACTCCTGGTCTAAAACATGGCTTGTCTCCTTTAATCCTGCCAAAACCGAATCCATGATATTCTCAAGAAAACATCTAAAACCCCAACATCCTATCCTTTTTTTCGATGGTGTTCCAATACCAGATGTGAATACTCACAAACACCTAGGGCTGACTTTTTCTAACGATGCGCGTTGGAATCACCACATTTCTTCTTCTCTTCAAAATGCATGGAAGCGCATCGGTATACTCAGATCCCTGAAGTTTCTACTTAATAAATCAAGTCTTGAAAAAACGTACTTCTCCTTCATTAGACCACTACTTGAATACTCAGATGTTGTATGGGACAATTGCTTTAACGAATTGAGGGACAGGGTAGAAGCAATTCAAACAGAAGCAGCTCGGATAGTCAGTGGTGCTACCAAACTCTGTAACATTCAAACTCTTCTTGCTGACTTATGCTGGGAAACACTCGAATCTAGGCGTAAAAAACACAGACTTTGCTTAATGTACAAAATGACTAACAATCTCACTCCAAATTTTCTCGCCGACTTAATACCCTTAATAAACCAACATCACCGCTGTGGGTTCGAATCCCGGTAAGGACTTCGGATTTTTCATGTGAGGAAGCCTTCCAGCTGGCTTGTGGTAGGTCGGTGGTTCTACCGGGTACCTCTGCGTACTCGGGGTCTTCCTCCACCTGTAATTAGCTGGATGTCGCTATATGATTGAAATACTATCGCAGCGACGGTAAACCCCAATACAACAACAACAA
The DNA here is from genome assembly GCA_021229015.1 of Solen grandis. Classification (NCBI taxonomy): domain Eukaryota; kingdom Metazoa; phylum Mollusca; class Bivalvia; order Adapedonta; family Solenidae; genus Solen; species Solen grandis. Next base: position 46,543,489 of record CM037780.1, on the reverse strand, counting down.
CAATAAACCAACAAAGATATCAACTACGCAGTCAACATTGTATTCCTGTTATTCACACTCGCACTCAATTTTACAATAACTCATTCTTACCATCGTCTATCCGCGACTGGAACGCTCTTCCTCAATCAGTAAAAAACAGTCCGTCTCTAACCACTTTTAAACATTCCTTGAACCGAACGTGTCGCATAGTACCTCTTCATCTCTACGCTGGGTCAAGAATAGGTCAGATTCTTCATACTAGGCTTAGGCTAGGTTGTAGCTCACTAAATTTTGATCTTCACCGTAAATCCATTATAGATTCTCCATTATGCTCATGTGGTAGTATTGAAACTTCTTCTCATTTTCTGTTGAAGTGCGACAAATTCAGTTATCTCAGAAATGCTCTTCTACAAAACTTTTGAAAATCTCCTCTATGGATGTGATCACCTGACTTCTAACGAAAATGCTTATCTTTTCCGTAGAGTACAACAGTTTATTCTGGCCTCGAAGCGTTTCTAGCAGTGTAAGCACACACGTAATCAGCCAAAACGAGTTAAGTTAATCAATTGCAGAAAATGTATGTCCCTCTGCTATATTTTTTAGGGAGATGTGTTTTCTTGTGGTAAAACACTTTTTTAAACAGTGGTAGGTATACTTCAACCAGATGAAAAAAAAAGGAACACATTCAAGCACATCAATTGTTTTATTTTTAGGTCTTAAAAAGGCTAAAATTAGCTAAAACGCATGTCCCTCTAATGGGGTTACTTATTTCGGACTTGTCATAAAGGATTGTATAAAACACAATTTGTACTAAATATGTTCCATAACATTGCAAACACATTAAATTTGACACTTAATGCTAATGATAGCATTGTATTGCCAAAAAAAATTTTTTTTGTTTGAAAAACGTGTGTCCCCTGATTTACGGTGTTTTACGTTACCATGCCATGTACCTCGCCATAATGGATCTGAATTTGTAGCAAATTCAAAATGAAAATATGCTTAATATTGTCTCATATATGTTCTAACAAATATATGAAACATTTTTTTTATGAAGAAGATAAATTAAAATGTTTCTCTTGACATTTAAATGCGTACTCAAATTGATAGCAGCTAATGTGTTTTACGTTACTACCCTCCTACATACGACAAAACATTGTTAACCATATCATATATTTGTCGATTTATAAAGCCAGCCATATTGATTTATGAAATCCTAAAATTGGCAATAAATAGTTGATACGTACTTCTTGGTTGCAACAGAAGTGTATAAAACTGTTTTACGTTACGGTGTGTTACGTTACCGACTTTATGAAGAAATTACCGTTTTAGGGATATAGGATAAATTTAGCGGGTATTTTTGTACTGCATCACCCGTTATACTTAACGGTGCTTCCGGAATAAAAGTTTTGGAGCGGGAAAAGGTTGTTTACTTCTGGACATCGTTGGAAAACTTTTACAAAAGTGACTACAGTTTATAGAAGTGTCGTACCTGTGCAAGTATTGAGAAATTACATCATACTATTGTTTTATCCAGCGCATAATAGACTTTGATTGTTATATGAGATAAACGATTTAGTGTTATGGCATGGATTCTTACTATAAACTCTGCATAGGACGGTAACGTAAAACACTAAATAGTAACGTAAAACACTACCTGTTTGAATCAAGTTCGGAAGATGGAGAAAAGTCGGGCAGAGATCCAGAAGGCTTATAGAGAGCGAAAAAGGCTAAAGAAGGGTCTGCATACTTGAAAAAAGAGACTGCTAGGGTAATGCGGTATTATGAGCCTTCAAACGTAATTGGGCGTCATAAACTTCGAAGCAGACGAGAGAGAAATCTGGATAAGCAAGAAAGATATCTTATGTGTGATCAAGGAGCCTGTGCCACATGGCACACGTAAGATGTTTAAACTCCAATCTCATGATCTGGAAAAGATCCCACACAGTTTGAAAACTACAAGTAAAATTGAACTATTGTATCGTGTTTTAAGAAGTTTTCATATAGGGTTTGAACGATAAATAATGGGTCATCGAAAGTATGTTGTACATTCCTAAGGTATGTTAGTAACGTAAAACACATTTTCTGTGATAGGTTATTTTAAACATGTTTTGTTTGATATGACAACCCTCTAAATGAAAAGGAAAGGATATTCAAGATCATATTTTTTATGCTTTTTTGCAGATTGCCAGTACATGAATATCATTCAACAAAGTGTATAAATATATTGTTTGGTGAGAGGTAGTTTTAATTCAGTGTCCACGATTAGGAGTTAGTTATGCTGTCAAAACGTTTATATAATTATGCTTTGTAAGAAGTTCTTATATTTTGGTGATTGTTACATATCAAGTTATATTCTCAAATAATTTGAAGTTACGCGTTCATTTTTACTGAGTTGGTTGAATCATAGTTGTCATAAAACTTTGTGTTGTAAATTTTTTATACTGTTGCATTTTTTCCACTGATGAATAGTATTTCCAATGATTATATTTATTTCACTAGTAATTTTGTAAGATTGGAAATGGGAAATAGTTTCTATATGTGTAGCTTGTCTATGTAGGCTGTTTTCATTCGTCAAAGTTTGTTTTTAGTTGATTTTGTTCTTAAATAACGTTCATTTTATATTCATTATCAATATTTGTAAATTGATAGTACTAAACATTAACAGATATGCACCCTTAAACCTTACTCTGTGTTTAATTGGAAAGAATATTTTTAGATATCTAGTTAAATATAATAGAAATAAAGCACTAATTTGATATACAAATTATTGCAAAATAGTTGTGTTTTACGTTACTTATACTCAGTAATTATTAACAGATAATATTTTTATGTCAATGTGGATTTCATGCAAATATGTTGTATGTTTGGAAATAAACAGAGCAACCCTAGCATTTGATCAGATATATTATAAGATACTATATGCCAATCTAATTTGTGTTGTCTTTTTAAAGTACGAAAATATTTGTATGCTAAAACCAAGAAATATTTTTGAAATAGTTGAATGTATCTCAATGATGTTAAGAATTTGCTACTAGAAATAGTTTATGGGTTCTTATTTTTCACAAGTTGAAAGTTTAATAAAATTAGTTCACTGACCAATATGTTTGTCTTGTATTTTATATATACCTAGAATGCAAATGCAAAACTTAATAAGGGGTCGGTAACGTAAGACACAACGGAATTTTAGAGCATGTCTGAAAATGTATGCAAAATATCAATCAACAGGATTGTTTTAGCAATTCTTTCAAAATAATACATCAGAAACATGCCAAATAAAGATTAACTGGTCAAAATTAGTAACTTAGATATGAAAACCCTCAGGACAAATTTCTCTACCAATTGCTTAACTTAACTCATTTTGGCTGATTAACCTCTTAGATACCCCTTCTTGCAGCCGCTACCCCACTTCTTTTTTTTCTTTCTCTTAATCCTTTGTTCGTTCATATTACAAATTCGTTCTCAGTAGTCTTATTTCTTTTTTATTAAGCTCGGATGTAACAAACCGCAATCAAATTAAGTTTTAGATACATTGCTACACAAATCAATTAAATTTTGTTAAGTACATTAGAATTAACCTGTATTATCTTCTTAGCTATTGATGCACCAACTTGTCACTCGTCATTAGATGTTACTCTATTTATGTACTTCATCAAACATGGAAAGGAATTAATATAAGTTTATTTCAAACTTGTTTTCCAATCCATAAGTAATACAATCTATTATATCATGTATTATATATGCATCTATTGTAATAAATAAAGTTTAAACTAAGGCGAGTCACGAATACAATTACACTTTATAGAAAAATAAACACCAGCATGGTCGCTATATTCGTTGAATGAACTAGTGCTAAAATCACACAGTCGAGACATATCTTCCTCGTTACATAACAAACAAGTACAAAAGTGCTGCCTGAGGCAGCACACTGAAAAAGCACGGCGACAAAGAAAAAATTGTCTGATAATAAAATTTATGTGGGTTAACAGGAAAACATTTTTTTTAAATAACTTTTATTGAGATGTAAACTTGTTTACATAAGTTTATATATTTAATTACATAAATAGAAAACAAGTTCCAAGACTTGAAGTGAATCTTAAAATGAAGAAAGACACACAATATGTTTAAATATGAAAACAAAGGCCTAATATACATATTTAGAGGACGCAAAAAAAAAATTCAATGCAAAAAAGAAAATTGTGCAGCCAGACCAGGACTGTAATCCGAGACCACTTACAAAAGTCTCCCACTGATAACGGTTACATATTCGCTGCAAATATGGAATTTGTTGCAGAATATCAGAGATGAAATTAATAGTGATCCTGATAATCAAAAAGGTAGTACATTGGAGATACTAAAATGATCACTTGTTTGGTGCAAAATAACTAAGAGAGAAAAAATGTGCAGCCAGACCAAGACTTCAGCCTGGGACCCCTAAAGGGTGATTGTTCTACTGGTTAAGTTCTCTGACTGATAAGTGTTACTTATTGGCACTACATGAGTTAGTTTAAAAAAATGGTTGGTGATTGGAAGGTTTTATAAAGTTTTACAGTGGTAAAAGATTAAACATTGTAAAAGAAAATCTTATTTTTGTGTAATTTTTTCAAGAAGAAATTTTAATATACAGCATGAAAAAAATAGGAATGCATAGAAAAGTTGTTTTCAAGATATATAATATACTATTTTAGTATTACATTAATAAAATACTTTTTTTTTGAGAATAGTGGTGAATATTTGAAATGGAAATATTACAAATTAAAATTATGAGAAAATTTGTTGTTTTACTGAACTAAAACAGATTACTACCCTTCAACAAGAGCTGTCTGTAAGACAACGCGCTCGACTGTTTGAATGCTTGTCAATAAAAATTATTGCAGTAAAAGGCAAAATAAGAAACTCTGTATTATCAAAATATACACATGAACAATAAGCATGTGCTTCAAGTTTTAAAGCAAAATCTCAAAGAATTAAGTGAAAAAGTGAGTTAGTACAAAAAGATTAATCAAGTCAGAAAAGGAGCATAATTATGTCAAAATCCAAGACAGTGTTATGTACTCTTGACATGAACAGAGGTCATGGTCATAAACAGGTATTTAAAGTTTCAAAGCAATACCTCAAAGCAATACTTCAAAGGGTTAAGTGAAAAAATGAGGTGGTGTGAAAACTTTAAGCAAGATTCTTTAAAAAAAAAAAAGGCATAACTGTTTTATAATTCATGACAGTCTGACCTCCAACACAGGCATGCAATTTCATGTGTGAACTATGAGGGGCATCCATGGAAAGCAATGTTAAACAAATTTTAACATTTTAAGTACAAAAATATTTAAGAGTTACTGTTCATGTAACTACTTGGACATACATTCCTGTTTCTACTGGTTGGTCTGATGTTGATAAACACATGTGAATTTTTAGAGACATCCATTGAGTGAAAGTGAAGATAATAAATTAAAATAAAAAAAAAAAAAATTTAAAAAAAAATTGTAAAAGTTACTGTCCATGTTTCTACTAGTTGGTGTGATGATGATCAAGGCATGCATGAAGTTTGGAAGACATCCATTGAGTTAAAGTGGAGATAATAGCATTATTAAACAAAATTTTAATGTTTTTCTAAGTCCAAAAAGGGCTTTAGATATAAAAAAGGGAAGAGTTGCAGTTTCTGATTCTTCTTGTTGATCTCATGATGATCAAGCCATATGTGAAGTTTGGGGGACATCCATCAAGTAAAGCTGGAGAAATAGCAATGTTAAACAAAAGTTTAACATTTTTCAAAGTCCAAAAAAGGGCCGTATATATGCTAAAATATTTGGATGAGTTACTGTTCCTGTTTCTACTGGTTGGTCTGATGATAATAAACTCATGTCTGAGGTTTCATAGACATCCACTGAGTAAAACTGGAGATAATAGCAATGTTAAACAAAAGTTTAACATTAATTCTAAGTCCAAAAAGGGCCATAAATATGCAAAAATAATTGGAAGAATTACTGTTCTTGTTTCTACTGGTTGGTCTGATGATGATAAAAACATGTTTGAAGTTTGCGGGACATCGGTTCAGTAATAGTGCAGATAATGGCAACATTAAACAAAACCTTAACATTTCTTTTGATGTTGTTGACATTTTTTTTACAAAGAGTTCCATGTTATTGGTACATGAAACATATCACCAGCCTATCTTAAATTTTAAGAGATTTTAGCGGAAGACAAAGGTAAATGACACTGAAAGTAAAGGGCCATTCTCCAAAATTTATTATAACATGCTTTACAATTTGTCAATACATTAAGCATATATCATCAGCCTATCTTAAATAAGATCAAAGTAATACTGTGGATATAATTTTCCAAAAAAAGCAAATACTCTGATGAGAAGAGCTCTCCTTGGAATATTTTTTGCAACATCAGACTATTTTATTAGGAACAATGTGATGCTGCAGGTATTCTCATTTTTTTTTTAAAAAAAAAATAAGGGCACTAACTGAAAGGAAAAGAGGTTCTAATAGGAAAATCTGCTCGCAACACATCGTCTCCAAGTCAGTGATACATGTACCAAATATCATCAGCTAAATTTAAATATAAAGAGAATTGCTCTGGGAAGGGAAGACAATTTTTTAATAATGGACAATAACTAAGAACAAGAGGGCCAAGATGGCCCTAGATCGCTCACCTGAGAAAAATATCATTCATTGCCTGTACAAAACAGATTGCTTCAGAATTAAGATGATGAGGTGAAACAATGTTCAGGAATTTTCTGACCCCATCCACAAAGGATATCATCATGACAAACATTCTGCCAAATTTTGAGGATGATTGGACCAAAAATGTTGCCCTCAGAGTATAAACAAGATTTTTCTAAGATTTGACCTACTGACCTACATTTCTATCCAGCCCCCCCATTTTCAAAGGTTCGAGATATCATCATGAGAAACAATCTGACCAAGTTTGAGGAAGATTGCATCAAAACTGTGGCCTTTAGTGTGTAAACAAGATTTTTCTAAGATTTGACCTATTGACCTACTTTTCGGTCCGGCCCTGCCCATTTTCGAAAGGGCTCAAGATATCATCAAGACAAACATTCTGACCACGTTGGAGGAAGATTGGATTAAAATTGTAGCCTCTAGTGTGTAAACAAGATTTTTCTAAGATTTGACCTACTGACCTACTTTTTGATCCAACCTGACCCATTTTCGAAGGGGTTCAAGATATCATCAAGACAAACATTCTGACCAAGTTTGAGGAAGATTGGATCAAAACTGTGGCCTCTAGTGTGTAAACATCAAAATTGTTGACGGACGACGGCCGACGGACAATCAAGTATCCCAAAAGCTCACCCTGAGCTATGCTCAGGTGAGCTAAAAAGGGGCAATAGAGGGCAGAGTACAATACACCTAATTATAACATCTAGGCCACTTGATATGACCTGGTTACCTTTAGCAGTAACCAGTGTCAAATATTGGGTACAATAAGTGTTCAAAGTTTTTATACAGATTATAATTAACAGAAATAAGTCAAACATCTGGAGGCCTCATTTTCCAGAATTGCAGGAAAGAACCATGAGATTATCATTAGGTAAAAACTATTTCTGAACACTAGCTCCAGGGGAAAGATTTTGAATTTAAGTACATGTATATATATGAAGAGTACATACAGAAACTAGCTGCCTCCACTTAAGACATCATTTTCCAAAGGATCAAATTCATTTTAACAATGTGGTATGTGGGTGACCATTTGTGCCAAATGAAATTAAAATCTGACCATTAGTTACACTGATTTTTTTATAAATATATGAACAATATTATTATTAGGAAACTAGCCAACCACCAGGTGCTCCATTTTTTAAGGAATAAACTTCAATTAAGCAATTATGGTAGAAGGCAATGAGGTAACCATTTGTGCAAATTGAAATTAAATTATTCTGGCCCTTTGTTTCAGGGAACAGCTTTTTAAAAAAATTCAAAATTTTGTTGGTTGCCACCGCAAACGACAAATGGGCATCTGACAAGTAGTTTCAGAAGATATATCTTTTAAAGCAATTTGTTGCCATCACTCAGAAGATGGGACACAAGGTGACCAGAATAGCTCACCTTCAGCTTCATGTGCTATGTTGAACTAAAAACGGTTATTACCAGGATACATCGTTTTAAGTTATTGATTCATATTCCAAAAAAGGAATGTAGGATTGTGTTATTTCAATTATTTTAAGAAGCAGTTTTGGTCCATGCAAAAAAAAAAGAAAAGAAAGAAATTAAATTGCAAACAAACTGATGTGCTTACACTTTAGAAAGGATGACTGACAATCTGGAATGACAGTCTCCCATATTTTCTCCTGAATAAACAAATCTGTAAGTGCAATACTTTTTTTCAGAGTTTGTTCTTACATTTCAGAGCATGAGATTAAATACCATTTGCTATAAGAACATTAATGAGAAACTTTTTAATCACTGGGTCAATAAATAAGGGAGTTTTAGACCTTCTGAACTTTTAGTTAAAAGAAAACTGAGTTGAAATGTTGTGAAATGCAAGCAAGGTCATTTTTATGACGGTAAAATTAAAACACAACAAATCATCAAAAATAAAACAAAAAGAAAAAGAGAAAATATAATATAACGGGTTTGTCAGTGATTGTTGTGCATCTGTTCATTGGCCGACAGGCACATGTTATATACAGACCATTTCACTCTGAAATGAGACATTCACTAAGTCAAGAAGTCCTCTCTGACTGTCACCAATTCAATCTTCATGTTGGTATAACATTCCATGCAGTGTTCAATTGGGTAGTAAACATATGCATCAGATTTTCCACCAGTCACAGATTTGTCAGTTTTGTCACAAAGCATACCGCATATATGTATTGCCAAACCCTTGATGAAATGGTATATTGGTTGTTTGAGGTGTTGTTAACTGCTGCTGAGGTGAACAGAATGCTGAATTTTGGCTTGAAAACTGGATATAGCTGCCCCTGGCCTATCTTAAACGCTTATGTACATGTAGCTGCCCCTGGCCTTTCTTAAGCGCTTATTTATTTTCAGTGTCCAATTTATCAGGTTTTCCGTAGCCCCTCCCATTTTCTATTTATTGAAAGCTGAAAAATAGTCGAAAAATGACGATAATTAGTTGCATATTCATAATTTTAAATATACAGTGCGTGAACATCAGTAATGTCAATAAGAAAGAGATTTCAGAGATAGTGGATTCACATACTGCATATTACTCACAATAGGGGATAAATAAGTGTATATATATATATATATATATATATATATATATATATATATATATATACGGTGTGCTACCGGCCGGGTAGCTAAGTCGGTAGAGCATTCACCCTGTAAGTGAAAGGTCCCAGGTTCAAGTCCCAGTCAGGCTGTACATCTTTCTCACCATGTGACATAAGGCGCCCAACGTTGGACTGACATAAGTGGCAGGTCTGTCTAATTATACCTATACATGGTTATATTTACACAATAACTCCTAGAATTCAGGGACACATTCTAAAATGACGGGGGATAATGTCACAGTACTGATTACCCACAATAGGGAAGAAAGATGTGTATGTGGCTGTGAAGCTCAGCTGGTAGAGCATTCGCCCTGTAAGCAAGAGACCTCGGGTTCCAGTCACGGTCAGGCTGCAAATCTTTCTCTCCTTACAGTGACATATGGGTGTAAATAAAAAACAAATGTATTGTAATAAAGCATTAAAATTTCATTACAGAAATTGTTTCCCATATTTTTTTTACTTATTATATACATTTTTCCATAAATTAATTATACTCATAGGAGTCATAGCTGAACACAAAGCTGCAGATATCTGAAATGAATTTTGATAGAATGAAGAATTTATTTGAAATCCCTCACCCTCTTTCTTAGGCGTTTTTTTTGTTTTGTTTCTGTTTCAAATTATGTTATATAAAAACTTGTACTAGTAAGCTGATATATTCACAAATTTCACCAAATACTTAAATATAATTAAAATCGATAGAGTTTGTTTTTATGTTGAAATGGACATTTTGATGATGTTAATAAAAATAATCTCTAATCATGTTAAAAATAGAATGGGATACGAAAGGATCAAGTCCGCAATGCTACATATTTTGCCTTCATTTTCAGCATTGAATACAATTCATTCCTGGATTTTTTTGCGTATTATCCCTTTATTTTTTATTTCAATCATGCTCCCTCAATTCTATGCCAAAAGTTCATGTTTTATTACGAAAATATACCGAAACTGCAACCGAAAGGATTTATACCTCCAAATCCGGTTCCATTGACAACCTACGAACCAAATACAGTATGCCTGGCGGTGATCCGCCGTGCAATAATCAATGACAGACGCCCCGTTTCTACTAGCAAACGTATATGAGCCACGCCTATCACGAAAAATACGACCATTGGCTATTCTTAAACAGGTTACTTTACACAGGTCAAGTAATTTAACCCCAAAATTATTACAAACCTTATCAACCGAATGGCGATCCATGGGAGATCTGGCATATAACAATCATCATCTATATCAAAAACAATAGAATTACATGTAATAAAATCCCGTTTGCCCCCAACCCTACTGTTCCAGTCCCCAACTAAATAGATCGATCCCTTATTTTGCAATTCATAAATATCAGATTGTAAGACATCAAATAAATCAACTGTAGAAATATTATACTCTGGGGAATCTTTTCCCCAGATATATACACCACAAACATACACGTCATTTTCTAATTGAAAAAATCTTTTTCTAACTTTAACCGTATTAAAGTATCGTAATGACTTTTTACAATTTTAATCCCATCTTTTAATTCGTCTCTTACATATAACACTACACCCCCGCTACATCTTTTAGCATTTTTTATTTTGGAATTTTCTATAAAACTTAAAGGAAACAAAACCTGGTAACTCCACATCACTGGTCTTATCTGTCCAAGATTCGAATAGAAAAATTATATCATTTTCCGATATTAAATTACAACATTCAACATCATGTATTTTATCACGTGATAAACCATTCACGTTCCAAGCTAGAAACTTCAGTTCATCCTCTTCACACCCCTAAATCTCAGTATCGTCTCTTACAAGCTTACATACAACATACTGCTTGTCGTATACAAGCCACGCGCGCTTTCCCGGTCTCTTCTCCTCCTTCAGACGTGGCAGCAGCTTCCTTCTCTTCTCGTTCACCTCTCTCGGAAATTGCTCATGAACGTAAAAGTTTGTACCTTGCAGCGCTTTCCATTGTTTTCTCACATACTCTCTTTCGTTAAACAGGGTAAACTTTGCAACTATCTTCCTGGCTCTCCTATCACTATTTCTAGGTCCTATCTTGCGTACCCTCTCAAAACACATTTTATCCACACACTCTTTTGCTATTCTTATCTTCTCCGTAAGGAAATCCCTCAAAACACCCTCCGTATTATCCTCTCGATCCCCCTCTGGAATATTTTCAAAGATAAGGTTATTTCGCATTGATTGCGACTGCAAATGCACAATAACTTCTTGAAATACACTTTTTTTCTTTTTCAAGCTGGACAAACTTGTCACTCACTAGACCTGTAGAAAAACCCGTACTTTCCACCTTCTCCTCTATCCTGCTCACTCTTTCATCCATCTTCTTTCCCGCATCTCTTACGTAATTCCAAACCTTCTTCATTTCCGACTCCTGGTATTATGATCCGGGTGTGTGTGAATTTGGGATATGCATGACAGTCGTTTGCACTTACGCTCAATTCGATTCAGCTTAGATAGTGAACTTATATAATAATTGTCAATTTCATTAAAGTAAAACAGTGGGAGTGATAATTCACGTATTTTGTTTGTATCAGGCACTGTTTCCATTCAAAGGATGACAGGTTTTACAACGAACGTACAACAATCAAGGAAAAGGTAATATTAATACGTATATATTTTCTGTGAACATTATTTTTCAATTCAAATTAATTCAATATTACAGTCATTTCTTTGTAGAGTACATCACAATTAAAATTCGAAAAAAACAAAACAAAACAAAAAACGAGCTAACTCCGGCGTCTGCGTTGTCGTCGTCAGTCATCGTCGTCGTCCGGAATCTTAACGTTGGCCATAACTTCTCTACTATTCAATATACAACTTTCATTTTTTGTATGCATATCCATTTTGACAAGACCTATCCAGACATATGCTTATATTTCATCTATCGACCTTGACCGTTGACCTATTTTTGCTGTAACTTTTGAAAACTTTAAAATGCCTGTTATTTCAGAATCGTTGTGAACAGGGCACTAATATTTCACATGTGAATTCCTTGTAGCATACCCTTTCCATCAATGTTACTCTTTTGTACTTTTGACCTTGACCTTTTACTTATCTTTGAAATGGGTAACAAAAAACTTTAACGTTGGCCGTAATTTCTTTATTATTTGCCATACAACTTTTATTTTTGGTATGCATATTCATCTTTGCAAGGGCTATTCAAATATAAGATATACCTCAACATTTCATCTATCAACCTTGACCTTGACCTTATTTTTCTGTAACTTTTGAAAACTTTAAAATACCTGTCATTTCAGAAACCTTGTAAACGGGGCACTGATATTTCACATGTGAATGTCTTGAAGCAAGACCTTTCCATCAATGTTTCACTTCTGGACTTTTGACCTTGACCTTTGAACTTTGACCTATTTTTGAAATGTTTAACAAAACCTTCAGCGTTGGCCGTAATTTATTTACCATCTGACACACATCTTTTATATTTGGTATGCATATTCATGTTGACAAGGGTTTTTCAGTTATACCTCAATTTTTTATCTATCGACCTTTTGACAAGTTTTATAATATATATTTCTTTGTCATTTTTCAAGATCTTTAAAAAAAAAAAACTTTCTATACTGGTTTGTCATCATATGAACCTGTGCAGATGTCATTTTGATCTTTAGGCAGATATAAAAAAGCATTTTTTAAAATGTCTTCAAATATTACAGTTTTGTGTTGACTATCAATGGATTAGTAATTATGATTATTTGTTTACATTTTACATCTTTGCGTTGTATACATTCTGTTCCATGCATAGGTCAAGGTCATTCTTCGATGTCAAAGGTCAAATTTAAATGGTATGGTACTTCAACTTTGCAATTAATGGCTTACAGTTTTAGTTGTGATCTCTGCAAGGTCAACTTTTATTAATGTTATCAAAAATATGTTATGTTGGCAATTTTTAAAACAAAACATTCTCTATTGGATTGATTAAATATCCAATGTAGTTGCCTTCTGCCAGTTGTCTAACTTTGATGGGGTCTTTTATATTTACACAGCTAGTATCAGAAATTCCTCCAGGGGCCCCGTGAAACCACGAATAAGCATCCCAGTTTGTCTCTTTGCCGGCTGACCGTTCCAAATCGGCATTTGTTTGTATTTCTTTATTTCATGTAATGTCATGTCTCCATGTTTTTCGTTTATTTAGCCAACTCTTATCTCTTTCTGGAGATCTAGTTCTTTTTTAATTTATGTTGGAATTCTCATATGTTTGACCTTTTGGTCTTTCCTTATCGGTTACAAATTTGCAACACAAAAGAGTACATGTACATGTACCCTTCCTTGTATATGTGTTTCTCAGCAGAAGATATTTCATCCTGATGGCTGTGCTGGTGTCCGTCTGTGGAACCACCTTCGTTCTACTGTCATGGTACCAGTCATCGGTTGGCCTCCATAGATCTCCATATATTGCTACCAATCGGTAAATACATCTTTCTTGCAGAACCTTGTTTCCCGCCCATAAGTATATATATATATATATTATGTTTATAGAATGTTTATCTTATTAATATGCAACCGTAATATGAAAAACGTTTGGTGTAGTTAATGCAGTGAATTAGTGAAATGTGAACTGTAGAACTGTGTCGTGTTGCTATTGTGATACAGATAATTACCTTTAAATAACCTTATTTGCACCACTGTTTAACTCTTCTGGATTTAGCTCAATCGGTATGAGTTACGTTCAGAATTCTTGGGTGATAGATATATGTATTGTATGTTTAAATACTAGTCGTTATACATCCAATATTGCGCTTCCTTTTGAATTTAAATTATAAATCACAGGACCCTGATATTCAGTCAGGAAAAAAAGAGAATTCGTACATACATAGATCTAAATATATATAGGGAGGTCGAGTTTTTTGACTGAATATGAGTATCCTGTGCATAGACAGGTTAGGTTATAAGGTCAAAACAGTAGAAAAGTGGAAGAGAGTTTGAGTTGTGAATTTAGCTCAATCGGTAAGAGCGTCTCTCAGAATTTTTCCCTGCAAGGGGTCGTGAGTTCTTATCAATGTGGGACCGTTTTATTGTCCGGTATTCTTGCGATATTTATGTACAGTATGTTTTGAATACTAGTTTTAATCATTCGTTACTTAGCATTTGTTCATTTAATTTATATTTGCTCCCTTTCGATTTAAATCATAGACCACAGGGTCCTGATGTTCAGTAAAAAAACACAAAAAAAACAAAAAACTCTCCATATATAATTAATATACAGAGAGAGGTCGATTTTTTTAATATGAGGGTCCTGTGCACAGACAGGTTAAGTTATAAGGTCAAAACAGTAGGAGGACAGTATGCTTATTGTACGCCGTTAGTTAAGACATTTTGTTTTAATCTCTCAAATGACTGTAGTGTCTCGAGATCTAGTCGCATCTGTCCGTCAAAACTCAAAAAATACTTAAGGGATTGAGTTATACCTTATACAATGGTCAAATTTACTTACCAAGAACAATAATCTACCTTGCTTCTTCTCCATAACTTAAATTATGGAGCATATTTAAAAACTATTGAAGGAATTGATATCATTCTTCACACATGGGTAGGATGTGCAGTTACAAAGAACAATAACATTTCCTCGCATCTTACCTGATTTTTTTTGGTAAGATTTAACTTCCCTTCTCTTTAGCATGCATACCATATTGAAGGGATTGACTTTAATATTCACACGTTTCAACTTTCGCTTCTGACAGTACTCTCAGTGCTTTGATCTTTTCTTGTTATCAGTTACAGCAGAAGCATCAACATTATCATATTGAGTATCAACAATGCCTTTTTCCTCACAATAAATTTTGTTGCAAATACGGGGATTTCACTGGGATTTTCCCGATGTTACAATGCCATTCAAGGATACTGACCCATATCATTGCCAGTAAACTCTTCTGATTTCCATGCCTATCAAAATCCCTGCAAGAAAGGAATGTCATTCAACTTAATTAAAATATTAAGTCAAATTATGAAAAAGTTATGGGCTGTTCTATAATAAGTAATAAGGATTGTAAAAAAAAAATCACAATCATACATGCCATTTTGTTTTAACTTCGTCAAAACATCAAGTTATTCATTACAAACATCAGATGTAGTTGTTTTTTTTCCTTCGTTTTCTTTTTTAACATTACTTTGACGACGACTTTTTTCTCTCTTGGATGTTCTGTTTATATATGAATATCATCACACCGTTTAAAAGTATGAAACGCTGACAATTACACGATTTTTTTTCAGACAGGAAATACCATCGCTACAGCAAGAGATGAGGGCACGATATCTTCAAAAAACTGTCGAGGAATTTTGGATTTACCTAAAAACATGGATCACAGCTCTTGACAAACGCTTGAAAAATAGTACCTCAGAAGAACAACTAACAAAACTTAATGCATATATCGATGAAATCAGTTATAGGAGGTACGTATAAAAAATGCTTTAAAAGTTGAGTTTGTGAGATATGAAATATTCATTTATAGAAAGAAAATGTCATTCACAAAATCCATAACTTTTGGCCCCAGTATTTTTAGAGTTGTCCCCCTTTGTCACATTACCGTGTCGCATTTTGTCCGGAAGATAACTCCTATTTATGCTATTGAAGTGAACTTTCATTTATGGAAAATTCATAAGAGAAAGTGTCATGCACAAGGTCCATAACCCTGGCCTCACTATTTTTGGAGTTATTCCCCTTTTTACAATTTCTTGACCGAAAGATAACTCCTACCTATATTTTATCTATGGAAGAAGTGTCACACACAATGTCCATAACTATTGGTGGATCTTGATCAATATTGTCAGCCCTTTATCTATTTACTCTATGGATACTGATGATGTAATTCAATCTCAATGAATATTAAACAATATGAAATTTAAAACAATGGAATTTTTGCCATGAAGGTGAATCAGCCATGAATTCTATGACAGCAAACATCTGCAACGTTTTGTTTAATACCACACAGGGCTTATTTGTTGCCTGTCATCCTAATTATTCTTGTACATGTGAATTCTTATTTTAAATGCTAATGATTTGGTTGCTGAAATCATGAAAATATACTACTTTTCAAAGCCTGATGAGAAGTCTCTTGTACATATGTCACTGCATGCCTGTGTGCGCGCGTGTGTGCGTGTGTGTGAGGGGTTTTCTATGTAAACAAATCTCTAGTTGAAATACTGTTTAAAACCGTAATGGTATGTGTAATGTAATGATCACACTTACTACAAATATTCTAGAATCACATTGTAGATGTCAGCAACACAATGTAGGCGTCTTCTTTAATTTCTATTTTCTATTTTACTATGTACAAAATCCACATCGCTCATCTTTTATGTAGTACAATGTATTCAAGAACATATATTTATCAATTATAACGAAACATATATAATGGTTTGCAGCTGGTATATAAAATTTAATTAAAATGGTTCAAACAGAGCTACAGAAATATGACATAATTTCGCCGAAACACATTAAAAATTTTTCTACCCTTCCATCTGAAATTACAATGCACATTGCCTTAAGGTAGCAACTGATAAAACTATTAAAGTCGTATATTTACTTTGCAATATATTTATTTTTCATTTTTACTGAAGACGATTGAATAAATGAAAAAAAAAAAAAAAACTGACTTAAACGAAACTTAGCATATTTTTGGAAAAGAAGTATCTTTCTTTATTTCTGTATATTGAATTAAATAAACCCATAATCACATTCAATTAGTGCCCAATAGTTCTCGCTTTCAGATGGATGCACATAAAAGACTTGAAATCCATGTGCTTAAATGCGATATCGGCTTGGAACAAAATGCGAAAAGACCTATTAAACATCGAGGAAAGTTCGGGCTTGAATGCTATTGGGTTTCTCGTGAAGAATGCTGATGATTTCCCCAGGTAAGAGAGAGAGAGAGAGATTATATATCTACATACACATAAACACAAGTGCGAGCCCGCGATATACATAAGCAAAATAAAAAAATAAATAAAATAACCAGTCACATGTTACATGTAACCAGTCACACACATAATCCTGACATCAGGCCACTACACTTATATGCTGAGAGCCAAGCAAAGGTGATATACCAGAATTATTTAAACGGCATTTGGTATGTCGCGACCGGGGACCGAACCCACCACCTCTCGGTAACTTGCCAGATACTGTAATCACTGAGAACAGTGTGATCTAAAGAGTGAAATGTGTTTCAGGTTGATAGAGAGAGAACTGGACCAATTAACTGACATTGTGGACGCGCCCAGTGACTGGAAGAAACAGGAGTCCTTGGACCTGGGTGAAATTATTCAAAGGAATATGTATGACCTTCAGGTGAGGCTAGGATGACCTTTCACAATGGCACTTTGAAACAATTTCAGGTCTGAAAAAGTTTTCCTGCATATGAATGCTATATGCAATTAAGGTAAACCATCCATCGTTAATTGTGAACATGTCCCTCAAATGATCGTGTGACTTTTATTATAGTAAATGCAAGCCTTTGTAAGCTGAGTTTAAGAGTCCATAGCTTCAGGTCAATGAATGCATCTTCACTGAAGTCTTTCTTAGGCATTTTGGGTACAATGATTATAATTTAATGATGGATGGATTACTTTGATATAGGCACTTCATATAGGTACCGATTAACACGTGTCAATAGGGCGGGGTGGGTGTATTGGAAAGGGTGATGGCTGAGTATATTGTGTAATATCTAACGACCTTTTATTACTATAAATAGTTAGATCATGAAACCCTATACGTTTTTAGTTGTGTGTCGTAGTCACTCAAAACTATAGTAATTTCGATTTGGAAACCGAAAAATCTCTCAATTTTGCAAAAAATGATCGAACGATTAAAGATAACTTTTCAACACAGGTATGCTAGGATAAGGCAAAAGTGTTGAAAATCAATTTTGTGTCAAAAATAAATACATGTATTTACGGACACAATAATTATCTATTGCATAAAAACACAAACAAACTTCATGATGGTGCGTTGCTATCATTTTATCATGCGGAGGAATATTGTTTGCTTTTGATACAAAAGTGGCTTGTAAATAATTTTGGATTGTAAATACAGGTAATTTCATGGTGTTTCAATAACCCATGTAGAAAACTTAAAATCCGATACAAAGCCGTGTTGCATACTAATTATCACATCAAGCTATCGACCACAGATACTTTCAGGAGTTGTTTGTTACACTATAAAATGACCGAAACCTGCATATATACTATCCAAAATGAGTTATAAGCCAAAGTAAATTTAATGAACGGGGATAAAATTTTCTGGCGATGCCAATAACCCAGATGTCATTAACCCACTTTAACTTTGCGTTAACACAAATGTTATAAGAAAAGATTAACACACATTTTGTTTCAATGGACCTTTTTGTTTCAATGAACAGTTAGCATATCACCACTCTAACTCTCCCTATTTCTCGATCTTGCCTACAGTTAATAAGATTTACATCAATATGCATATCCAAACCAAAAGGAAACAAATCTAACATACATTGGATCTATTAACAAACATGTATTTCCTTTCAGAACCCGTCGAATTGTTCTAAGGTCAAGAAATTATTGTGTGAATATGAGCCTACGTGTAAGACTGGCTTCGGTTGTCAGGTCCACCACGTCAGCTCATGTCTTCTGGTGGCCTATGCGACTAACCGTACCTTGATTATCAATCGTAGATATTGGACATACAAGACGGAATGGGAGTCTGTCTTCTTACCTTTTACGTCTAAATGTACCGCCGTAGATATGTCAAAGTCTGCGGAACAGTTAGGAGGTAAGGAAGGTCCACAATCTTTTTTCATAAATGCACACCGCATATCTCTATCGGAACATACATTTTTTCCAGCTGGCTTGCGGTAGGTCGCTAGACGTCGCTTTATGATTGAACTACTATCGCAGCGACGGTAAACCCCAATACAACAACAACAACATGCATTTTCTCAGGGGTTTAATAAAAAAAATGCATTTTTTCGGCGTAGCTGTCTAACCTAAAGTTTGACCTTTTTAAGGATGATGACGTAAGATTATATCAAATGAATATTTGAACGGTAATGTCTATGCTAAGGGTCTCTACTGAGAGTACACAGGGTTGTTTGTTAACAGCTAGCTGAAATATAATATATCAATTAAACGTTCGTTTTGAGTAATACTTTTTTTGTTGCTGTTTTTTTTATGTATAAATTTATAGTTGTTCTTATTTAATTGCCCATTGAGACCTGTTTCGGGCCGAACGTTTAAAGGATCCGCAGTATATTACAGTATTTTTGACTGAAAGGCGGTTATAGCACGCTTCATTACAATAATGTTTACACGGCCGATATGTGGTGGAAGGGACGCTTTACTTTATAATATACGTAAACAGACTTTATATGTAACATTTGTGAGTGTTATTGCTTGGTTATCAGCTTGAAATCTTCGTGTCAGAAGGAAAGTCAAGTGTCTATGCCTTAGTGGTAGGTTTGAATTAATTCTTTATTATCAAAGCAGATCGTTTTGTAAACAAAGAAAGCAGACGAATAAACACGCATTTACCCTTACACGATGTCAACAATCAGTTGCAGTTGCTGTTTATAGTCTGGCAATATTAACCTGAGACATCTAAATATTCAGTGACTTTTCTTCAAGGCGCAACAGGTATATATATTACGTACAAGCACATTCCTATCACGGCCTTGCTAGCCTCAATGATAACGAGCTTGACTTCGGAGCTGAAGTTTGTGGGCTCGAATCTAGCTCAGACCATAAATATTTTTCATATTTTTCAATGATTTGACCACCATGTTTAATAATGCTATACATGTATATAGCACGATTTGATCGAAATTAATGTTGAACACTAAGATAGTCTACTCTAGCCTTCTCGATTGCAAATATAGTTAAACGAAGAAGACAATAAATAAACAAAAACATCAGCAATTAAAAAAAGTAATATTAGATATTTTCTCACACAGCAAATAATGAAAAGAAAAACTGATAAGTGAAAAAATAAGAATTTACAAAAAAATGTCTGCATCATGGATTCGAACATGTCTTTTTGTGATTATAGATCCGCCGAATTTACCACTAGGCCACCCGGACTTATTCAAAATATACCATACTACTATTAAAAAAATGGTTGGATCGAAATTGTTTAAGGAAACTAACGAAGAACATCCCGGAAATTAATCATTCTCAGGTCAATCTTGCCAAACAATATTCGATTATTTGACATCTGCTTTACATTTAGAATTTGCTAGTGTATGACTAAACATTGTTTTTGCTCATATTGTAAGTCACAATAGTTTGCAATGAGTCTAAATCAGGTTTCACCCCTTTCATAATTTCATTAAAATATAAACGATCAAAATTTAAAGGAGAGAAACAAGATTTTAACAGATCAGAATATTAAATTCAGTATAAAATTAATTTACCTGATTTCGAGTTTAATGATCGTAATGGACGTCATTAAGTATGTTCTTATTCATATATAGTCAGTCTAGATCAGTTACCTTATAGTTGACAACGTAAACAATTTGATTCTGTATTTGTCAAAGATAATCTTCAGAACACGAAATCGCGAGATTTCGTGATATCCAGTGATGTTTATTACATGTAATAAATATGCACCTCATACGACCATAGACGGATCGACACAATATATGCACTGTATCTTTGACTCATTGCAGCTGTCGACTGGGAAAATAAACCTGTAGTCAACATGCCACATTTGAATAATCTACAAAAAAGGTTCTCTCTTCAACTTCTCCCGCCGGCACTCCCAGCACACCTGACGGATAAACTCTTGCATTTCCACGGGAATCCCCAGGCCTGGTGGGTCGGACAGTTCTTACGTTATGCCATGCGTGGTCAGCCAGAATTTAATAAATTATTGGTAGACACTATGCACGACTTGAATTTCACACATCCAATTGTCGGGTAAATTTACAATTTTATCATGATAATACTATTTGTATATAATATCTCATTCAAGAGAGAAACTCTAAAAAATATATATATTTTCTTTCAATAGCATGGAACGCAAGTATGGGCCACATTGGACCATTGCTGTTAACATCACTGAAACCCTTGAATTATATTTTCCTAGACACAGACTGATCGCACAAATCATCAAGGCACACTCAGATTTGTTTAAAATGTCATGAAGTACGAATAATTAACCGTAATTGCTTGAAATGTCACAGTGTTTTCCATGCTTTGATGATAAAGTAATGTTGATCATACATCACAAAAAAGATAACTGCCATTTTCATGGGAATGAGAAATAGTCATATAACGTTGAATTGACAATATCGGTTTTAAAACACCATAATGAATGACGTCAAATGATAGTTAATTATGTCACATCGAAAAATTAAGATTCTTCACCAACACAAGTAAGAAAAAGAGAAATATTCATGAAATGACAGAAAAGCATGCAATAAGTAAAAATGTATGTTGATAACATTGTAAGATTGTATTTTATTTCACCCGTGATAACGGAAAATCAATATTTTCACTCGTGACATCGCTAACTTACTATATGTCTCTGTAACAAAATGACCAAGGGCTGAAAACTCACTAAGGTAGAATAAATACCAAACAAATTTTCTTTAAAATTATAATATAAAAATATATACAATGAGAATATTAGAAAAAGAATTAAAGAATATTGAGAGAAAAAAAATGCCGGCTAACTGTCTCTTTATCTGTTGGTACAATAATAGCTGCACTGAATGTTCTGTCTTCACTCTAAGCCCGCATATTAATCTATACAATGGCTTACTGATACGAACGCACTTCAATGTGCCTATGTAAAGAAACTATAGGTTTAAACTTCTAAGCCTTAAACATCTCTCTTAATACACTTAAATCTTAGCAAAACAGTAGATATAACCATTTCAAACCCTAATCATATCTCATTCTGAACAAAAGGCAATAAAAGAAACCTGTGATAAACCTTATATAACCAGAATCGGCTAACACAGTTCCACTCTGGCCTACGTGACAAAAACAAATTGAATGTTCTCTAAATACTCTATTCTATGGTTATCAATATTTCATAATACTTATTCGGTAAGTGTAAAAATATATATGATTACATGTACATGTTTGCCTATGATATTTAATGTCTATTTAAGTAAGCATATTTACTTTACTGTATTTACTTTATTGATTAATTAACTATGCAACATATTTTTTGGTGTTCCATTTTGAAAATTAATTGTTTCTTAACTGCTATTTACCGTTGTTGCTTAATTCACTATACAACTCATTTATTGTGTTCCATTCTCGTGATATATTGTCAAGTTCCATTTTGAAAATTAATTGTTTCTTAACTGCTATTTACCGTTGTTGCTTAATTCACTATACAACTCATTTATTGTGTTCCATTCTCGTGATATATTGTCAATGTAGCATGAACAGGTCGAATTATTCATTTTTAATAACATTGTAACATTGTCTTGACCTTGATTTTACTATATGATATTATGTTCATTGTATGCAACCAGAAACTTGTATAAGTTTACATTGCTTAATAAAATATATTGAATCCTTGAATCTAAATCTACGCTTATTTTCAGGCCACGTCAAAATTATTTTGTGACAGTCTCTCATATGTATTGTTTTCAGGATACACATCAGACGAACTGATAAATTAATTAGGAGAAAGTAAATTATATCCGGTGGAGGAATATATGTTTCATGTCACCAGCTGGTACAACCATTATGAACGATGGAACCCACATACTAATATAGAGAGAAAAGTATTTGTCGCGACTGATGAGCCCAGTCTACTAAGTCAACTAGGAAAAAAGTAAGACTATCAGTTTCCGATACGTGTTATTAAGTAGCATAATACGACCATAGATCATAGACCACAGATTCTGATCCCGAGGGCGAGATATCTCTATTCTTCATGAATTTACGAATGATGGATTTTTTTCTCCCATGAGCGATTATAACTTGCCACAGACCGTCAGCCTCGATTTAATAAACATTTCGCGCTTCCACCTTTTTTTGCAGTTAGAACAATAACATCATGGCAGAATTCGGTATTTTAAAGTACATACATAAAATATGGTGTTCGTTTGACTGGGAATTACCATTTGCTTAAAATAACTTAGTTGAAAATACCACTGTCCTTGACCGTATTAATATCCCCCCCCCCCCGGTAAAAATATTTAGCTTTATTTAACATTCGTAGTAGTAAATGATAATAAAGGGACAACTAACTAGACATAAACTATTTTCAAACATATATCTATTCACATTAATTACAACAAGTTAGTTTTGCATCATGATAAAATGCCTAACTTACAGTCATCATTGTTTATTTACGTGACATCATTGTTTATTTACGTGACATGGAAAAAAGCTGACCACGTGACATGGAAGAAAGCGTTTTCTTCCATGAGGGAAATCCCTATCTTCCTATGCTGAACATAAGAGAATATCAGTTTCCTGTACGTGTTATTATGTAGCGTAATACGACCATAGAGAGAAATATCATGTTACTCAGTTTAAATGCAACGTGGCAGTGTGTTAAATTTACATACTGAATTTCACGAGTTCGATTCCAGATCAGGGCAGTCGAATTTTACATGATTACAATTGCTACCCGACGTCAGTTTCTCAGATGTGTAGAGATAATGAGCCACAGACATTCAAAGTACAAGAATCTGATGACAACTTGTAGAAAGATGGAGGAAAGTAAACAAGTCAAATCCATTAAATCTTACTGTCCCGAACTGGAATCAAAAACAAGACCTTCGTTTTGCAAGTCTGATATTCAACCAGGTCGCCTCTAATAATCTAGGCAAGGGAGCAGAGCTATTATGCGGTGTCCCTACTACCAGTGTGGGTAAGCAATGTTTGCAACACTTCACTTTTAGAAACGCAAATGCGAATGTACACACCGGAAAATCTGCACGAATCGTTAAAGCTCATTTGCAACCTTCAAGACCTATTCAAAGCTGTCGTAATGTAAAGGCATTTTTTTTGTCGTTTTCGTTAAAGTTAAGTCTCAAGTGTGCACGTTTGCATGCCGTGTTTGGAAAAATATTGATTGAATATTCTAAAAAAGTAAAATGTTCCATACATCTTTGGAAAGCTTATGAACTGGTGCGGTCGGTAGGATAGGTCTGAAATTTAAGAAAGTTATAGTAGTGTTATGGTGTGTAAGTTCATATATGCTCTTCAAAAATTAATGTAACCCACACTGTACTACTTACTTCGATTATTTTTGGCGTATGAATGTATAAAGGAATTTCTTACTCCTTCAATATGGAATATTTACCTTGTGCACAATATATAACATGATGAAATCCTAATGTCCTTGCTGGAATCCGATTTAGGACAGTTGGTATGTACAGTTTGTCATGTTCCCAAACAATTTATGCTAACCCATGGTAAGAATGTATAAGTCTAATGCTGTACATATGTTTAGTAGTTCTTTAAAGACCTTTTGATTCAGCCGATAAGAGGTATTCCTGTGACTAGATGGGTGTTTTAAACTTTGTTCCCCGTTCACAGTGAAGGGGACATTCAGAGACGTAGAAGAAACATTTGTCCTTACCATTGAAGCTTTAAGTCTAGATGATGTTGTTATTTTCATTAATATCTATATTTAAATCTTTTTTAAATATTTTTGTTATTTTTCTACTTATTCCCCAATTCAAAAACTTAAATTTCTTAATAGTTGTTTGTTTCGAAACAAGTTTGAAATACTTTGACACTTCAAAGATACACTTATTGTTTCCCCTCTTGTTCATACCACTAATACTTAGGACAACAATGGTAATAAGAGCTTGACTTTCTTGAGTTATTCTTGAAAATGGGAAGCATGCCATGGTTCTCATAATTATCTTATCAAACATGCAATTTTACATTCAGTACCTATATCTTAACATAGTGCTTATATTTCCTGCTGTGTTTTGTCTATTGCCGAGATAAATATATCTTTCTTTAAATGTAAAAACAGAATAAAAATATTCATGATAAGTTCTTGATTGATTGATTTGAGTTTTTATTTTACCTCGCACCCTGAGCTTGTCATTTTGGCGAGTATGATAAGTTCTTTAATACGTTCCGTTATCTATATACTCAAAAAGAATGACAACCGAAATGTTTGGTCCTAACTAAAGGTATTGAATTCAGTTTGCTTGCATTGGAGTGCACTTTTCAGATGGATTTTAGCTGGATAACTAGTTTTTGTTTACAATCCGTCGCACTTTGTCACACCTAGGAGACGGGTTGAAAGGGATAATGGTATTTTGATAATACCACAAAACTGTTATAGTTTATTTGTATATAAAAGGTACATTGTCATATTTAGAAATTGCTGTAGATCACTCACCAGAGCATTTTAAACCTAATTAAATCAATTCGGGTCACTTGATTTTACCTGGTTACCTTCAGCAGCAACCGGATTCAAATTTTAGAAACAAAAATTCTTAACTTAGAAAGTTAACTCAGCCACTGGATATATATATATATATATATATATATATATATATATATATATATTCATATTTGAGATAACAAAACTTAAGCAATTATGAATGAAAACCATAATGTTATTATTAGTGCAAAACCATATTTAATTTTGAAAAATGGTTTCAGAGGTGTCAGTTGTCAAGGGGTTAGCATTATTATAGCAGTCAGGGTAGTGGGCCGTGAGGTGACCATTTGTGCTGGTTAAAATTAAATCCTGACAGTTGGTTTCACAGAAGAACATAGAGTATATAAAGAAACTAGCCAACCCTCGGTGACTCAGTCTGAAGGGATCAACTTCATTTAGTAATTTATACAAGAGTGCAATGAGGTGACCATTTGTATCAAATGAAATTTAATTCCGATCATTGGTTTCAGAGACGATTTATTACAGTTTTATAATAATAAGTATGTTTATAAGTACTGTATGGATTATGATTTTAGGAACAAAATGTGGAAAATTCTTCTCCTCTGAAACTGTCAGAATTTCATGTTATTTTTCACACGCAATCACCTTATAGCCCTTTACTTTGATTGCTAATACAAAGCCAATTTCTTGCAAAATAAGTCTTCTTCTAGAGAGTCGGTTATCGTTCTTGTAGAATCTGTGTAGAAACTTTAAATGTTTCTTTTTGAGTCTGTTGATCATAAGTCAATGTAATTTGGCCAAAGAATCACTTCCCGTGCAGACTTTAAGTGAAATATCTTAAACAAGGATAACTCCTTTAAAACAATGAGGCCTTTAAAGGGTGGGGCTTATCATACACTAGTACATGATCATATCTTTAATCTGAATGATGTTGAAGGTCGCCTAATGAACCTATTTATTTAGATTATTGTTACTCAGAAGAAATATTTAACTAAAAAACATGTAACTCAATCCACAGGTACCCGGGTTATGTGTTCATTTACGACCGTTCAAGATCAAAGTCAGCAGCGGTAGATAATCGTCAATCGGCGTCGGGTTTTACAGGAATAGCATTGGACATGACTTTGCTTTCTATGACCGACTTTCTGGTCTGCACGTTCTCATCAAATGTAAGTTTCGTTCTCTTTAACTCACACACGCAAACGTGATTGTCAGAGTGTAGTCATTACATTCCGAGGTTTATTTCATATAATGCAATCTTCAGAGAATTACCATAGCCCCAGAACTAAACCAGATCCGAACACTAATCATGCCGTAACCCTAACCATTAACATCTAACTCTTCATGTTACTATTAATAGTTTGATATACATCATGAAAACGATATTTCAATAGATAAATCGAATGTTGAAAATAGTTAATAAAATTATTTAATAAAACTATTAACTGTATTTCTCTCACAAAGAGCGCATTGTCTTGAATAATTTGATTGATCTAAACATTGCTAAAAATGTATTATCCAACATATTAAACGTCCTTTTTAACCCTTGTTTGCTTCTGTTTCCGACGGCTCGCGAGCAGCTTCATGCATTGCACCACATTCTCCCCCAACTTATGCTGGGATCGGATTTTATATCTAAAAATCCTCTGGATCATAAGATCTTATAAAACAACGTTACATTTGGAATTGTTCAGTGAACATATACGGCTCATAGATTGCTCCATGCATTGCAACACGTGATATTTTGACACGCTTTCCCCCACCCAAACTGGGATCGAATTCGAAATCTTCGAATCTGCAGGAAGGGACCACTACCACTGGATCACGAGTTCTTATCATAAACGACATTATATTTGAAATTGTCCAGTGTACATAATATGATTATTAAAACACATGTCTTTGTTTCAGGTTGGACGGGTAGCCTACGACCTGATGCAAACTCGGAATGGCGATGCATCTCAGTGGGCCGTCTCTCTGGACAGGACATTCTACTACACTGGTCAAAACACGTACACTGTAAAAGCCTTAGCAAACCACACTGCCCGAAATCATCAGGAGAATTTATCAGCACATGAAACTATTTCCCGTGTAACCAAATATACAAATGGATTTTTGAGAGGCTGGTTAATATCTGGCCAGACAGGAATGTTTCCCACTTTTAAAACTGTGGATGTCATCAAACGTGTAAACATGCCCCAATATTGATCTAAGCATAACGCGTTTTCGTTGATTTACACACGCCTATCATTAAAAAATGATAAATCAACGTTGAAATTAATAAATAACAAGAATTATAAATGATCATCGGCGTCTGGGGAATTACGTCATATTAATTATGTACGCTTAATATCAATTGACAAACACCCTATGCAATACCACACTTCTTACTGTCAGGTAGTATATAATTGAAGTTAAATAAAATCCAAATGTTTAAGATTTCAAGTTCAATGTAATACGTATGATGACTGATATGAAGTTTGAACCAGGGTGGATAAACATTTAACAAATAGTTTACCCCATAGGAAAGCTTATCCGATTAACAAATGAAAACAGGGTCTATTGTCAGGATAATGTGACTGGAACTATTGCCAGCATAATGTGACTAGAACTATTATCAGGATAATGTGACTGGAACTATTGTCAGGATGATGTGACTAGAACTATTATCAGGATAATGTGACTGGAACTATTATCAGGATAATGTGACTAGAACTATTATCAGGATAATGTGACTGGAACTATTATCAGGATAATGTGACTGAAACTTTGCCGGAGACATTAATGTGTCTTTCCCATAGATAATGTGACTGAAACTTTTGTCAGGATAATGTGACTTGAACTTTTGCCAGGATAATGTGACTGGAACTTTTATCAGGATAATGCGACTGGAACTATTGTCAGGATAATGTGAATGTAACTTGTGCATGGAGACATTAATGTGTCTTTCCCATACATGTGAAATATTTAATTTAAAAATGATTTTTACTTTAGCCGTTTAGTATATGCTTGTCATAAAATCTAATGTATTTTATCATTATTTTATTAAAATTCTATTGTTCGTTGAAGAAAAAAGTGTAGATAAACTGTTTGTGTTTCCATTTGTGAATGTGCAAATGTTATATGGTGTTGAGGATTTTTTTATAATGACAATAGTGATCAATGATAATGAACAAATGATGCCTTGAGTTAAACGTGTTGATGACGACGATCAGTATGTTTGACATATGTAATGTACTAGGACGGCGACGATCCTATGTTTGACATGTGTACTGTATTATGAGGACGACGCTTTGTATGTTTGACATGTGTACTGTATTATGAGGACGACGCTTTGTATGTTTGACATGTGTACTGTATTATGAAGACGACGCTTTGTATGTTTGACATGTGTACTGTATTATGAGGACGACGCTTTGTATGTTTGACATGTGTACTGTATTATGAAGACGACGCTTTGTATGTTTGACATGTGTACTGTATTATGAGGACGACGCTTTGTATGTTTGACATGTGTACCGTATTATGAAGACGACGCTTTGTATGTTTGACATGTGTACTGTATTATGAGGACGACGCTTTGTATGTTTGACATGTGTACCGTATTATGAGGACGACGCTTTGTATGTTTGACATGTGTACTGTATCATGGTGACGATGCCGATAACAGTAATAGTTACAATGTTCATGATTCACTGCTTTGTTTTAACAAGTACCCTCTTTCCTTTATGCATTTTTGTATCGAATGTATCATATCATTCCTAAGCACTGTGTCATATATGTATTTCTTGCTGTGCCTATGGACCAATTTACTAACCTGGTTATTTCCTTGTAAAATGAAGGCTTCTTCAGTTTGTTATCCAAAGCATATGTTGCTTAACAACCAAAAGGTACTGTTTTTGTTCAAGTCTTGGCCAAGTACCGTCGAATGGATTTATTGGTAAAGTTGAGATTGTTGGCACATGCTTGCAAGTGTTGTTTAATACTGTGTGTCAAATATGAACAAATTGCAACAATAGTTTTATATACAGATATATTTTCAAAGAGTTATGTGTTGGTTGTTGAATCAACCGAAATTTGAAGACCAAAATAACAACTGTTCTAATAATAAATCGCAAATCACCCCATGCAACTTCGACCCCATGTGTTTTAATGTCAACACCGGTCTGAATGGCCTGTGTGAAACCGCGTAAAGGATTATGGGTAAATCATGGGCTACTGAGATCTCCTGTGTTGGAGATTGGACTGAAATGGATAACTAACTTAAATAAAATGATTTAACACGCTATTTACTTATTGTCGATTTATTATACCAGTGAAATGTATTTGTTGGATTGTACAAGCATACACCACTTTGAGAGAAAAATACTTATCTGCAAATTATATTAAAAAAAACGTTAAAGTGAAAGTAGGATAATATTTCTTATTTACATACAATACCAGTATTGAAAATGTAATATAATGTGTCCACAATGATAAAAACAAATTAAGTAGTATATAGATATGCCCATGTTACTACCATTTGGTCAATTTACTTCATGGGTCTATTTGAAATAAAACACAATCCGGAGTTTTGGGGCGAATCCTACGGTCTATACTAGTAAAGAAACTAATGCAAGCCAGTGACGTAAAAGTTTCTATTTATAGATTGCATGTGTTTTGTTTTTTTCCCACAGTTCATTTTTATGGACTAAAACCATAGTTACTTGTCCTCGGATACCCTGCATCAGGATGTGTTCACACAGAAAAAAGTGACCCTATTTCATGCTGAATTTGGGTGATTTTTTTACTGAAGACATGCAATAAAGGATTAAATCCTATAGAACACAGTTAAATTAGTAATAAAATGCCCATTTTGGAGGCCTTATTGCGTGACAATCTCAAAAGTTGAGCATTGCTGAGAGGGGACTTTTGAGAAAATTGGTGTGAAATGGCTTACCTTTGCATTAAGTTCATACGTATGTTATTTGAACTTAAGTAGGTAAAAAAGATAGTTGATTCCATAGTTTGAATTATACAGAATTATATCTCTGGAGTAGATCTACCTAATGATGTTTGGATGTTAGAACTACCCAATGATATTTGGAAGTTTGGATGTCATTTTTTTTTCTCAAAGAAATCGTCATTTGTGTATATGCTTATATAGAACATATAGTAAACTTGATTATTTTCCGAGTCCATATGACGTCAAAACAAACGGAGAATCTCGGCTATATGGCAAATGCATCATGTCCGAAATATTACGAGCATAGGAGCCCGGTGACTAAGTATATAATATATATATATTTTTTTTGTTTTATAATTTAATTATTTCCCTACCTATTTTACCCCTCCAAAACATAACAAGAGGGCCAAGATGGCCCTAGATCGCTCACCTGAGAAAAGTATCATTCATTGCCTGTACAAAACAGATTGCTTTAGAATTAAGATGATGAGGTGAAACAATGTTCAGGAATTTTCTGACCCCATCCACAAAAGATATCATCATGACAAACATTCTGCCAAAGTTTGAGGATGATTGGACCAAAAATGTTGCCCTCAGAGTATAAACAAGATTTTTCTAAGATTTGACCTACTGACCTACATTTCTATCCAGCCCCACCCATTTTCAAACTGGTTCGAGATATCATCATGACAAACAATCTGACCAAGTTTGAGGAAGATTGCATCAAAACTGGCCTTTAGTGTGTAAACAAGATTTTTCTAAGATTTGACCTATTGACCTACTTTTAGGTCCGGCCCTGCCCATTTTCGTAAGGGTTCAAGATATCATCAAGACAAACATTCTGACCAAGTTTGAGGAAGATTGGATTAAAATTGTAGCCTCTAGTGTGTAAACAAGATTTTTCTAAGATTTGACCTACTGACCTACTTTTTGATCCAACCTGACCCATTTTCGAAAGGGTTCAAGATATCATCAAGACAAACATTCTAACCAAGTTTGAGGAAGATTGTCTCAAAATTGTGGCCTCTAGTGTGTAAACAAGATTTTTCTAAGATTTGACCTACTGACCTACTTTTTGATCCAACCTGACCCATTTTCGAAAGGGTTCAAGATATCATCAAGACAAACATTCTGACCAAGTTTGAGGAAGATTGTCTCAAAATTGTGGCCTCTAGTGTGTAAACATCAAAATTGTTGACGGAGACAAGATTTTTCAAGATTTCCCCATTTTCAAAAGGGTTCAAGATATCATCAAGACAAACATTCTGACCAAGTTTGAGGAAGATTGGATCAAAATTGTGGCCTCTAGTGTGTAAACATCAAATTGTTGACGGACGACGGACGACGGCCGACGGACAATCAAGTCTCCCAAAAGCTCACCCTGAGCTATGCTCAGGTGAGCTAAAAAGCAAAAGTAAAGTAAAAATATTCGATATTAAGTTTCAGCATTTTGCATCCGTTTCTCGGTATTCTATTAAGTCTCAAGGAGTGACACCCGCCATTGTTTTCGCAACGTTGTCGCAGAGTAACGTCCCTTGCATGGAATGCAGTAATTGCTTTATCTGTTTTTTTGCCTCCACATCTGTTGATAAAGCAGGGTACAGAAGGCGGCGGGGAATTTGAATGTTTCAAACAAACAATTGTTAAAAAAATACCGTCTTTAACAAATCTGAAATGGACGCAAGAAAGAACTTATATAAATGGTATGATGCAAATAGTAGCCAAATAATAATCTTTCAAATTATACGAGACTATCATAAAAGATTTGTGTATAATTTAATATAAAAAGTAAAAAAACGGAATATACATGTAGAGACCCTTTAAAAAAAGTATCAAGCTCGCATAAAATTAAGAATATATAAAGATCTAGCTATAAAAATAGATGCATGCCTGAAGGCAACAAAGAAACAATCAGAAGATGCGGGGGTGGTGGTTATCAATATTACAGTATTGGTGTGTGCCTCTCATATACCATTATTAATTAATGATGGATGTGAAATTTTAGTTTATGAAATTTGGTTAATTTCTCCTGCTTTTCATTTTTGAAGGGACACTTAATTAGATTTAAGATATCACTCAGAGACCTTTGTTCTACCATCCGGTCTGGTGAAGGCATACAAGCTGACAGTGCCTGGGGGTCTGGATGTTAAAAGCTCCCCATTGAAAGAGAATTTTAAAAGAGATGTATTCTGAGGGGTGAATGGGATTAAAACTTAATATATATTTTCTGATACACAAAGGTCATGATTCGAGGCCTTTATTGATCAAGTGATACAACATTATATTGCCAAAACAGATTTTTTATATTAGTATAAATTATATAATAGACCAGAGTTTCTTATCCTTGATGATTTGATGCACTTGGAGGAGTATTTCAAGTTTTTAGTCATTTCCACTATATATGTCCAATGTTATTCACAATATGTGCAATGTTATTCACTATGTAAATCTTAGAAATAAACTTTTGAATTAAGAAAAAAAATATTGACAAGTTTCTACACCAATCTACTGATTATGAAATAATATTTCAATTGTGAAGTCATGAGTTATTGACTCCAGTTACTTATCTTCATGTACCAGGTAGTATAAGTGCAAGGATGGGAGTCCTTTATATATAGTCCCCATTTTACTCTTTGAAGAGGGAGGGACTATATACAAACTTGTATAATAGGGAAATTAGTCACCTACACACATTTCAAGTGCTTCAATCTGAATTTTCAAGCTTTAGCAGCAAATTATTACTGCAGCATATTGAGCAGTGTGCTCATGTTTCATTCCGTCTCTCAGTCAATATAAAAAAGTGGTGTAGTTGTACTGTTACTGTGAGTTTTTGGGTCAATCCTCATCATCAAGCTAACATGTGGAAGAAGATCTTAAGAATTGCCCAAAAAGACCCTGTCAGACTTGAAACTTACAGTGGTGAGAAGGTGAAGAGTGATTAGTCACTGACTTTACCATCTCAGCCACAGCTTCCCATAAGAATCACGCTATAAAAACAAATTTACAGTATTCTACTCTCCCTATTTATATGTATTTCTGATACATATTTTCTTTTAGGAAAGACAAACAAAAATACTTTTTTTTCTGTTTATATTTTCCCTTTTAATTCATTTTAAAAACAAATACAGATAATCTATATTTTTATTTTACTTCTTCACATGGATCTACATTCAAGCCATAAATAAACCTTTTGGCATTTTACCTTCATCTCTAACTGTATTTACATCTCTGGTTTATAATCCCATGCTCTGTATATTAAAGTCTCTCTCGCTCTCTCTCTCTCTCTCTCTGACTTATAATCATATGGTAACAATCTCTCTCTCTCTCTTCCCCCTTATGTCTACATCTTAAGGTATGACCCATCATAGCCATTAAAAAAGTAAAATATATTCTCAAAAATATAAGCACTCAGGGACAAATTTACAAGTTCTATATTGACAGAAGACTCTTTTTATTATCTCCCTTTCATAATTGTGTTTTCATGGGTCACATCCCCTGAAAACAAAAATGTGACCTTCTCCATTTTCTTATGGTGGTGTTAAGTTTTTTTATTAATTTAAAGCAAATCATATCATTCAACATTCCACTCTGATTTTTCTTTTTTCTTGAAAATCAAATTTAGTTTCTTATGTTAGCAAAAATGGTGTATTTTCCATAGGCTTTAATTCCAACATTTGGAGAAAAAAAAACCTCAAACTCATTTTAATTTTTGAATATCTTTAAGAGTGATAAACTTCCTTAAAAATAGATTACCTTCCAGTGTGAAGGTATATCATATAGCTATGATTGGTCTGATACCTAAACCATTTACCTCATAGAGTACACCATAAAGGTCTAGGCAAATATAAAAAACGACCTCCAATCAAGGAAAGGTTTTTCCTTAAATTTTTTTGCCTATATGAGGTAAAAGGTTAGGGTTTTTGTTGTTGTACATTAATATATTGGATTTTAATTTACTTAAAGGCTACAAGACAACATTGTCCAGTGTGAAAATGGCACAGTTTACCTCAGTGACATTGAGAAAAAGTTAGATGGTAAATTCAGTGGAAAAGAAATAGGAAGAGCTGTTCAGCAAGTTTTTGGTAAACTTCCGGTAAAAACAGTTAGGAATAAACAATACTGGGTTAAATTTACAAAGTTGTATATGGGTATAATTTTCAAGAATACTGATTTCAGAGAAGAAATAATACATCAAATAAGCCAAAATTGCCATGAAGAAACTGAATGCATAACAAAAGGCCAAGGACATGAAATAAATTTTGGCTTATCTGAACTAAGTTTAACACAATCTGATCATGACGACTTAAATGAAATTTTACAACATGCTGTTGGGGACACAAAATTGCCTGAGAAAATGCGACTATTGTTGAAATCACAGCTGGATTTCTTCTACAAAAAATCAACATCCAGACGCTGGGACCCACAAGTCATTAGGTTATGTCTGACAATTTACTGCCGATCACCTAGAGCATATCAAGATCTAGCAAGTAGTGGTTTCATTGTCCTTCCTTCAAAAAGACAAATACAAAGGTATAAAAATAAGATTGAGCAAAATGCTGGTGTATCTAAAGACCTACTTAGGTGGATGAAAACAGAAGCAGAGAGGAGGAATCTACCTAATGAAGGGTATGAAGGTGGGCTACTGATTGATGAAATGACCATTCAAAAGATATACATTCAAAAAATTTTGAAATAATTGGTTTTGTTGAATGTTGTTTGGAAACTGCAAATATGGAAAAACTCATGGGAAACATTGATCTGAAAATTGCGACTCATGCTTTACAGTTTCTATTTCTGGGAGATTCTGGTTTTAGATTTCCAGTTGCACATTTGCCACCTGTCAGACAAGCCCGCTGAACTGATTTAACATTTTGAAAATTTTAAAATTTAAAAAAAACCCTTAAAAAAAAATACAATGAAATTTAAAAACATTTTGATGAATCTAAACCAGATATATGCATAATAATGGACTATTCACACCTCATGAAAAAAATTAGAAACAATATATCAAAAAGTGGAAATACAAGTACCCACAAAAAACTATTAAAATACAGTGGCAAAAACATTATATGGGAACATTGGTTTAAATCCTACAATTGGGATTGTACAAACAATTCATTTAAGGTGCATCACAAATTGTCAAATGACCATTTCTTTCTAAACCCACAACTTAAAATGAGAAACAGTCTTGCTGAAGATGTTCTGGATGAAAACATGTTGCATTTAATGCAAAAATACCAAGAATCCCTTCCCTTAGCTGAGAGGCCTACACTGTCTAGTAGTATTGAACTTCTTAAGCAAACATCTGTCCTTGTAAGAAATTTCAGGGACACAAGACCTATTCATGATTGTCTTAAACCGGTCTGTGTTGTCTTGGTTCCAAATTTGGGAAATTACTGAAAACTGTGAGAAACACATCTTCTCACATCAAACACGTGAAGATATTGTATCACTTCTTTTAGGTTTTGATGAACTATGTAGGGGTAAATTCAGTAGGAGCTCTGGTTCTATTGTTGCAGGTCGCATAAACAGCGATGCAATTGAAAACTTATTCTCCCAACAGCGGGGTTTACACAATGGTGCAAATGACAATCCTAGTTTCCTGGCCTACTGTAGGACAATGAATAACATAATTTTAGGCCAAGCAACAATATCTAGAAAAAGCAATGCAGGTGAAGCTGGAGCACAAACATACAGTGACCAAAGACGACCTTTGCAATCCATCATTAACATCATGAAGAAACAATAAGAATAAAAAATATATTAGTCATTGCACTCTGATAGAGTCCATTGACCTAGACATGTTAAAGAATAATATAGCTAGGAGAGAAGTATTTATTTTTACATGTACTACTAATGGTAATTTGTAACATATGTATATTGCAGAACTGTACAAAAGCATACTTGATAAACACTTTTATTCACAAACTTTCAAGTTTATACATTAAAGGTCCTTAAATCAACAAGCTTGACTTGACTTTTTGAAGCCTTTTTTTGTCTGTACAACAGCTCTCGTATAGCCTATAGTAGTCAAAATAATTCAAGCAAGAGTTATCTTATTTGATGACATGATGCCTCTTTGCACATATATGAAGTTTCAATTCAATCAAGTTTCTGATTACTGATAAATGAGCAAGCATAAAAGTAAGTTGCATATAATATCTCAACCAAATTTTCCAAAAGAGGAAATAATTCAATTAAAAAGATCAATCAAGTTATCTAATGTGATGACATGATGCACCTGAACATATTTATAAAGTTTCAAACCAATGGAAATCATGATTGCTTAGATATATGATACAAACTTAAACCAAAATTACTAAGTCAAAAAGTGGAAATAATTAAAAAATAGATCAGTCAAGCCATCTAACTTGTCTGTATTAAATTGCAAAACTATTGATAATAATAATGAAATAACATGAATATTAAAGTCAAGTTTTCCTGGGTCGCTCAACACCTTTCCACTGGGGTATAACACTGATAAATGCATCAAATACAGGCTGACCTGGTTTTATGATGTCTGCAAGGATTCACAAGTGTCATTCATTAGGGATAATGATAAATAGTATTAACCTTAAAAAATACTGCATTTAAACAAAACAATACAAATAATTCTGTGTGACTGTCAGATATATCAAAATAAAATTTTGCTATCAGAAATACATGTATTTGACATGCACAATAATAAATTTAACATTAAACAAGCTCAAAGTCGGTTACACACCTGTAAATAGTAAATCATTGCAGTATTTCAATCATACATGAATGTCCTGTCAGATGAAGGAACCTGAGTGTACAAGAGCTACTGGATTACATGCTGACAGATATGCTTCCTCACAAAAAATCTAAGTTACCCCCATGGGCCTTTGAATCCACAGAGGCTAAATGTCATGACTATACATAATGATAAATGTTATAAATATATGAAGTGCCTCAGCTGTACTCTGATGAGAGATGGCTCTCTCTCTCTCTCTCTCTCAAAATGTTAAGCATCTGCACACAGTTCTATATTCTGGTACTAGGCTTTACAAGCATTACATACTTCAGAAGATATCACAACACTGTTTTGTAAACTGCTTAGCAGAGGGCATCATGTGAACTGGTTCTGATTAAACATCCAGGACCTCATTCTTAGAGCAGTCTGTATGTTTGGCTCTTGGAATTTCAGGTCATTCACTTTGGTGTTTTGGTTTCTTCTGCAATCAATGAATTAGGAGTTAACATGCATAAGTTATTTTAAAAAGATAGTCTTTTAATGATTCAACCAATTTATCTTTTGTCATTTTTGTTGTACATTTTAGGTGGTATGCTTTCAGTAAATGCAAGAGTTCAGTTTTCTTGAATTTCATCAACATTCCACTACATTCCATGGCCATTGTTTTCAACTTTAAGTGAGACACAGTCTTTTCTTGGGATGAATCTAAAACTATTGACTGAAATGTTAAAGGCTCCAGATTATTTGATTTCTTTTCCATAACCTTCTTCCTCAGAGCTTTCCCTTTCTCTTTCTTCATGACTCTTAAATAATCTGTCCTAAACTGTGAAAAGGCTACAGTTACAAATAGTCTGACCATATTCTCATACAAAATGTGAATAGATGAACAAGTCAGTGATAGGAAGCTGACTACTTCCTGTACAACAGAAGTAGTGTCATCTAGAGAACAATTTCCACCATCAGGTGAGCCTGAAACACATTTCTGTACGAAGCACTCAAATAAGTTGCTATCTGATACTATAGTATCTATCACATATCTGAACAGATGTTTGGATTCCTTAACTAAGTTATTGTATGTTAGTAACTGCCTGGCTTTTGATTCTAAGGAAACAAAAAACTCAAATGTAGGATCTGAAATATTTGTCAAACTCTCCCGAATGTTTTGCTTCCTTGAGGTTTCCTCTAAGGTATCGGTGTAAACTGAAATTAATCTAATTTCACTTGCATTTACTGCCATATTGTCTAACAAATCAATTTTAGACTTCAAACATTTGATTTCATCTTCCATCCCTGGTACAAATAATGCAGACTTAATAGATCTGACAAATCTGAACCTACATTTGGCTATACAATACCCACCTATGTATCTAATTTTACCTTTTCCTGCTGGAAAAATCTGTGAATCAGTTACTGGAAAAACATTTAATTCTCTGCATTCAGCATTCACAGATTCAACCTTCTGTGACAAGAGGTTTGCCTGAATAATAAACATGACTGATGTTAATATCTGGTGTGAAAAGTCACAAAAATGTAATTTTTTTGAAAGGTCTTTAAAGGTGTCTGAAGTAATATATCTGTTGAATGAAGAGTAAAAGTCTGTAAACTGTTTCTGTTTAAGACTACCTGGAGCAGCTGAGCAACACTGTTCATAAATATTGACAACTTCAATACACTGCATGCGATACCAATCTGTCACCTCAACCTTATCTTTGAGAATTTTGTCACAAGATATGCAAGCTTTAGATTCCGCTGGTGTATCATTAAAGTCTTCTAATGCTTTTTCAAATGCTTGCTTTGCATCATTATAGACTGAAGATGCACAATATGTATGTTCTGCATCTGTAGTCTGTTCATCTGTACAAAAGTAACTGTGATCAGTTAAAACCTGTTCTTCTTTTTCTATATCATTAGCTACACTGACAGAGGTGTCTAGCTCTGCATGATCAGAATCACTTACATCTATGTTAAGAATAGGTAATTTGTCTGGAAATTTCAGATCAGTAAGTCTGCAACATTTCAAGTCTTTCTGTAACTGTTGCAAAAAAACAATGCTGTCATAGAACTGGCTTACTTTAGATGGGTGTTTCTTACACAAACTTGGTTTGTAGTTCAGTATTCGTAAACCAGTGCTTTTTATAGCACACCCAACTGCTACTCCCAATTGACCAGGAAAGCTAGCATGCTTACAGTCAATTTCTACAAATGGCAAAGACATACCCTGAGACTTGTGAATTGTTAACGCATATGCAAGCTTTATAGGAAACTGCAATCTCCTTGCAATACAATCATTACTTACAGGATCAAATCGTGTAAAACTGCATGCATATAATTTAATAATCTTTTCTGAATTTTTAATACAAAATTTTACTTCAATATGATTATCCTGAAAATCAACAACTGTGCCAACTAAACCATTTACTAACTCTTCACTTAGATTTTTTAACAACATAACTTGTGCCGATTTCTTTAATATAATTTTTTAGGAATTTTTTTATAATCTTCAGATTCAAATACTTTCATTTCTCCATCAACTGTGTTGAGTTTTTCAAAATTATATAAATCAGCATCAATATTTCGGGCGTACAATTTCACTGTGTGATCAATAGATTCATGAGGGAGAGGCCTGTTTAAATTTTTTATAAACTCATTAGTTTCCTCACTTGGAGAAACAATTTCCAATTCATTAACACATTTTATCAAATTTGTCTCTGCCTGCCTGTGAACTTTTGACAGATTAATGATGTGGGGAAATGCAGCATAAAACCATTCACATTCAAAACAGAACCGTCCTGTGTCACCATACAGTTCATCGGCAATAGGTGGCAATTGATAAAAATCACCACTGAGTACTACTTGTAATCCACCAAAATATAAATCAATGTTTCTGACCTTTCTACATAAATACTCTACGCTTTCAAACACCCTCTTACTGACCATAGACACTTCATCTATAATAAGGACATCCGTTTCTAAAATTCGAGCTTTTGTTGAGAGGT
>CM037780.1:46453169-46503169 GCA_021229015.1 Solen grandis | reverse complement strand
CTCACTTGCAGGGAAAAATTCTGAGCGTAACTCAAACCGATTGAGCTAAATCCAGAAGGGTTAAACGGTGGTGCAAATAAGGTTATTTAAATGTATTTATCTGTATCACAATAGCAACACGACACAGTTCTACAGTTCACATTTCACTAATTCACTGCATTAACTACACCAAACGTTTTTCATATTACGGTTGCATATTAATAAGATAAACATTCTATAAACATAATATATGGGCGGGAAACAAGGTTCTGCAAGAAAGATGTTTTTACCGATAGGTAACAATATATAGGGATCTCCAAAGGAGGCCAACCGATGACTGGTACCATGACAGTAGAACGAAGGTGGTTCCACAGACGGACACCAGCACAGCCATCAGGATGAAATACCGACATCTTCTGCTGAGAAACACATATACAAGGATGGGTACATGTACATGTACTCTTTTGTGTTGAAAATTTGTAACCGATAAGGAAAGACCAAAAGGTCAAACATATGAGAATTCCAACATAAATTAAAATTGAACTAGATCTCCAAAAGGAGATAAGAGTAGGCTAAATAAACAAAAAACATGGAGACATGACATTACATGAAATAAAGAAATAGAAACAAATGCCGATTTGGAACGGTCAGCCGGCAAAGAGACAAACCGGGATGCTTATTCGAGGTTTCACGGGGCCCCTGGAGGAATTTCTGATACTAACTGTGTAAATAAAAAGACCCCATCAAAGTTAAACAACTGGCAGAAGGCAACTACATTGGAGTTTTAATCAATCCAATAGAAAATATTTTGTTTTAAAAATTGCCAACATAACATATTTTTGATAACATTAATTAAAGTTGACCTTGCAGACCACAACTAAAACTGTAAGCCTTTAATTGCAAAGTTGAAGTACCATACCATTTAAATTTGTCCTTTGACCTCGAAGAATGACCTTGACCTATGCATGAAACAGAATGTATACAACACAAAGATGTAAAATGTAAACAAAAAATCACAATTACTAATCCATTGATAGTCAACACAAAACTGTAAAATTGAAGACATTTAAAAAAAATATATATCTGCCTAAAGATCAAAATCACACCTGCACAGGTTCATATGATAACAAACCATATAGAAAGTTTTTTTTTGTTGTTTTTTTTAAAGATCTTGAAAAATGACAAAGAAATATACATTAAAATTAAAAATAAAAATTGCATAAAAAGATGTGTGTCAGATGGTAAATAAATTACGGCCAACGCTAAAGGTTTTGTTAAACATTCAATAATAGGTCTAAGTTCAAAGGTCAAGGTCAAAAGTCCAAAAGTGAAATATTGATGGAAAGGTCTTGCTTCAAGACATTCACATGTGAAAGATCAGTGCCCCGTTTACAAGGTTTCTGAAATGACAGGTATTTTAAAGTGTTCAAAAGTTACAGAAAAATAAGGATAAAGGTCAAGGTCAAGGTTGATAGATGAAATGTTGAGGTATATCTTATACATGAATAGTCCTTGCACTGCACAGGTTCATATGATGACAAACCAGTATAGAAAGTGTTTTTTTTTAAATCTTGAAAAATGACAAAGAAATATATATTATAAAACTTGTCCAAAGGTCGATAGATAAAAAAATAAGGTATATCTGAAAAACCCTTGTCAACATGAATATGCATACCAAATATAAAAGATGTGTGTCAGATGGTAAATAAATTACGGCCAACGCTAAAGGTTTTGTTTAACATTTCAAAAAAGGGTCAAAGTTCAAAGGTCAAGGTCAAAAGTCCAAAAGTGAAACATTGATGGAAAGGTCTGCTTAAAGACATTCACATGTGAAATATCAGTGCCCCGTTTACAAGGTTTCTGAAATGACAGGTATTTTAAAGTTTTCAAAAGTTACAGAAAAATAAGGTCAAAGGAAAAGGTCAAGGTTGATAGATGAAATGTTGAGGTATATCTTATATCTGAATAGCCCTTGCAAAGATGAATATGCATACCAAAAATAAAAGTTGTATGTCAAATAATAAAGAAAGTACGGCCAACGTTAAAGTTTTTTGATACCCATTTCAAAAATAGGTCAAAGGTCAAGGTCCAAAGTCAAAAGTGTTACATTGATGGAAAGGGTTTGCTACAAGGAATTTACATGTGAAATATTAGTGCCCTGTTCACAACGATTCTGAAATGACAGGCATTTTAAAGTTTTCAAAAGTTACAGCAAAATAGGTCAAAGGTCAAGGTCGATAGATGAAATATAAGCATATGTCTGGATAGGTCTTGTAAAGATGGATATGCATACAAAAAATGAAAGATGTATATTGAATTGTAGAGAAGTTATGGCAAACGTTAAGATTCCGGACGACGACGATGACTAACGACGACAACGCGGACGCCGGAATTAAAACAATAGCTCGTACTTTTTTTCTTCGAAAAACAGACGAGCTTTCAAAAAACATGATGCAGACAACGATAGAAGGCATGATTAAATTAAGAAATTAGCAGTTCGTACCTTGCCTACTTGATTAGACTCTTGAGCTCCATTACAAGAACGACAGCTGAATTATGGCATTTCGTGAGTAATGGATTAAAATGAGTTACAAATTTATCACGAATATCTCATTTTATTTTTCAGATAATCAGAAACAGTCGCAGTATTATAATTTCTTTGTATCATTTTAATTGTGATGTATCCTTCAAAGAAATGACTGTAATAATGAATTAATTTGAATTGAAAAAATAATGTTCACAAAGCAAATATATACGTATATATTAATATTACCTTTTACTTGTTTGTAGTACGTTCGATGTAATACCTGTCATTCCTATGAATGAAAACAGTGCCTGATACAAACAAAATACTTGAATTATCACTCCCACAGTTTTACTTTAATGAAATTGTCAATTATTATATAAGTTTACTATCTAAGCTGAATCGAAATGCGCGAAAGTGCAAACGACTGTCATGCATATCCCACATTCACACACACCCGGACCAGGAGTCAGAAATGAAGAAGGTATGGAATTACGTAAGAGATACGGGAAAGAAGATGGAGGAAAGAGCGAGCAGGATAGAGGAGAAGGTGGAAAGTACGGATTTTGCTACAGGTCTAGTGAGTGACAAAGTTGTCCAGCTTGAAAAAGAAAAAAGTGTATTTCAAGAAGATATTGTGTATTTGCAGTCGTAATCACTGCGAAATAACCTTATCTTTGAAAATATTCCAGAGGCGGATCGAGAGGATAACACGGAGGGTGTTTTGAGGGATTTCCTTACGGAGAAGATGAGAATAGCAAAAGAGTGTGTTGATAAAATGTGTTTTGAGAGGGTACGCAAGATGGGACGGACATAGAAATAGTGATAGGAGGGCCAGGAAGATAGTTGCAAAGTTTACTCTGTTTAAAGAAAGAGAGTATGTGAGAAAACAATGGAAAGCGCTGGAAGATACAAACTTTTTTGTTCATGAGCAATTTCCGAGATGGGTGAACAAGAAGAGAAGGAAGCTGCTGCCACGCATAAAGGAGGAGAAGAGAGCGGGAAAGCGCGCGTGGCCTGTATACGACAAGCAGTATGTTTTATGTAAGCTTGTAAGAGACGATACTGAGATTTAGGGGTGTGAAGAGGATAAACT
The DNA here is from genome assembly GCA_021229015.1 of Solen grandis. Classification (NCBI taxonomy): domain Eukaryota; kingdom Metazoa; phylum Mollusca; class Bivalvia; order Adapedonta; family Solenidae; genus Solen; species Solen grandis. Next base: position 46,499,570 of record CM037780.1, on the reverse strand, counting down.
GAAGTTTCCAGCTTGGAACGTGAACGGTTTATCACGTGATAAAATACATGATGTTAAATGTTGTAATTTGATATCGGAAAATGATATAGTTTTCTATTCGAATCTTCGTCAGATAAGACCAGTGATGTGGAGTTATCAGGTTTTGTTTCCTTTAATTTTTATAGAAAATTCCAAAATAAAAATGCTAAAAGATCTAGCGGGGATGTAGTGTTATATGTAAGAGACGAATTAAAAGATGGGATTAAAATTGTAAAAAGTCATTACGATACTTTAATGCGGTTAAAGTTAGAAAAAGATTTTTTTTACTTAGAAAATGGCGTGTATGTTTGTGGTGTATATATCTGGGGGGAAAATCCCCAGAGTATAATATTTCTACAGTTGATTTATTTGATGTCTTACAATCTGATATTTATGAACTGCAAAAAAAGGGATCGATCTATTTAGGAATTTAACAGTAGGGTTGGGGTCAAACGGGATTTTATTACATATGATTCTATTGTTTTTGATATAGATGATGATTGTTATATGCCAGATCATCCCATGGATCGCCATTCGGTTGATAAGGTTTGTAATAATTTTGGGGTTAAATTACTTGACCTGTGTAAAGTTACATGTTTAAGAATAGCCAATGGTCGTATTTTTCGTGATAGGCATGGCTCATATACGTTTGCTAGTAGAAACGGGGCGTCTGTCATTGATTATTTGTTATGTAACGAGGAAGATATGAGACTGTGTGATTTTAGCACTAGTTCATTCAACGAATATAGCGACCATGCTGGTGTTTATTTTTCTATAAAGTGTAATTGTATTCGTGACTCACCTTCTGTGTCAGAAGGCGTGTATTATGTATGGGATGACAAATTGGTAGATTTATTTAGGACGGAAATAATAGCTAAATTACCTGAATTTAACATGATAATAAGTTCTTTAGATAAGGTGATAGATAATCTTAATAAATATACTGATTTACTCAGGTCCTTTGTTTTCAAGGTATATTATTCATGGTAAGAGTACTTTTAAGTTTAATGGCATACCAATAGTAAAACAGGCAGAGGTTTGATAAGGAATGTGAGCAAGCTCGGAAAGAATATTTAAATGCGTTATCTGTTTTTAATCAGTTAAAGTCAAATTTTAGTAGAGAACAAATGCGTTATCTGTTTTTAATCAGTTAAAGTCAAATTATAGTAGAGAACAATTTTGTAATTTGAAATACTCATATAAACAATTATGTAAAAAAATTAAAAAGTTTAAACGAGATTGAAAGTTTGAAATATTCAAAACCAAAGCAGGTTTGGAAAATTTTCAAGAAGTCAAATAGTAATAAAAATAAAACATCATTGGAAGAATTTTCCAATTTCTTTTTTCAGAATTAGGATCGAATATATTCTAAACTGAAAATAATAGTGTTGAAGATTTATTTCAGAATTATGTTAATGAGAATAAAAGATTATATTGTGTTTTTGTCGATATGGAAAAATGTTTTGACTCTATTTATAGAAATGCTTTGTGGGTAAAAATGTTTAAAAAGTGTATTCGGGGGAAAATGTTACGAATAATCAAAGATATGTATAATAAAGTGAAATCGACATTGTAATTCTTATTCAGATTTTTTTTTTAATTCGCCATCGGCTTGAGGCAAGGGGAGACTTTATCGCTGATATTATTTTCTCTTTTTGTGGATGATTTAGAGCTTTATTTTCCAAGAAGGTATACAATCTGGTTTATCAATAGATGATATAAAAATAATGATGCCCTTATTTGCGGATGATATGGTTATTTTTTTTTAAACTCCACTAGAATTACAGAATATTTTGAACTTGTTACATGATTATTGTAAAACATGGAGGTTAGTGGTAAATACTAATAAAACAAAAACTATGGTGTTAAGGAAAAGGGGTCCTTTGATACAATCTAAAAATTGGTCATATGGAGGGGTTAATTTAGAGACAGTTGACAATTTTAATTATTTAGGTACAGTTTTCAGTTATACGGGGAATTTTTCTCTTAATTGAGAATATTTGGCTGGGAAAGCTCTTAAGGCTGTGAATGTTTTATTAGTTAACTGTGGTAAATATAAATTAAGACCTAAATCTTTGTGTCAACTGTTTGATTCCTTTGTAGGTTCAATATTAAATTATTCTGCTGTATTATGGGGGTTTTCAAAATCAAAAGAAATAAAAAATCTTAAAGTTAAAAATCGACCAGTTTAATGGGGGTTTATGGAGAATTAGACGATATCCTTTTTATATCAATAGGTACGTATCTATCATTAAATATTGGTTTAAGCTTTTGGACACAAACAGTATCATCCTAAATCGTATATATCTAATGGCTTTTAATGATTGTTCAAAGGGTCACTCTAAATGGGTACATAATGTTAAAACAATATTGTGTGAACACGGTTTTACATATGTTTGGGATTCTCCCGAAAAGGTTGATGTTAAAAAGTTATTGTTGTGTTTAAACAAGGTTAATTGATAATATCATACAAAATTGGATGTCAAAAAAGGAAACAAGTAGTGTTCTAGAAGTATATCACTCTGTTAAATCTACATTTGTTTATGAAACATATCTAGATGTTCTTCCAGCATCACTTAGGTTTTTTTCTTAACAAAAATTAGATAAAGTTCTCATTCATTAAGGATACAGACAGTCAGATACTCTAGAAATAGACTAGTTCGAGAAGAGAGATTATGTTAGTGTTGTTTAAAAGAGAATTTATTAACTTGTATTTTATAATAATCCGACCGAGTTAAAAGTCATTGAATTGTTGAAAAGGGAAAGTAGGTCTGTCCTTTTTAATTTAGCCATTTACGTTAAAATGTCTTTAGAATCCAGAAACCATATTTTGAACAATATGAAATAAGTATAAAGCATTTAGAGGTTTGTCCTTTTTTCTTCCGTTTTTCATCCATTATTATTTTATTTCATTCATTTTATTTTGTTCCATGTTATTTTCCTTTACTAAATCTCATATTGGGTCTCTTTTCAATTACTATTAGGATATCATGGTTTTTGAAATATGTCATAATTTGGTCAATCTAATCAAAACACACACACACAAATTTGTTATAAGAGCAAATATATCAATGTTAAATTTGGTCATTTGATATATGTTGTGCTTATTTGCAACACATACCTATTTTCTATTTTAATAATTGAAACTATATTATATTATATAAGGTATTATGCTTAACAATTACTATATTTTAATGTGCATGTATTGATTTTGACGATGTAATTTTTACAAGTCAATAAAATGTATGTTCTGTTCTGTTCTATAATACGGTAATCATACCAAAAATGTAAACAGTAAATCACTGTGTCTGGGAAAATAAACCCAAGATAAAGGAGGGGTCGGCGTAAGAGGATACGAAGCATGCAGAAAGATATTGAGAAGTCGAATCATTTTTACCCTGACATGTAATGCTGTCGATCGATAGCAACGTTTAATTGCCGATTTCATGCCAACTTTAAATAATTCCAACACATTTTTTCACAATAGCGCTCAGCATATAATAGTAGTTCCAGGACTGGTTGGCTCGGTGTCAGAATAATATGACTTGGTGTGGTATCATGCCACATAGCTACGGCGAGTTATTGCAGTGTGGCAGCACTATATCTGTCTCAAGTAGAAATTGTCTCCAAATGACTGAAATACTGTCGATGGGACGTGAAACATAATAAACCTATAAACAAACAAAATCTGTTCTGTTATGTCCTGTTATTTGACTTATAATATCGCGTATCAGACCCAATCTAGTTAAATATAGAGTTACATGCATTTCCAGTTTAAAATAACAATGTGAAATTGTGACATCATTTTAAAATTTGATTTTGACCCTCTTTTTCTTTTCAATTAAATGACCTTATTATGAAAAACCTGAAATAAATATTTCATAGATTCATTATCTTATAATAATGTCATTGTCCATTTTAGTGCTAAACTTTTAAAGAATGAACAATTTGTTTGTTTTGCGTGTATTTGTTTGTTTGTTTTTGTTGTTTTTAGTTAGATATATTATTGGTGCTTAGCAAACTTTGAGTAGCATACGTCTAGCCAGGACCTATAAAATCATATTAATTTATAGAATATCTCCTGATGTAGCTGAAACAGGCGAGATATGATCACGTCTATAGTCCTCAAACAAGTGTAAGTGACCCAATGCAACAACAAAATTGTGCGTCCATCTTGATAGCAGCAGGCGTGAATATTGTGAACATGGGGTAAATCATTTGAGCCTTTTCAAAAAGTTCACTACACGCATGGAATTTTCCTATTCAATTTGAGATAACAAAATAAGAAAAAAGAAAAAGACGAATTTAATCGGAAAACATCATGGGAGCGCACCGAATGAGACATTGCTTTGATAGGCTACTAGGAGCGGAGCGATACAAAACGGTTAAATTAAATGGCTGTCGAATTATACAAATTAACAGTGCGTGTTTTTGATTTATGGCTACGTAAGACTGGCGGTTACTGGGCCGGGGTGGGTGGGGGTGATTTTCGAGTTACTAGTCGAGTAACTAGAAACTAAAAAATTTTACGCCCTATGCAAAGAAATTGGTCAACTTTCACCATAATCTTTTGTGAAAATAAGAAATAAGCAGACAACCAAATTTGATCAGCTGTATTTATGATTTCTTCAAAGTTATGTCCTTCTTTCCGTGAACTTGCCAGGCGGACTCTGTTCAGTTTAAAAAATCCAACTCAGCTCCGCACCAATCACTGCTATCACGTAACCATGATGTGTACCAAAAGTGTCATGCTATTTAGCTGAAACTCAGCCATTTTTTAGTTATGTGTGACTCACTCAAAACTATAGTACCTACATTCTGAGTATCCGTTTCGTTTATTGAAAACCGAATTACTTCTCAATGTTGAATGAACAATCGAACGACTAGACAAAATTCTATAATACAGGTATGCTGAGATTCAGATAAAGTGTTGAAAACTCAGTTTTGAGTAAAAAATAAATAAATATCTACGGGACATAATAATTTTGTGTGGCATAAAAACAGAGAAGAACTAATTTCTCTATGATATTGCGTAATTGACACTTTACCATGCGGAGGAATATAATTTCTTTTGAGATGCAAAGGTGGCTCGCAGGTGAATTTGGATTATGGATGTGCAGGTTTCCGCTATTTAGTGGTGTAACAATAGCTTAAATTCCGATACAAATCCGTGTAACTTACTAATAATCACATGAACTAACGACTTCAGATACCTCCAGGGGTTATTTTAGGCATTATTGAATGGCCAATACCTGTATATCTGCTAGGAGCGAGCCACTGATATTTGCATCTATAAATAAAGACTGTGCCGTCGCTCGGTATTATAATACTGAGAATTCAAATCAAAACGCTGATAGCGCTGAGAGAATAGTATTGTCGCATTTCTTTTGTTTTTCAAAGTAAATTTAATAAACGGTATCAAATTTTCTAGAAATTAAAAAACAAAAACAAAAAAAAAAACGCTTAAACTTTGTGTTAACTAGGTCATTACGAAAAATTAAAGATGAACACGCACCATTTGTTTCAATAATAACAATAAGCACATCACCACAGTGACTGTTACTCCCCCTATTTCTATAGCCTACAGTTTGTAAGATTTATATCAAATATGCATATTTAAGTCAAAAGGAAACAAATCTAAAACAACAATCGTTCATATCTTTAATATAAGTTTGGTACCTGGAAAAAAACTAAGTTACCCTGCATATCTGCAACTCGTCAAACCCTCTTCCACTTGAGACACACACAACTTCGGTGTCTTCAGCGCTTTGATTTCAACTCACTGTGGCAGAGATCTGTGCATCGGACATTGCAAAGAAATATAGAGTTGCTAGTTACAGGGTTGGGAATCAGAATTACGGAATTCCATGAAAACTATGATAACGGAAAAACAAGAATTCGAAATCACGAAAGTACTATGACAAAAACGCGAAATCACGATGACGAAAATGCGATATCGTCATCGCGGTTTCGCGTTTTGTCATTGTATTTTCGTAATTTCGTGTTCTGTGTTCTCATGTACTTTCTGTTTTCGTCATCGTGTTCTCGAGGTTTCTTATCGTTTTTTCGCGTTTTCGTCATCGTACTTTCTCGTTTTCGTCATCGTGTTCTTGAGGTTTTCTTTATCGTGTTCTCGCGTTTTTGTCATCTTGCTTTCCCGTTTTCGTCAGCGAGCTCTCGAGATTTTCTTCATCGTATTTTCGCGTTTTTGTCATCGTATTTTCGTCATCGTACTTTCGCCTTCTAGTATGCATGCGTAAAATAGTGCAACAAATGGACGAGTTTATACAAAATCATTTTGTGAGAGGCTATGCCTACAACGAAATAATTGTTTTATTGAAATCGAATATGGGTATAGACATAAGGTGAGGTTATTAAAAAACATTTCGTTACATTTGTGTGGCGATCGTTTACAATCGAATCTGACAGTATTTACGAAATCATATGCATTTGCTTAAACCTGACACAAATCTTATATATATAATTTCTTGTTTAAATTAAATCCTGCCATCAAAAGACAGTGCTGCTGAGTGGCAAAAAAATGATTGCGCTGGCTGTCTGGGTTAGAATCCCGTCATCGGCTCAAACATTTATTTTATTAGTGATATTGATTTAGTTTATGGATTGTTATAGCTAAATAGATCATATATTTGCAGACTCGATCATGGGTGACACCTTGTGTGTGCAAAAATAATAATAATGATATAATCATTATTAATTCATAAAGTATTAGTATCTACAGCTGATAGTCAGTCAAAAACAAAATAAGCTATGTCATCTTCCCTTTCAGCTATCGTCAAGAGACATTTATGGAGAATGAGAGGCGAGACGTGTAGGATTTTGAGCAGAGTTAATATGCTATACAGGTATATCAATGTTGACCACCTTCTTAATTCCCGTGAATTTCCTAGTAAAAGAGCATTAACTGTGTCTTTTACGTACCCAAGCTCGTCTTTGACGTCTTCCCTCTCGAGCTTGCCTTTGGTGTCTTCGAGCCGGGAGAGCTTCATAGTGAGATTTGGGAGTCGGGGGGCATTTTTAATTAGCCAGATCACGAGGATGAGTTCTATGACGGGCAGACCTATCTCGATCGACCTTCCTCGAGAAATCTTTTTTCCATATTTTCTATGTTCATACTTTGCGACGACTTTTTGACGCGGAGTGATTGTTTCATGTCTTAGAATGTTTGAAGCTCCTTCAGGACTAGATTGTACTCCACCACAGAGATATCTCCGTCTACTAGGGCCTTGCTTATAATATCCATGATGGTATTCAGCTTATCACGGGCTATTGTTTCGATGCGGAGGTGCTTGTCATATTTTGCAAAAAGCCGACGCTGGGCCATCTTACCAATAACGCAGAGCCCCGCACACCCTAGTGACGCTGCTTCTAGTTCTTTTGCAGCCAGAACCGCTACGACTGTTGCTAAGAGCCAAACTCCCCCGATACCAAGCCATGCTGCGGCGGTCACCGAAGCGTTGTCAGCACCATCTACAACGTTTACAACGCGTTTATATTCTTTACAAAGGCCGGCTCTTCTTTCAGCCTCACGTGTCTAGTCAATCTGTATGCGGGTTGTCTCCTGCAGACGGTAAGCATGTCCGTCTAGGTTTGGATAAAGAAATGGAGGAGTTACTTCGTCCTTCATTTTTATGTATTATATTATTCACATGTCTAGTTCAATTAGAAGGGCAATCACTCCGGAAGGATTGCTCGTGTGATTCTTATCACTAAGCGTCTTAAAGTTAATAATATCGCCTTTATTAACTTCTATCGGCGTGTAGAAAGTCATGACACCGGAATAAGAGAGTTCATGCTGAGCTACCCAGTTTTCAAAAATACCATTAATAGTTATGCCTATGGTTATCTCATGTTTCGATGATTTATCACGTTCGACTGCGGACAGTGATGCGGCGAGGATTCTTCCTCTTTTCATCATTACGTAGCCCACTTTACCATGATTATCATCGCCATCCGAGTTTGAACCGAATGACCATTCAAATTCCCCGCTCGTCAAAGGTCCGCGCTCCTCTGCGATGATAGTTATTACGGGCTTGGGGATTTTATTTAACTTTTCATCAACGTAGATTTTATTAACAGCATCATTCGAACTTATAGGAAGACCTAACTTTTCTATTCAATTTTTATCCATATTAAGATTACCTTGCATCGATAAACTACCATCGGCATTTAAAAAAAAAAAACTCTGTTGATTTCCGATTTAGCCGACTCTATCGAAGCAGCGTCTGTATCTACTTTTGGATTTCCAAGGTTCACGATCCTCATCCCCTCCAAGTCTTTATCCCCATTAGCCGTTTTTTTACATATTGAGATAAGATTCGAGAAACAGCCTCATTAACATAATTAGCCCCATATCCACCTAATATACTCATGGTACCGCTTTTTTTCTGAAATCAAGTTCAGTGAACTGCGTCTTTCATGTAATGTAACATGTCATTAAGTTCAATTGGCAGTGCAACCACTCCGGACGCAAGGTTCGGTCGATGATAAATTGACTGAAAGTTAATAACATCGCCTTTATTAACTTCTATCGGCGGGTTGAAAGTCCTTTCAGCGGAATTAGAGAGTTCAGGCTTAGCTTTCCCGTTTACAAAAATACCATTAATAGTAATGCCTACGGATATCTCATGTTTCGATGATTTATCACGTTCGACTGTGGACAGCGACATGGCGAGGATTCTTCCTCTTTTCATAATTACGTAACCCACTTTACTATGACTATCACTATCCGAGTTTGAACCGAATGACCATTCAAATTCCCCGGCCGCCAAAGGTCCGTGCTCCTCTCCGATGATAGTTATTACGGGCTTGGGGATTTCACCTATTTTTCTGTCAACGTAGACGGCAACATCTTTCTTAAAGCGTCTCCATCCGTCGAGGAATCCGGACTGCGCCAACCTGGCCGAAATAGCGTCTGTTTGTTCTTTGACGGGCCCGATGTTCATGATTTGACCCCCTTTTAAGTCTACATGACCATCCTCTGTCTTCTTTAGATACCGTAAATGATCAGGGGCGAAGCAACAGCCCGCGTAGCTTCCGCAGAGCCATATCCGCCGAATATGCTCATTTTATTTAAAGCACGACACTCACAGGCAAACCATGTTTGTATATGACAGAGCCCCGCTTATCTTTAATGGAGAGTGTGAGCTCTGATATGGTGCCCGCCTGCAGCGCCTTGAACTCGGGGTTTGGAAATACCGAGGATTTGATTTCCCCGTATGACCAGCCGCCGACGGCGACAACAGCTAACATTACTAGCAGCCCCATCTGAGGAGTTCTCGGAGGTGTTAAGCTGTTCCAGGTGGTTTTTCTCCTTCTACAGAACCCTTTATCCATCCATCTTCAAAACCTAGAAGATCGTACATCACATGGGGGGTAACAGATTCTTGTTTTGTGTGGAATCGTCATAGAAGCCTTCCCCGTCTGTTCGTTTACTGTGACGGACAAATCAAGCTTTTTTAATGCCGTAGCGAGAGCGTTGAAAATCCACAATCCCGGCTTAACGACGTCGGCTACCGGCTCGTGGATGTTGTACCACCCCACGGTATATATGATCGACCTCAACCCAATCCGGAGACGCCCGCCTCTATTGCCTGTTGAAGGGAGGTCGACCCTTTTGTAATATCGGTTATTGTGTGAAACATAGTGACTATTACAATGAAAGCTTTTAACTTCAACTCGGGATCAATGTATAAGACAGGGTCGGTATATCCACGAAGGTTGGTAGCCGAAAACTTCACCAAGTAAATGATGATCACGGTTGCTCACAACAACGTATACTTCGCTAAAATGTCCAATATCTGGACGAGCTATAGGCTGCCACAAGTCAAAAAAGAGGGAATAGCCTTAGCTTGGACGAGCACCCCAATGCAGTTTTGGCAGAATCAACTCAACATTGCCGAATGGTGCGCAACGGCCGGATATGGGGTTTCGTTTAACGACCACCTGAACGGGGACGAGGCGCATAATTACCCACTCCTCCAGTCGGTCTACTTCTTTCACGTTTATTATACCACGAGGCGTATTTTGGAAGAAATGAAAGTAGCCCTCCCCCAGGTTCCTTTCTGGAACCCGGTTAACAACACGTTTGATAGGAGAGCTTTCGAACGAATTTGCCATGTATGTAGGGGAGACCCCCAGACTGGCGTCAAAAAGAGTTTCCTAACAGTGCCGGCCTTGGAGACGTCCACACTAGAGGGTATGTGGCTTGGACTCAAACGGACTTCCGTCATGATAGCCAACCAGTGGTAAGTAGGAACGTAGGAAATTGGGACCGCGAGCATATGACATTTGGTCAGAAGGTCTCAGGAGGCCGCTATTGTGGAATTTCCAAATGTGACTGGCGACCCCCCAAGAAGGCTCACATTGAGTTCATAGAGCAAGATCCTGGAGTGGATGGCGCTTGGAGCAGGTTCGTTCTCAATAACCCGAAAGGCTTTACTTAAGCTGGCATGGAGCGAACTAACGACTCGATTCGCACCTATGTGTGGGCTCTGCTAAAGGCTTAGGCGCAGACCAAGTCTAGGATCGGATTTAAGGCGCAGAAGCAGTTCTTAGTAAATGTGGATATTAACTCCCCAGTGGACATACCCTCTTCGATAACGCGCTATGAAAAGGTGCTGCAATACGCTGGTAGCGAACTCAATATGGTCTTCGGATATTGACAAACTCTACTCTCGTTATGAAGCCCGGCTAGGAGCGAGTATGACCAAGACCCTCGGCTCCGCAGCACTCCAGATTTACACAATGGTGGTAAGCCACTTTCTACCTATCCCACGACAAGATTTACTTATTGCTGACGTGAAGTCTGACCCTTTCGTCGGTCACGTGCTAAACACAACTACCTGCGAACTATACCATCGCTTTGGCCCGTATAAAGCTCCTGTCACAGCAATGCTATGCACTTTTAAACATTGCCAAGCACCTAGTAAGCAATAAGTTATACAAAGTGAAGATTACAACAGTCGAGGAACCGTAGCCGGAGCCGCAGCTTCAGCCGGAGCCGCAGCCGTAGAGGGTGACAAATCCGCGCCCAAGGACCCTAGGCGTGTTGCGGCTGGTAAGGCAGGGACGGAGGCCAGAAATAAGAAGCAGAAAGATCTCTTGAAGCGTCTAAAGGCGACGGAGGCCCGGCAGATGGACACTCAAAAACACACTCAGGAGGAACCGCCTACTCAGGAGGAACCGCTAAAACCCTCTGACAATACAAATAGTCTTATAATGGCAGCTGGTGTAGTAGCCGTCTTAGCTGCAATATTTTGGAACACTAAGGCGGCCGCTGGCACTCAACATAATCCGGTCGACGAATTGAACAAGCGCGTCTATTAAAAACCCGGTCATCATTATATGGAATATTATATAATATATAATATTGCGGACGGAAAGGAAATAATAAACGCTATCTATTACGGTGCCGTGGCAGCTTGACTTTCAATAGGATAAGCCAGATTAGGCAATGCTGTATTTGGAAGTAATTTTCCCAAGCTAGACTTCACTCCTCGTGACGTTGGCATGGCCGTAGCCGACGTAACAGCCGCACTGACAACCAAAGATCTTCTAGTCAAGCAAGGAATAATCCCTGATAACATATTAAAGTAGAGATGATTCATTAACATTACACGAAGATGGCTAGTATTGCAATGATGTTGGGTGGAGCTATCGCTAACGCGGTGGCGTTCACTGGGAGTAACTTTTTATCCAGCAAACTTAAGGACTCCAAAGTTGACGAAAAGAGGCGTCGCCACGACCTCGCAGTAGAAAAATTACAGGTGGCACAACCGGAGTGGACTGAAAGGCGAACTCAACGAATTTGTTTTCAGCCAAGACGAGCTTAGGCGGCAAGGCCACGCCGTCCAAACATTTAATGATGTAGATGAGGCTATGCGAGAGTACTCTTTAGTCAAACTGGGTAAGCAGTTAGATCCAATTGACCCGAGCCACAGCTGTCTGACATTTACACGCCATCTTCAGAACAGCAAGATAGAGAAATTGGATTTATAGTATTAGCTCTGGGAGCTGCCGGTCTTGTCGGCTATTGGGTCGAAAGAAATTTTTTTCTGTATAATCATGGGTATCCCCGAAGAGTTATACTCTGCAATGCTTGAGGTCAGGTACTGCGCCCGCCGCCATAAAAGCCCAGGTCCTCTGGCCCGCACAATTATCGATGTCGCACAAAAATATTTTGATCGCTGGTGGCGGGATGAACGGACAGTTGTAATATTTGCTCGCCTTGTGCTGTCAGGACCGACAAACCGCCAGGCAGCTTCCGGGACCAGTCTATGAAGCCTAATGGAGACTAATGGGTCTGTTTGAATATATCGTGGGTCATGGCTTCCCTTGCGAGCATTTTCTACAGCCCTCGCGGCTATTGGAAGGGCCTGGCAACACTTCAAAAACTAGAGGCCGCGGCTAGGGTTTTTGAGACCAAAGCCCGTGACTTCCTGACATTCTTTTTTACGCCTTTGGCCTTCTTCATGTTTTTTCCATTGTCTTCTAGTATGGAGTACAACTTAGGGCGCAAGACCGACATATTCAGCTATAGGGCACCCCGCACATTCGTCTTGCATTTTACCTAGAACTTTTTTATTCACAGTGCTGTGCAGTGGGTTGTTTATAGGGAAGTCGGACGTGTCATAAAGATCCGCATTATCGGCCATGTCCTTGTAGACATCCTCTGTCTGGATTCAAACAATAGACTGTATCGATAGAAAGCAGCTGGCATCGGTCTCCATACTAACTCTTCATCTTGCGGTTGTAGAGGTCATGAAAGTCTCCGAAGTCTTGACACCTAAATGCCGTCCAGACTTATTGAGCGTGGGCATAATCCTCATCGCAAATTGGAGAGCTTGCTGTAGAATGCCTTCTTTGGTGGGAGCCTTGTCTCTGGGAAGCGCTCCCAGGAGCCCATGTACTCGTATGGGTACACGACCTTGCGCATCAGGAGCTCGTGTTCGGGCTCATAGCGGGAAGGAAAGCCTCTGGTTTGTTGGCGGCTACCAGCCTGTCCAGCGATTCAGCAGAAACTGGGCGCTGTCGATGAAGCGAAGCTGGCCAAGGCCGAATGAGATGTATTTCTCTGTGTTGTTGGGTATGCAGCTTACCTTGCCCACGACCTTTGAAATGGCCTGCATAAGCAGGTGGGAGTCGTATCCTCGCAGGTTGTGGAAGACCACTGGTATAGTAGTTGTCTTTGAGTTCAGTCTCAGCTTTAGGTTACAGGCATTATGGGCTGCTCCTCTGTATTGCCCTGTGATATAGCAGTGGTCACGGACTGAGTCTCCCTTAAGTGGCTTTTCACATACATGGCAGGTAGTAGCAGCATTGTAGGCTTGCCAGTCTTCCCGTGCCATCCTCATTTCCTGTGGGCAAGACAGCACTTGCTTGATTTTGCGATCCTCTTCCTGAAGGGCCTTTAGGAAATGTTCTGCCGCATTGGGACCCCGGTACTCAACTGGTGGCTCTGTGTGGCCGTCGTACCGCACCACGATGTAGCAGTAACTGCAAGCCTCGTGCTTTTAGCAGTAATTTTGTGCTTTAGCGTTTTTTGAGTGTTTCTCTTTGTGGGGTCGAGCTCTGGGTCCTCAATCCTGATGACGAGCGCCTCAAAGTCAGCGTAGATGATATAAGGAGCCGGGAGCTACTGTGATGGTTCTGGAATGTTAGCTTATTTTTAACCTCTTCGGGCATCTCCACTCTGACGGCTGTTTGACCGATTTCCTGGCACTCTGGCTTGTGGGCCTCTAGCAGATCCTCTCTGTAGTAACCGTACAGGCAGCGCTCGCAGAAATATTTACGTCCTTCTTACCTAGTCTGGTCATGTAGGAGGCGATTTAAGTCCTTGATCCATGTGTAACGGAATTTTCAAGCCTTCTCTATGAGGAAAAGGTTTATTCTCGTTATCTCCTTTGGCTGGCTGCTGAGGTGGTGAACAACTCTTATCCCACCCAAATATGTTTATGGTTGTTAAGTTTCTCCACTTTCTGAACCTGTGAGATTGGTGTAGGAGCATCAATCCCTGTGAAATCCAGGCCGTCGTTGGTGGGGTATTTTGTAGGTCTGTCCACATGATCCCCAGCTGGAAACAGGGCAGAAAACAGCGCCCAACGGAGGCGGTGGTCATCCCTGTTTTTCACAATGACAAGGGCTTTCTTTTGCTTTACCTTTGCTGGTAGTGGGATATACGACCCTCCTCTCAATGATTGATATCTGCCAATGTCTAGCCAAAGGATCTGTATCTGTTCTACAACCAAGCCAGACCCTCTATTGGTCCACTTCTCTAGCATTTCTTGTATCCTGGGGAAAGCTGGATTGAGGGCCCCTTTGATTTCACTATTCTGCATAATAGACTCCTACTTGTGGCGTAGCACGGGTTCAGTGTACTCTTCACTGCCGTCTGGGTTGTCCTACGAAGCTTGACCTTGATAGCAAGCTGGAACTTAAAACCATTCAGAGCCTATATTTCTTCTACCAACTTGTCACGTATAATGGGCTACACTTCCTCAAGAAAAGCTCTTGGGTCTGCACCCTGTCCTTGGTGTACATTCATCTGCCAGCCTCTCAAAAAACTTCCTATAACTTCCTGATGGAAAGAAGGCCCATCATAAAATATATCTCCTAAAATATTTACTATTTCTTCATCTGTCAACACCCTCGGCTTGCGTGCGGCCGGTGTAGACCTCCTTGGTGCCGGTGTAGGCCTCCGCGGGGCCGGAGTAGGCCTCAGCGGGGCCGGAGTAGCCCACTGGTGGGTAAGCGCAGCTAAGCCTTTTGTATACGTTTTGGGATTTATCAACCTTCCTTTAAGCAGATTGTTTAGTTGCTTTACTGCACGATCCATAATGCTCCAAAAAAGATTACATACTATGTTTCGAATATCTTTCTAAATGAAGATTCGACAGCAACTTTTACGTTTTCTTTATTTCAGACATTTATCTTAATACAAAATTCGACTTGTAGACTAACTTTGTTTCGGACATTTCTATAAATGAAAATTCGACTAAACGCTGAAGACTACTATGTTTCGGACATATCTCTAGATGAAAAATTAGACTAATAGGTTGTAGAAGATCTTAACCCTATAAAGATTTTGCCCCACAATGCTTTGCTAGTGAGTTCTCTCATTACATAAGAATAGTTGCGCTTGGCCTTGGTTTCTGCCCTCTTAAGAGCCTTCTTCACGACATCACATCCACAGGCCTTGCTGCAACGCCATGTTTCAGATTTTGTTCCCTTCCCACACTTCCTACAAGGGTGTGGTTCTTTCCCAAGATTTGTTATATGTTTGCTGCAAAGCTTGTTTACACACCTCCTACCGTATCTCTCAAACTTAGAAACCACTAGCCATTGACGTGTTCTCCATAGTTCTATACTTATGGTAATTATTACTCTAAATAAAGTTCGAATTTGTGGCAAATTGAGCGGGTCGAAATTTGCGGTAGCTCCGGCAAAAATACAGGACCGCCGGGACCCCTGGTAGCCAAAATTTGCGGTAGCACCGACAAAAATACGGGACACTAACTAGAGACATGCACCAAAATGCGGAAAAGGCGCAACTTTCTGCGGAAGCCATTTGACACATTGCTTCAGGCGACATCGGGGTACGCGCAGCAAAACTAAATACGGAAAAGGCGAAAAGAGGGTTCATCGTATTCGGCAAGGCTTTGAGACCGTAGACACATCGGCCGCAGAGCATGCCAAAGCCAACGCAGATGGGGGGGGATGGCCATGGTCCCAACTAAGAAATAAATAGGAAGGTGGGTGAAAATTTGGATGGAGAATTTTGGTAGCAGAAATTTGCCATCCAAATTTTTGCGGGCCCGGCTGTTGGGACGGGGCGGGCCCTGGTAGCCGAACTTTGCGGTAGCTCCGGCAAAAATACGCTATAGTAAAAAATGACTAGAAGGGCTCCGTTTGTCATTAAAAAGTGGTCCAGAACCGCTAAAATGATGATGTGGGTCTGGACTACCAGAATGATGAGGAAGGCTCCGTTTGCCATTCTAAAGTGGTTCAGAACCGCTAGTATGTATACTACTTGAGCTGTATTTATCGTGCTGATAGGAATGTCGATAACTACCGACCCAAAATGACGATTCTGCGGTAACCGACATAGCAAAAGATGATCTAATTTATTTTGCATTTTATGCATGTAAAAGATTTAGACATAGATCTACTAAAGTATTAGTAATAATGAATGCAAAATTGCATAATGTTTATACCGTTTAAAAGCATATCAAGTTGTAAGTCGGCTTCAAGTACTGAAGTACGTCCAGGCACATCGGAAAGTGGCCAACAGCCAGTCCAAGATCCAATCCAAATTACCATTTCATCATATCTGGGACTAATGCACTGAAACCTTTTGAAGAGTTTGATGCTAGGGAAAAAAACAGATCTATACTATATTAGAATAGATGCAAAGGAAAGAAAGAGAAAAGAAAAGGCTAGGGAAGGAAAAAAACAGAATAAAACAACAGAAGCAGAAAGAACGCGAAGAAAAAAACAAGAGGCCCAAAAATTATTTTTTTTAGCAACTTTGGTAGAGGTTGACCCCAAGGAACAACTGTACCAATTATTTTTACAATCTGGCCAGTAGTTTTGAAGAAGATGAGTTTTAAAGTTTTCATATTTTTTTTCCTTTTGTTGCCATGGCAACCAGAGTTCTACATGGATCAAGTTTATTTTAGCAACTTTTGTGGAGGTTGACCCAAGGATCATCCCTGCCAAGTTTAATCAAATTCTGTCCAGTGGTTTCAGAGGAGATGTTGTTTAAAGGTTTCTCTATATACATATAAGGCAAATAAGCCCCGCCCCTGGCGGCCATGTTTTTTACGGATCGGAATAATTTTAGCAACTTTGGTAGAGGTTGACCCAAGGAACATTCCTGTCAAGTTTCATTAAATTCTGTCCAGCGGTTTCAGAGGAGATGTCGTTTAAAGCAATTTGTTGACGACGCACGACACACGACGACGGACGACGGACGAAGGGCGATCACAAAAGCTCACCTTGGGCACGTTGTGCTCAGGTGAGCTAAAAAAGCGGCGAAACGACACAATGCTAGCGAAAAGAGAAAGCGCAAAAACAGTAGTGGCTCCTCTGAGTCAGATAGCGAGAAAGTCAAGGTCCAGTTCATGGAGTCAGACGAGGTCATGAACGATTGAGGAAGTGTCCCTGGTGTAGGCCTACGTTTTCGATGAGGGTGGTGACGTCGACAATTGGGTGAAATGTTCGATGTGCCCTAGGCAGTAGCGCATGCTCTCATATGTTAGAGATCCCGTGGACCAGATTTTGATGCAAAATTTGCCTTTCAATATGGCATTTAAGCATATTCAAACTTATGCATAGATAAATAAAATGAAATGAATTATTGAAATTGTGCATTTTACGCTGTCAAAAGAATTTTTTAAAACTGCAATCGCCTGTAGACAACTGCCTCTAACTGTCGGTGACTACCGACATACCATCACGTTACTGTTACATGGTTATTGCACAAGTGTTTATTCTCTTTATTCACTCTCATTTAAACATGAGAGATAGGAGGCATACAAAACTTTATTTGAAATTTACAGATAAGTTGACATCAACTGAAAATAACATATACTTCAATTAATCCTAACATGTCAGTTATACCCGCCATTGCTCTAATTGTTTCATCACACAATCCAGTTTGCGCGTTCTCACAGTTAAAACTCGTTGCAAATATTTACACTTACATGAAACAGATTAAAGAGCTGCATGTTGTATGGGAGATGTACAATTGCATTTATTAACAATAACTGTGAAATACTAGAGAGAAATATACAAGTCAATATATATTTTAGCACAAAAAGAGCAAAATATAACTACCGGAATGCGTATTTCTCATGATGTGCACGTCAGCATTACGAAATGTCGTCATGCCAGGGTAAATGAGTTGAATAATGAAATGAAACGTTGTATAACCAAACAAAGCCAAACATGGCCAAGTGGTTACAGCGTTCGCCTCGGGAGCGGGAGGTTATGGGTTCGTAAATAAATGATACTGTTATAGCTCCCTTGCTTGGCGCTCAGCATATAAGGGTAGTTCCAGAACTGGTTGGCCTGGTTTCAGGATAATCGTTTTGTTTACTCAGTACATGTTTAGCAAAGTACTGTTCTTTATCAAAGAGGCCTCCGTGGCCGAGAGGGCAAAGTCACTGTCTTTAACACTCACTCAGTCCCTCACCGCGTGGGTTCGAATCCCGGCAAGTTCATTTGGATTTTCATGTGAGGAAGCCTTCTACCCGGATGCCTCCTGTAATTAGCTGGACACCGCTATGACTGAAATGCTGTCGAAGCGACGCCTAACTAAATTGTTAAATCGTTATCAAAATCAACCAAAAAAAAAACATGGATAACGCAAAGACCTCATAAACAATTTTAGATTATTAGTCGTTTGGATAACATAGATTTAATGATAAACATAAATTATGCGATTTTACCATGCACTTTTCTTATTTTATCAGTCATTATAAAATTCTACTAGCTATACACTCATTTGATAAGTAAATATAAATTCGCTCACCAATTGTCTGTTGCCATAGTGATTTAGTCGCATGCTGTGTTACTTTCATGACCGTGGTTTATGATCCTGTTGTGCGATATTATGTAACAAAGTGTAACTTTAGACTGCCAAGGTCAAATTTTATCTTATCAGATTAATATTTACATAACGTGACAGTAACCGCGGTATCTTGAGTAGTGCACGGTTATACAAATGACAGGTAAAAAAAAAAGAGGACCAAGATTTCCCTGTGTCGCTCATTTGAGTAAGATTGCTGTGTTAAGCATGATTACAAAAAATGTGGTATCTAAAGTGTTTTCAATGTTTTTCTAGCATTTGACAAAGTGACCTAGATTTTGATCCTACCTAAATTTGCACACTTCTGGGATTTAATGCAGTCATCATCCTTATCAAGTTTAATGAAGACTGGGACAAAAATTTAGCCTCCAGAGTGTTCACAAGATTTTTTTTTAAATTTGCCCTGGTGACATACTTTTTGAACCCATGTGACCCAGTTTTGAACTCATCCGAGATTTGATGTAAACAAACATTCTGACCAAGTTACATGAAGGTAAGACCAAAAATATGGCTTCTAGTGTGGTCATAAAGTTTTTTCTAAGATTTTCTAAGATTTTACTTAATGACCTAGTATTTGACCCAACATGACCCAATTTCAAACTCATCCGATATACCAAAAGGACGAACATTTTTATCAAATTTCATGAAGATTGGGCAAACAATGTGGCCTCAAGCGTTTTCAAAAGATTTTTCTAAGATTTGAGCTAATGACCTAGTTTTTGACCCCACATGACCCAATTTGAAACTCATCGGAGATATCATGTAGACAAACATCCTGACTAAATTCCATGAATATTGGGCCAAAACTCTGGCCTCTAGGGTGTTCACAAGCAATTGTTGACGACGGACGACGGACAAAAGGCGGTCACAAAAGCTCAGGTGAGCTAAAAACGCAATTATTTTTCTCGTATATGCTGCCAACGTACATGTATGCATTTGATATCTACATTACGCATTTTGCAGTAAAATGTTATCAAAGATATGACATATGCTTTACATGAGCAGTATTTATAACGAGCGCAGCTCGAGAGTAGTGTATAAAAGACAGTTGGGGAGGAATTGACTTTTCGACTTGGATAAATTTGGATAACAGAAAGCACGCTATGACGTCATTAATCGATAACATAATAACAGACTCACGCGCGGTGCCTGCAGCACCGTGCTTTGGCGTCATCAATCAATACCATAATTACCCAGTTCTTTAACGAGGATTAATTAATCGCGAAGAAAAAAAACCGTAAGCATTTTTAAATAAAAAGTTCTGTGTCGGACTAAGTTTTGTTAAATATATTAAGAACACAACGAATGTTAATTTAGAAAATAAGCATTTTTTATAAAACGTGTCTTTACATCAACAAATTAACTACGTTTCCAAGAAATCACTCTTATTTTCGTTTGTTAGAGAATAGTTTATGAGAGGTCTCCCTCATTCTTTACAAAATCAATGAAGCATAATGATATTTCTTTTACATTAGCATTAATTATAATTACCTATTCCATAACCTTATATATGTATGCAATGGCGATTTATACAACCTCGTGTCCTTAATTGTGTATTGTATCAAAAAAATCTGGAATCCGCATCCCTTAATTATAATTTATTCACAATTTGTCCGATTATTGGAAAACGCAGTTTCGCCTGCGGCGACGCTTTTTGACTTAACATGGCCGTTACTGACTCGATGATAAAAATTGTAAACACAGGTAGACAGGTAGGGTATTGCGTTATCGATTCTTGACATAAACGTTTTATCAGAATATGTACGAGACTCTCTCTCTCTGTATATTAATGCTCGTTTTTCTTTCATTTTTTTCTGCCTTTCTCGTAATGCGCTCGTTTTGTACGCGTGTATGTTCTGATGTCTGGTTCTCTCTCTCTCTCTCTCTCTATTCTGTTAATACTCTGACTCTCTCCCGCAATATATGATTTTTTACTCGAAGTATTCTAGATCGGGATTCTACCCGTTTCGCTGTTCGAATCCCGTTAATGACTACTGTCTCGACATATTTCCCCATAATCCGAGTGTTTGTACGCGTGTATGTGCTATGTTTGTTTTTCTCCCTCTCTCTTCATGACTGTGCGCGTGCGTGTTTTATCTTTATATCTTTTAGTGTTTTTTTAAAGCGTGCGTGTGTTTTATTTTTTTCTCCCTTCCGTTCAGGCAATTCTTACTCTTCATTTCTGGATGAGCTTTCCTATCACGCTTTACGATTATTTAAAATGTAAACAACTGTCTCACCCGTCCTCAGACGTATAATGATTATTTACTGTATGACTGCGTTTACGAATTGAACCGAATATTTTAATCTATATGCGTATTAATGTTCTTTTTTCTTTCATTTTTTCTTTCTTTCTCGTGCTATTTCCCCGTAATGCTCGCGTTTTGTACGTGTGTATGTCCTGTCATTTGTTTCTCTCTCCGCGTAATAATCCTCTCTTTTCTATTAATTCTCTCTCTCTCTCTCTCTCTCTCGCTCGCAATGTATTACTTAGTAGGATTTCAGGTAATCTATGTCGGAGAATGCGTTTCTCATCTTGATATTGTCTGATGTTCCATGAGCATATAGGCATCATGTTCACCTTGTGACTGTTTTCTCAACATTTTCTGATGTACGATGAGCATATAGGCATCATGTTCATGTTGACTCAACATCGCCTTGGTTGTGCTGTGAGAATATGACAAAATGTTTGTTTGTATAAGTTTAATAAAGGTCCGTCTACAGATATATTACTGCTTGGTGAGCAGACCCCGTTATGACTGAACGCTAAATGCGATGCGCTTTTATAGTCTTGAGGCGGATTGACCTTCTCTCTAGCGAGTGTTAGCTCACATTATTTTCATCCAATAAAAATGTAAGGACGGATCTATACCTGTAGATATTAAACAGAAAAGTTATCACGATGGATTGTTCTATTTGCCGTCGTTCGTTTTCGAGAAAGGATGCTATGTTAAGGCATAAAAGTAACTTGCACGGTGAGAGACAGATTGCTGATACGCAAAGCCTTTACCGCACGCCTCATTCAGTCATATTTCAACACCCGTTTTCCATGATGGTGTCGGCACCCAGCAGAAGCGGTAAAACGGAATTGGTAAAAATATTATTCTTTCCAAACCTGATACAACCCTTGCCGGAAAGAATAATCAGGTGTTTCGGTCAATAGCAACGCTTGTACGAGGACCTACAGCGTCGTTTTCCAGCGATCGAGTTATATAGACGAGCCTTCGTACGTAGACACGAAGAAAAGAAATTTGATCGTGTTTGACGACCTGATGACGGAAGCGAAATGCGATCAGAGAAAAGCGGATCTTTTCACCAAGGGAAAGCATCAAAGAAACTTAACCGTCATTTATTTAACCTTAATTTTGTTTGCCCAAGGTAAGGCGTGCAGAGATATAGCACTAAATACCCAGTACTTGGTCTTGTTCAATAACCCAATCGACAGACAGCAAGTGTTAACGTTGACCAGACGAATATATCCCACAAATAGCAACATTTTCATAAAAAGGTTTCAAGAGGTGACGACTAAACCGTACGGATATTTGATAGTGGATTTGAGATAAAATACCCCGGAAGAAGAATGTTTACGCACGGACATATTCAAAACAAACTATCCCGTCAAAACATCGAGAGGAAAGGATGAGGGGCGTAAAAGGAACCGAAAACAATTGGAGGATATATCGGATACTGAGACAGCAGCTGCTGCTGCTGATGATGATGATGATGATGATAATAATGATGATGGGAGCCTCGGGCAATCCTGGCAACGTTTGATAGATTACGAGGAAGAGGAACGTTTAAGTTAAAATGTATGGGAGAAACGATTTAAACAACCTCTCAGGGACTCATGAGCGGAGCAGTTGAAGAAAGATTAGACATTTACTCGAACACAAGTTTATCGGTCGACGAAGCTAGCTGCTAATGACGTATTATCTCTTCTCAGAAGAGACTTGAGACGGGATCTTGCACAATTTCTCATCGATTTTCGACAGTTACGGAAGGATCTGACTCTACAAAAAATTCTGCAATCCGCGAAGAAACTTAAAACCAAGCACGATATGAGTGACAGCGAATCCATACGACAGGCGATTAAACTCAAGAAAGACTCGTTCGTATTTCTGTGGCCGGACCAGATGATAGAAGAATCTGATAAAAGTATGTCGATTGATGACACGCAATGCCAAATATCTAATAAAACAAGAGGGTCATGATGGCCCTGTATCGCTCACCTGAGTACCATTGCTCTAAAGGCACTGTATAATGCTACACACTAAATATCTTAACTCTTGATCTTGTGGTTTCTGAGAAGAAGATTTTCCTTTCTTCCTCTATATAAGCCTATGTAAAATCAAGTGACACCTGGGGCGGACCCAATTTGGACCCAAGGGCCATGATTTGAACAACTTTGGTAGAGATCCACTAGACAATGGTACAAGCCTTATATCTAAGCTCTAGGCCATGTGGTGACTGATAAGAAGATTTTTCTAGTTTTTCCCTATATAAGCCTTTGTAAAATAAAATGACCCCTGGAGCGAGGGCAATTTTGACCCAGAGGTCATTATTTTAACAACTTTTGTAGTAGTTCACAAGACAATTCTACATACCAAATATCCAAACTTTAAGCCTTGCAGTATTTCAGGAGATGATTTTTCTATTTTTCCTATGTAAAATCAAGTGACCCCTAGGGCACGGCCAATTTTCACCCAAGGGCCATGATTTAAACAACTTAAGTAGAGATCCACCTGACAATACTACATACCCAATATCTTAACACCAGGCCATGTGGTTTCTGATGAAAAGATTTTTCTAGGTTTTCCCTATATCAGCCTATGTAAAATAAAGTGACCCCTGGGGCAGGACAAATTTTGACCCTAGGGCCATGATTTGAACAATTTTTTAAAGGTTTATAAGACAATTCTACACGCTGTAGGCCTTACAGTTTTGCAGGAGAAGATTTTCTAAGATTGCATTTAAAATCTATTTTTAGCTCCTGTGACCTACTTTTTCAACAAATCATTATAATTTGTAAAATTTTGTTAGAGGACATCATAAGGATGATTCCTGTGAAATTTTGTCAAAATCCCTTCAGCGGATTAGGAGGAGATGTTGTTTAATGGAAAAAGTTGATGCAAGACGCACGCACACACGGACAGATGGACGGACGACAGACGCCGGACAAAAGACAATCATAAAAGCTCACCATGAGCACGTTGTGCTCAGGTGAGCTAATTATCTAAGCTCTAGGCCTTATGGATTCATAAAAGAAGATTTTTAAGATTTTCCTAAATAACTCTATGTAAAACGAGTAACCCCTGGTGCGGGGTCATTTATCACCATAGGGCTATGATTTGAACAATCTTGGTAATGAACCATTAGATGATGCTACATACCAAATATCTTAGCTCTAGGCCTTATGGTTTCATAGGAGAAGATTTTTAAAGTTTTTCCTATATAAGTCTATGTAAAACAAGTGACCCCCGGGGCAGGGCCAATTCTAACCCCCGGGTCATAATTTGAAAAATAAAATGACCCCTGGGGCGGGGCCGATTTTGATCCGCAGGGTCATGATCTGAACAACTTTTGTAGATGTTCATAAGACAATTCTACATACCAATTATTAAAGCTCTAGGCCTTACAGTTTTGCAGGAGAAGATTTTCTAAGATTGCATTTTAAAAATCTATTTTTAGTTCCTGTGACCTACTTACTCACCCAATCAAAATAATTTGAACAACTTTGATAGAGATCATGATAAGGATGATTCCTGTGAAGTTTGGTCAAAATCCATCCAGTGGTTTAGGAGGAGAAGTCGTTTGAAAGAAAAGTTGACGACGGACGCACGCACGGACGCACGGACAACGGGCGATCACAAAAGCTCACCTTGAGCACTTTGTGCTCAGGTGAGCTAAAAAATGATAAGCCGTCCAGCTTAAATCACGGTTGACATCACTCTGTTTTTTTATTGGATAAAACATTCCCTGATTATTAACCTCATTTACCTTGGCGCTTTACAATCTTGAGCACGTGTCTTATTCTAGCTCATCTACAAAACATGGAGAACGCAAATGGTTCTGTGATCAGAATTTTCCTGTAAGCGATATTAAAATATTCGGTTTTTGAACAGAAAAAAATGCGTTCTCCATGAGTGGTGGTGGTGAGTGGAGGTGGCAAGTGATGGTGGTGATGAGTAGTGGTCGTGGTGGCGAATGGTCGTAGCGAGAGGTAGTGTCGAGTGGTGGTGGCGGGTGGTAGTGGTGATGAGTTGAGGTGTTGGTGGCGAGTTGTGGTGGTGAGTGGTGGTGGCGAGTGGTGGTGGTGAGTGATGGTGGTGGCGAGTGGTGGTGGTGAGTGGTAAAGGTGGTGGTAAGTGGTAGAGGTGGTGAAGGTGGTTTTGAGTGGTAAAGGTGCGGTGAATGGTAAAGTTGGTGTTGAGTGGTAAAGGTTGTGAGTGGTGGTGGAAGTGGTGGTGAGTGGAGTTGGTGGCGAGTGGAAGTGGTGGTGAGTGGTGGTGGCGGGTGGTGTTGGTGGTGAGTGATGGTGGTGGCGAGTGGTGGTGGGGAGTGGTAAATGTGGTGGTAAGTGGTAGAGGTGGTGAAGATGGTTTTGAGTTGTAAAGGTGCGGTGAATGGTAAAGTTGGTGTTGAGTGGTAAAGGTTGTGAGTGGTGGTGGAAGTGGTGGTGAGTGGAGTTGGTGGTGAGTGGAGTTGGTGGCGAGTGGAAGTGGTGGTGATGTCATCCCAATCTTACCATCTACTCATATTTTAAGTTTCAAATCAATATACTTTGAATATTTTATAAGTTATGCTCCTGACAAAAATTGAAAAATCAAAAAATCAAAATCAAGATATATTGTAATTCAAAATGTGGGCCATGTAGAGTTATGGTTCTGAGTCACTGCACTTCTAGTTGCATTCTATTCATATATGAAGTTTGGACCAGCAGGTGACAAGGATCCAATCCGTTCGTCAGTTGTATCTTCTTACGGGGTGGATGAAGAACTATGTGATGGAATGGGACTGATCAACGTGTGGTATGGACCACAATTAAAAGAAAAACACTTCTAACACAACTGCCCTTTTCAGGGCCAACCCTAATGTCTCTAAAGAGATTATACTAAATTGTCAAAACCATTTCAAATTCCCTTCTTTCAAAATGTTTTTCAGGAAAATGTCCTCCTATTTTTTTTATCTATTTTTTTTACAAAACATACAAAATATAAAGTTACAAATATATAAAAAAAAGTTCAAAAAGATTTTAAAAAAAGTCATCACAAATGCAATGCGGCTTGAATTTTATTTATTTAAAATGTAACACCTGATTGTTGTGTAAACAGTAATACAAAGTAAGCCAATCCACCTGGTTCCAATGGTTAAATGTTAATCCTCGCGTCATTTTTATTGGATGAAAATAATGTTCTCTGATTGGTGCGAGCTAACAATCGCTAGAAAGAAGATCAATCCGCCTCAAGACTATAAAAGCGCATCGCATTAAGCATTCAGTCATTACGGGGTCTGCTCACTAAGCAGTAATATATCTGTAGGCGATGTTGAGACAACAGCAACAATATGAACATGATCCCTATATGCTCATCGTATATGAGAAAATGTAGAGACAACAGCAGCAAGGTAAACATGATGCCTATATGCTCATGGAACATCAGACAATATTGAGACAACAACATCAAGATGAGGAACACATGCTCACAGAACATCAGGAGAAGCAACAAGATGAAAACGATGCAATCGAAATTAAGGACGAGGTTATGTACACGAGGTTGTACATAATCGACATTGCATTCATATATAAGGATACTGAATAGGTAATTATAATTAATGCTATTGTAATAGAAATATCAGAATGCTTCATTGATTTTGTAAAGAATGAGGGAGACCTCTCATAAACTGTTCTCTAATAAACGAAAATAAGAGTGATTTCGTGGAAACGTAGTTAATTTGTTGATGTTAAGACACGTTTTATAACAATGCTTATTTTCTAAATTAACATTCGTTGTATTTGTTATATACTTAACAAAACATGGTCCGACATAGAACTTTTTATTCAAAAATAGCTAACGTTTTGTTTTTTTCTTCGCGATTAATTAATCTTCGTTAAAGAACTGGGTAATTATTGTATCGATTGATGACGTCAAAGCACGGTGCTGCAGGCACCGCGCGTGAGTCTGTTATTATGGTATCGATTAATGACGTCATAGCGTGCTTTCTGTCATCCAAATTTATCCAAGTCGAAAAGTCAATTCCTCCCCAAATGTCTTTTATACACTACTCTCAAGCTGCTATAAATACTGCTCATGTAAAGCATATGTTTGGAGGGTATGTCATATATTTGATAACATTTTACTGCAAAAAAAATCGTAATGTAGATATTAAATGCACACATGTACGTTGGCAGCATATACGAGAAAAAATAATTGCGTTTTTAGCTCACCTGAGCACTTTTGCTCAGGATGAACTTTTGTGACCGCCTTTTGTCCGTCGTCCGTCGTCAACAATTGCTTGTGAACATTCAAAGCGAGCTCTACGGTAACGCGTAGTTGTAAATTTTTGTTCAAATACTAACGCTTTGATATCTTTCGTCAGTCGCAACCTTGAATGGAAAAATCCTATACCCATGAGTTATCTTCCTCGATTAATTCAACTACTAGTATGCAGTATTTAAAAGAATGATAATTCTTGAAAAAAAACAAAGGCCCTCTGGGTAATATTACTAATCGTCTGCAGGATACTTGAGGCTCAATTAGATGCTAAATTACGACTGGTAAAAATACAAAGCCAATCGATACGTTCGGTCAACACATAATAAGATTGTATTCATTTTTCACGTAATTTTAAAATACTTTAATGATTGAAAAAGTTCATATTATGTTGGCTGTTGTTCTTATGTTGTTCTCTACGTAAATCAGACCTCTATACGCCTAGTTTTTTTTTAACGTACTAAAGTATTCTAACTTCTCTGTCTGTAATGAATTATATTCTGCCAAATGAAATAAAAATCTGTCCAGCGGTTTCAGAGGAGATGTCAATTAGAGATTTCACTATACACATATAAGGCAAATTAGCCCCGCCCCTGGCGGTCATGTTTTTTTATGGATCGGCATTATTTCAGCAGCTTTTGTGAAGCTTCACCCAAGGATCATCTCTGCCAAATTAAATCAAATTCTGTCCAGTGATTTCAGGGAAGATGTCGTTTAAAGATTTCACTATATACATATAAAGCAAATTAGCCCCACCCCTGTCGGCCATGTTTTTTTTTATGGATCGGAATAATTTTAGTAACGTTTGTGAAGCTTCACCCAAGGATCATCCCTGCCAACTGAAATCCAATTCTGTCAAGCGGTTTCAGAGGAGATGTCATTTAGATATTTCACTGTACACATATACGGCAAATTAACCCCTCCCATGGCGGCCATGTTTTTTACGAATCGGAATAATTTTAGCTACGTTTGTGAAGCTTCACCAAATGAACAAATCAGCTGAATTAAATCAAATTTTGTCCAGCGGTTTCAGTGGAGATGTCGTTTAAAGATTTCACTATATACATTTAAGGCAAATAAGCCCAGCCCCTGGCGGCCATGTTTTTCCCCCGATCGAAAAAATTAGCACCAACAGTTTTCAAGAGAAAGATTTTTACATTTTTCATCTTTCCGTTGCAATTGCAACCAGAGTTCTACATGGATCAAGTTTATTTTAGCAGCTTTTGTGAAGCTTCACCATCCCTGCCAAGTTTAATCAAATTCTGCTTAGCGGTTTTAGAGAAGATGTTTAAAGTTTTCACCATGTACATATAAGGCAAATTATCCCCGCCACTGGCGGCCATGTTTTTTTTACGGATTAGAATAATTTTAGCAATCTATGTAGAGGGTTACCCAAGGAACATCTGTACCAAAACATTTTGAAATCTGGCTTATAGTTTTGAAGGAGAGGATTTTTAAAATTTTCATTTATTTTTCGTTGCCATGGCACCCAGAGTTCTACATGAATCAAGTTTATTTTAGCAACTTTTATGAAGGTTCACCCAAGGATCATCTTTGACAAATTCAATCAAATTCTGTCCCGCGGTTTCAGAAGAGATGTCGTTTAGGCAAATTGTTGACAACACATGACGCACGAAACACAACGGACGACGACGGACGCGAGGTGATCCTAATAGCTCACCATAAGCATTATGTGCTCAGGTGAGCTAAAAAAAACTGTTCCCGGTTTGATTTAAACCCACAACCCAACAAAACATTGTGTCACTAACTTACAAGAAAACTAATGTCTCCCCCATGCCTCCCACTCACAGACACACATACACTGAGGCACACAGTGACACATGCACAAGAGCTCTCTCATTGGGGTCTGCTTTAATTGCTTTAGACAAGTATACCTTATATGATTTCAATTACAAAAACACTTTTGAAAACAGTGTCTTGAAATAGGAATACATTTTTGTTAAATGTTATTTTTCACATGTAAAAGAATAATTAGGATGATAAGCCCTGTGTGACAAGGGTACAAAACGTTTGCAGATGTAATGCTCAAGACAAAAATAAAATGAAATTAAACAAAGGGCAATAACACCAAAATTATGGTGTGCAGAGTTACAGTTCTTGTGCATGACACTTTTCCTCCATGACATCTTTCCACCTATGAAGTTTCAATGTTATATTTCATAATGCACGAGTTATGCTCTGGACAAACTTAATTTAAACTAGACTTCTTTTGTTTTGAACAAAAGATAGGGCTTTCTGCACTGCAAACCATGACAAACCTGGTGTTTTTCGAATTTTGGCAAACCTATATAATCCTGCACAATGAAGTCGTAATATATAACTTCTGTGAAAATTCCATGCCAATCCGTCCATAAATGACGGCTGTACAGCGCGGATGAACTTTGGTAGCTTTTTTTAGGTTTTGATGTCATGTGACGTCATATGAAAATTTCAGTCATTAAATCTTAATGTTCATGATTACCTACATAGGACATTAAATTTTCATTGTCTATGAACCTTTGCAACATGAGTAAATTGACATTCAGGAATCGGAAATTCTCTACGATTTGATGACGTCATATGACGTCATATGAAGTTCATCTTTACAAAATGCAAAGGAAACACAGAGACATATAATCTCGCCAATATCAACTTTCTATCTCATCTAGAAACGATTCTATATGGATTTGAAATTTGACGTCCTTGGTTCGAATCTTGGATTCGCCATAGAACCTTTGTTCTTTCGAATCTTGGCAAACCTATATAATCCTGCACAATGAAGTCGTAATATATAACTTCTGTGAAAATTCCATGACAATCCGTCCATAAATGATGGCTGTACAGCGCGTACAAACTTTGGTAGCTATTTTTAGTTCTGACGTCATGTGACGTCATATGAAAATTTTAAACATTGGATCAAAATGGTAATGATCACCTACAAAGGACTTTCAATTTCCATTGTTTATGAACCCTTGCAACATGAGTAAATTGACATCAAGAAATCGGAAATTCTATACAACGTGATGACGTCATATGACGTCATATGACGTTCATCTTTACAAAATGCAAAGGAAACACAGAGACGTATAATGTCGCCAAATATCAACTTTCTATCTCATCTAGAAGCGTTTTTATATGGATTTGAAATTTGACGTCCTTGGTTCGAATCTTGGATTCGCCATAGAACCTTAGTTCTTTCGAATCTTGGCAAACCTATATAATCCTGCACAATGAGGTCGTAATATATAACGTCTGTGAAAATTACATGCTAATCCGTCCATAAATGACGGCTATACAGCGCGTACAAACTTTGGTAGCTATTTTTAGTTCTGACGTCATGTGACGTCATATGAACATTTTAAACATTGAATCTAAATGTTCATCTTTAACTACAAAGGACTTTCAATTTCCATTGTCTATGAACCTTTGCAACATGAGTAAATTGACATCAAGAAATCGAAAATTCTATACAACTTGATGACGTCATATGACGTCATATGACGTTCATCTTTACAAAATACAAAGGAAACACATAGAGGAATAATCTCGCGAAATATCAACTTTCTATCTTATCTAGAATCGATTTTATATGGATTTGAAATTTGACGTCCTTGGTTCGAATCTTGGATTCGCCACAGAACCTTAGTTCTTTCGAATCTTGGCAAACCTATATAATCCTGCACAATAAGGTCTTAATATATAACTTCTGTGAAAATTCCATGACAATCCGTCCATAAATGACGGCTGTACAGCGCGTACAAACTTTGGTAGCTATTTTTAGTTCTGACGTCATGTGACGTCATGTGAAGATAAAAATAACATATTCCAAAATGCCATTGCTTCAGGTGTCTGTTGATAAAATTTCTTTGTCCTAGACCTTCAGCAACTTAATGAAATAACAACATGAAAAGGTTGGAAAAAAAGAATAATAATAATAAAAGACAGAACAAACCCAATAGGTCTTTCTGCGAAAAGCAGAAAGCCCTAATTAAACAACAGAAAATAACTCAAAAAATATGTGCAGAGTTACAGTTCTTGTCGGCTTCTATACTGTTTGAGTTATGCTACGGACAAAAAGTGTGACCATGGGGGATGGCTGGACTAGATAAAAACTACCCAATGTTAGATGTAAAAGATTTCAAACAATTAAAATGCTGCCATTAAAGATTTAAAACAAGAGCTGTCAGATGACAGAACGCTCGACTATTCGCAAGGTTTGTTGGTAAATCAAATGAAATCTATTTCGAATCTTATATCCACTGCTTCCACATGATCTTTTGTCAATCTAATCCAGCCCGTTGTCATACCGTTCATGCAACAACGTAACATAAAAAATTTCCAACATGATAATGCCCGCCCGCACACCACCCCTTACACTCAGGACGTTTTACGCCAAAACAATGTGAACGTTCTACAATGGCCTGCAAAATCACCGGATCTCTCGCCCATTGAACACTTATGGGATCATTTAGGTCGGCAGATAAGAGAACACCATGACGTCCATAACGTACATGATCTTAAACGCGCTCTTCGATATCAATGGTCAAAAATCCCTATACAGGTTATTAGAAAGCTCGTTTGCAGCATGAGACGAAGATGTGTTGCAGTTTTTACAGCTAATGGTGGGCACACAAGGTATTGAGACTTATGTGACTTTTCTGTTAGACCCCTTTGTCCTTTCCGGTAAGACACACAATTTATCTAGCAGTATGGAATGAGAAGAATGCGTATCGACTGCAATTAAATATCTCATTCGTGGTAAATATTTGATTTCATGCTTTCTTCAATGCTAGTACTCCAAAAGTTATATATTTTCAAACTCGCTTAACTTTTTCCCATCAGTATATAAAATGTTTCAGATCAACATAACTGTAAATCTATCAGAGCCAGCAATTTTATCACAAATCAGAAATTTTATTTAAAAATGAAATACTTAAATATTTACCCCGGACCTTATTTTATGACGTCAGCAAATGACTTCGACGATAAACTTTCTGTCCTGGAAAATGAACATAAATTTTTTTAGTTATTCCTATAGAATGACATTATTTAAAATATCATCCGTTGTTTTAGGTGCATTTATTTATTTTATTTTTTTTCGAGAAGGCTCGCTTGCTTTTTATCATTGTTTATTCCGTTCGTATAATTCAGTCAAACGTGTGTTGGGTGACAAAAAGGCGTTGTAAGATCAGTTGAAATAGAGGTTTTAAACAGTTTTATTGGATAAAGAGTAGGGCAAGCAATATCAGAATCTAATTGCTAAATTTGAACATAAAATGCCTTTAAACAAACAAATCACTTGCCGACTGCTAACCGGAAATGACCTCACCCGACCAGCCAGTTCCAAAGAACAACGGATCCTTTCCGAAACCTCCATCCTGCTAGAAATGGTCGTCAGTCCCACATACAACCACATGTTGAATTGTGAGCTGCATATCTGAAAGCAATCGTTTGAATGAGGAGAAAGTCTATAAGGCTTCGTACATATTAATGTTGTAAATTTAAACTAAAATCCGACCTAAGGTAGCCAAATATAACGAAGGGACATAACTCGGGGATACGGTGCATTATAGATCATTCTATTTCGCTGGCATTACATTTCGTTGAATCTATTATGAAGGCTGTTTTGAGGGTATATAAATCCGTGGCTCCATGCTCCAGAAAACGCGAGGTCCATGCTTAATGAACAAAAGGCGCAATGGTCTAGTGGTAACTTACACGACTGTGTATCAGATGGTTGTTGGTTCAAACTCCGTTAGGGGCAAAGATATTTCATGGCATTCTTAGATGTATAGCACTGACCCAACCTCTTGATTACAGTAGGCAGAGCTATGTCAGTATAACTATGCAGACAAAAGTCCCCAAATAGCTCAGGTACTGTCAGCGAGTAAACAATTGGTATTAGTTGTGATACTTTCTTTCGTAATCGATGTAAAAAATAAAGTTCAAATTTTCTTTGAAAAAAAATGTAGATTGTCATTTATCACATAACTTCCTACGATTTAATACAGTCATGTAATATTCTAATTTTTATCTCACACATGTGTAATATCACAAAATAGTACCAAGCGGTGCATGTCTAATGTATTACGCACATTTGTAAATACAAACATGACTGACCATTCAGTAAATTCTACTCGTGTTGATATTGAGCATACTTGTATATTATTTCCTTTTTACATGCAAATAAAAATATTAAAAGTTTTAATAGAACTATTTTTTATTCGCTTCAAACAGCAATAAATTGGTCATGGGTTTTCCCCGAATAATCAAAAACAGACACAGGTGTTAGGTAAGTGTGTGTTTTGGGATTATGAGATGAAAAGAATCTTTAAGTTCTGCTTATTTTATATAAAATATGAAACTCGTTAAATGTTATTGATTTCCTATTTTGCGAGCCTCTACGAGTGTCATATTTTTTTATTTCAAATAAGTACTCGTGTAAGTTCCACTATGTCTTCATCGCTATTCTAACTTAAAATAAATTAACGAAATTACTCGCGTCCCGACCCGGGTTCCGTTGTAGGACAGTCCTCCTGTAAAGTAATATATATAGGATAATTGTTTGTTATGGTGTAAGACCGATTAATAATTTTACTGAGTGAACATAAAAAGTGATATTTTCATGAGTGGCGAAGAAAATGCATCTTTTTATATTTACGAATGAAATTATACATCGATCTTTCACCAAAACAAATATTTTTTCCTTTTATATAGTGCTTTGAAGGCCAGAAATTAGCTGTGGTATTCACAAAAGACGTCAAAATTTGCGGGATTACCTCGCATGCGTGACATTTTCATGACGTCTTGCGTAAAACCAAGCACAAATGACGTTCCGATCATTTTATAACGTAGGGTCGGGTTCAAGTTCCAGAGTGAAAATTATGAAAATGATAATATTCAGTTTCAACGAAATTACCATTTTTAATTCACTGATATTTCCTTATAATCCACCGAAAAGCATTAAATAAAATACATTATTCTGTTATATGACACGTGTTTCTGGAAAGTGACATTTATAAAGTGACATTCCAAATAAACCAGACATTTTGTAGAATATTGTTTAATGTCATGTACAGCTTACTATTTTAACGAAGTTCCTTGTTTTAATAGAGAACGACTAAGGGGTTCTTATTAGGCATCCCTTTCATTGTAAGTAGGACACCTTGAAGCGTACATGTTTGCCATCGTAGTTGTGCAACATCATTAGCGCATGCGCAATGGCGTAATCCGTCCATCCATTTAACCCTTTACTTTACTTACTTCGACGTCTGGCAAACAAAGCAGACCCA
Organism: Solen grandis; assembly: GCA_021229015.1. Lineage (NCBI taxonomy): Eukaryota > Metazoa > Mollusca > Bivalvia > Adapedonta > Solenidae > Solen > Solen grandis. The sequence goes on along the minus strand of CM037780.1, from coordinate 46,465,158 downwards.
GATTATTTACCATCTTAGTGTTTACAGACGCAGAAGAGTTGTTCCAGGACTGGCTGACCATGCGTCAGGATATTAAAAGACTAATTTTAATGCAAAGGATCATTCAGAATATTTTAATAACATTTGCAAGTATTATTTACAAACATGGAGTCTAAATATTTTTACTAGGTAATTTGGGATGAAAAATACTACGAATATAGAAATGAAGAAAACTCAGAACAGAATGCCCGTTCAAATGCCTACGAGTTTGTCTTTGAGGACGATAAAAAATAATTCATGCGAAAGTATACAGATGTTTTGAGAACAGCGGCTCAACTACAAGGAAGCGTCGTTCATCAGAAAATTTTCGAGAAATTTTGGATTCAGACAATAAAAAGAAAGTGATTAAACGAGTATTGAAAAAGTACAATCATTGGTTCGATGAGGTCATTGGTCACGGAGAGATAGATTCGGAATCTAGTGATGATGATGATGGTGATGATGAATTAGTTTATAAGGGGAGAAGACTAATAAACATAAATAAAAACTAATAATGAACATAGATGGTCACAACATTTTCGCCTCATGGCCGAGGGAAAACTACGTCCTAATCATAAATAACACTACGTTGTAAAAAAAATACAGACTGGTGGCACGTCTAAAGAACCGACCATTCTATATGTTACTCCTGTGGCACAAGCGGTAGAAATGGCCAGGTCAGAATTCAAGAGACAAGAATCTCCACCAAGGGAAAGAAAGTCAAACGCCAGAATATGAATTCCCCTGTAAAACCAAACATAAGATTTCGACCACCAGGAATTCCGGCCAATTCATCCTTCTATGTTTGAGAGTTAGGACAATATAATTGTAGAACAGAAAATGTGTGCATATTAAAACGAATTGTATTGCAAAATAAAATAAGTAACAGGTTAAAATTTGTATAATTGTAGAACGGAAAATGTGTGCATATTAAAGCGAATTGTACTGCAAAATAAAATGCAAATTGAAATGAGTAACAGATTGAAATTTGTTTGTTTTCTTTGACAACAGGATCCTCAAATGACTAAATGTTAGTGAAAAGAAAAAAGGGAAAATATTGATTTTTGAATTTAAACAAAAAACGATAAATAATCAATATCGGATCAATCATGTGTTTAGCCTTAATTCGCACTAAAACAATATCAATAAACTGATTTATTAAATCAAAATAATAAAATTCCTATACTCAAATGACTAAATATTAGAGCAGAAAAAAGGCCAAGCATTTAATGACTTTAACAGCTGGATGCCACTTCATGTTCATACCGGAGATCCGGCGTTAGGGAATTTCTCAGTGGGGTTCCCGTGAACACAGAGTACATGTTCAGGCATAATTCTTCAGATCTTTGCATTTAATGACTTTCACAGCTGGATGCCACTTCATGTTCATACCGAAGATCCGGTGTTGCGGAAAAGTGAATGACATTTCTCAGTGGGGTTCCCATGAACACAGACTAGGTTCTCACGCCTTGGACTAAAAATAGAGACCGGAGACACTTTGACCAAAAATTGAAAACACATTATAGTAGTTATCGGAAATGTATTCATTCTCTTGGGAGATAGGGAACTGTTCACATCGTAAGTGTTTCTCTTTGAGAGCAATGTATCATTTTATTTTGACTTATGTATTTATTGAGTTTTTCTTATCTTATTTTTTATATTACATATTTATACATTTATTCTTACTTATGTTTATGTATTTTGTTCCTTTTTATTTTTAAAGTAGTGATTTTACCAGTTGAATTTTCTATTTATGGCTGCCATTTTTTCGGCGTAGCTGTATAATTTCGATTTCAACTCGCATCTTAAACCAATCAAATGTACGCTAACAGCGGTAAATAATTCTAAGCTGAATAAAAGGACTCCTGTTATTGGTTAACGCATCGTTATGGACTATAAAATTACTGTAAATAAGGGGTGCAGCTTGTATATATCATTCAGCTTGGTGTTATTACTTTTCTTTTTGATGTAAACATGAAAGTGATTTCATTAAGTTAAATACAATCCTTTTCCATCAATTGAGGAATGCTACTTTGTGAAAATGATTTAAAACAACAAAAAAGAATCCACCGTGTTATGACATGAAACCCCTTAATTACTATGTATATTGAATTCTTCCAGCCTGCCGAGATGCTCTCACTGAAAATTAATTCGCCAAAACCAAAACAACTAATAACGCTTTTATATCATAATTGTCATATGCAATAATGATATGAACAAATATCAAACAAGCCTATTTACAGATATAATTTTTTGTATTACCGTCTATAAATAAGTATATTTCATAGAAAAAATACTGAACTATTTCTAGAGCGTACTAAATTTGTTGTGCGTCGGTCTTTCGCGCGCTTTTCCTCGGAATGTTCTAGCGGATTATCATAGATTTTTTTATAGTTCATAGGATAATTTATAACATTACACTGCTTTTAAATAAGAACATTTGGAGGTACTCTGAAATATTTGTTATATCAAATCATTTCATATTCTGATTTTAATCATTTTACACTTTTTTATGGTGCAGGTAAGCCTGTTTACGATAATGGTCAGTCGTGTCTTTTGTATAATAGTCTAGTCATTCTTTACTGTACATTTTGTTTTGAATATATATAGACATTATTTTAAAATTGTACTTTTTTTTTGCTACATTCCTGTTGTTGTACACATCTCGTGGACTATTATTTTCTTATTTGCAAAATAAAACTTGTTAAAAACATTGCCATTCATCATTGTTCACTACCAAAATTAGACATGTTTTTTACAATTATTTACAACAATGCTTTTATAACCTATCATAACATTAGAGTCTTTGAAATGTGTTTTTCATATATTTCCATTTATAAGTTTCTTAATTAAAGTATATTTATGCATGAATGAAAATCTCGTTTTTCTTTCATCCTACGCCGAATATCTTTTTTAAAGATATTTCTTGTTTCTCATACGGTGTTTGAATTGTCCACTGTACACCATAAGTCTCCGCCTAGGGCTAAGGACCTGACCCTCAATGTCCGTGATCAAGCCCTAGGTCGAATGTACAAGTCAGCTCTGTACATCATTGAGACAAACATGAGATCATTCTACCGATAAGGTCATTCTAGCTATAGATCATGATGTCATTCTAAATATAGCTCATGTTGTCATACTATAATCCAAAATGGTCACCACGCATGCGCAATACACAAATAAGAAATAAAATAAACGCCTCAACATGGCCACTACGCGTCATACCCTAAAATGCTTATATGCAAATGAGTTACTATAAAAAGTAAAAAAGAAGGCCGCCCACCTAGAAAAGAGGTCAAGTTTGTTTGACTGCAAACCGACGCCCTCACTACTTCTAGTAAATAATCTAGTTATTTTATTTTATCTCTTGTTCGTTGGCTATGAATGACTTTGTTTGAAATGAATGTATACATTAAGCAATCAAGAAAGAAAATAATACCTTATGCTTACAATACATTATACATGCATATTTGAAATACATGCAAATACCGGTACATGCGGTGGCATAAAGGGAACTGGGTGGATATTTGTATATCGCACCATCGCCTTCGCGATGAGATAGCTACTGCCTGCAAACGCGGTGATCAATCATACATAAGTAAATTAATTTTGAATTCATTTCATTTATTCATTTTGCTTATTAAAAAACGCAATTAGATCAAAGTTTCGGACGCCGTATACAAATACGAAAGTAGTCCTTTATCGCCGTCCACGCCTGTATGTGCAATTTTAGTATCTTTTGATATTAATATATCTGGTTAGTGAACAAATTAATGTTCACTTATATTAATTTAAATTTCGTTTCATTATGGCGTTTAATAATGCCATGTCGTCTCCTGACACATACCAAATAAGGAATTGTGTACTACGATATGTAGTATATGAATAGAATAGCCTTTCTAGTATTGATATGCGTTTAAATGCATGTCCATCATGCTCACAGGCTACCACCATGAAGAGTGTATCATTTTGAGATACAATGAGCCTTTGATAATATGGCAATATTACATTCAAATTCAAATGATCATTTCTTTTTCTCTCTTGAATTTTTCGACTTTGCCCCTATAGAAGACCATTAAAAACAAGCATTTCTTAATTGTCTTAGCGTCAATTTTCATAATAAATCGGAAGCCTATTTTTTTACTTTTATAATCATCAAATAATACAAAGAAGAGGGCCATGATGGCCCTGAATCGCTCACCTGATTCTAAATGAGCAACATGTGTTGGATTTTTCATTTTGGCCTACTTTTTGACATTACATGACCCAATTTCGAGTTTGTCCAAGATTTTATGGAAACAGACATTCCGACCAAGTTCCATGAAGATATGGCCAATTTATGTGGCCTCTAGAGTGTTAACAATGTTTTTCTAAGATTTGACCTCAAGACCTATTTTTTGACCCCACATGACCCAAATTCGAACTTGTCCAAGATTTCATGGAAACAAACATTCTGACCAAGTTTCATTAAGATTGGGCCAAAAATGTGGCCTCTAGAGTGTTAACAAGGTTTTACTAAGATGTGACCTCATGACCTACTTTCTGATCCCACATGACCCAATTTCTAACTTGTCCAAGACTTTATAGAAACAAACATTCTGACCAAGTTTCAGGAAGATTGGGGCAAAAATGTGGCCTCTAGAGTGTTAACAATGTTTTACTAAGATTTGACCTCGTGACATACTTTTTAACCCCACATGACCCAAATTCGAAATTGTTCAAGATTTTATAAAGAGAAACATTCTGACCAAGTTTCATGAAAACTGGGCCAAACATGTGGCCTCTAGAGTGATAACAAGGTTTTTATAAGATTTGACCTCGTGATCTACTTTTTGACTCCACATGACCCAATTTCGAACTTTTCCAAGATTTTATGGAGACAAACATTCTGACCAGGTTTCATGAAGATTGGCTTAAAAATATGGCCTCTAGAGTGTTAACAAGCCAAATTGTTGACGACGTATGTCGCACGCCGGACGAAGGACGATCACAAAAGCTCACATTGAGCACGTTGACTCAGATGAGCTAAAAAGCAGCATGTTTTTTTTTCTTAAACTTATGCCCCATACGTATTATCTCTGCGTGATGATAACTATCATTATATTCAATATCATAATTAATCTATTGAAAACAGACCGTCATAGCCATCATATTCTGTTAATATGTTATTCGTCCAGTGTTATTTACAAGGTTTTTATGTTTTTTATCCAAAATAACACACAGGAAATTACAGGTATATGCCCCTTAGAGGGCCCCTTAATCCCTTCGACCTAATTAACTTGACGCCAAAACAGGTATAGCCACGCCCCGAATGTTTGTCGGAGGTTGTTGAACTAAGGTAACTAATGAAAGCATGCGCATGCGCTAGATGTTATTAGTATTGACATATGTCTCTATAGTACAAGTTCTGTTTGTGCAGTTCTCTCTCGTGTTCCGCTTAAGACAAAAATATGGCTGAGAGTAACCCGTGTCTCGTTCTCTATGAAAACAAGGATCTTAAGATAGTAAGGATTTATTCATTTAAAAGGGATATTCTTCGTTGAAATGTGTTGCATACTACACACATGGATCAGGCACGTAGTATTTGGAGAAAAAATCTAGGTAGTGTCTATATATATCAGCAAGGGATGCAACTCACCGAATACACTCTTGGTATTGCGATAACTTTTTTCTACTTCCTATTTTGATCACCCATTATGATGATGCAACCCTTCTCTAGTACGCTGCATTTCATTGACTGACTATATCCGGTTGACCAATAAAATCTTGTGTGCGAGAATGTATTTACAAACCAATGACATAATAAAAATAGTTGTATGAAAGTGAAAGTTGGTTGTTTAAAAAATAAACCCAAATTTCAAAAGTGCTAAACCGTATAGGACGAAATGGATCTAAGATATTGAAATTATTTTGGATATTTAATCGATCGGATTCTTAAACTTGCGAAATATGTGTGTAAATTGCTGTTTACACGTGACTATTCGTGTTACAAGGTTGTGTCCGACTAATGAAAGCTGGCAGTGTTTTGAGACAATATAACACAATGGAGAGAAAAGGAGATATCAGAGTGGGACTTTCTTGTGTTTTTCTTGGAGGTGGATGCCTTGGCTTGTATCAGGAACTGAAAGTATTCCCAGTCACTGTTTTTTTGTTTGTAATCAGACCGTCGGAAGATCACCGGTATCGAAATTCGCCCTCGGTGAGTTGCATACCTTGTTAATATATATAGACACTACCTAGATTTTTTTCTCCAAATACAACGTGCCGAATCCCTGTGATACTACACGTTTGCTTTGATTTGCAGGAGAATCACCCTATACCAGAACCAGGCCCGGGACGTGAGTATATTTATTCAACCTTTCCTAGTTTTATGCATGTTAAAAGTGTGTTTCAGGCACTATGTTACATGTCCTTCATTACACGGTTATTTTAAGATCCGGTTTATGAATATGTTTACATCTATTTTTAGAACGTTTATTTTTAGCTCACCTGAGCACAACGTACTCATGTTGAGCTATTGTGATCGCCTTTTGTCCGTCGTTCGTGCGTCTCGTGCGCCCGACGTCAACAATTTTCTTTAAACAACAACTTCTCCTGAACAATTGGGCCAATTTGATGAAAATTGGCTGTGACCCTTCAAAGCTCCAAACTTTCTGGGTCACAGGAAAAATTTTTAAAAAAATTAAAAATCTTCTCCGAAACCGCGAGGCCTAGAGTTTAGATACTTGGTGTGAAACATGGTCTTATAGACATCTACCAAGATTGTTCAAATCATGGCACTGGGGTCACTTGATTTTACATAGACTTACATTGGATAGTCTAGAAAAACCTTCTTGTCAGAAACCACAGGGCCTGGAATTTAGATATTTGGTGTGTAGCATTGTCTAGTAGACCTCTACCAAGTTTGTTCAAATCATGGCCCAGGGGTAAAAATTGGCCCCGCCCCAGGGGTCACTTTATTTTACATAGGCTTTTACAGGAAAATCTAGAAAAATCTTCTTGTCAGAAACCCTTGGCATGGAGTTTAGATATTTGTTGTGTAACATGGTCTTATAGACATGTAACAAATTTGTTTAAATCATTGCCTTGGGGTCAAAATTTACGGTGGCATAGAGGTGACATGCACTACTCTTTTTTTATGTCGAGGGAACGAGATAATAAGTCGAGGGAACGAAATAAGTCGATGAACGAATTAAGTATCTTGAGGGAACGACTTATTATCTCGAGGGAACGAGTTAGTCAACTAATCAAATATTGCAATCAAGAGTCCGTATGTTGAGTCCGTGTTTATTTGTTTATAGGGATTAACGGTCCATCGACAATATTTCTATAACTGAGACAACCTCCAGACTAACTGAATACGTTTGGGATTAAATCCTTAACTGTTTTGATATCACTTAAAATTTATCCTTTCCAAATCAAACGAGTACAAAAATTTATGTGATTGGCTTTACGGAAACTGACGCGTCCTGTGTGTTCAGCATAAATTAATTTGGCGATTAGAAAGTCTTTCTCATAAATATATAACATTAAGATCGTCTCTGATTATCATGAATGACAATTGTAACAAGTAATATGATTGGTTGACTAACTCGTTCCCTCGACCTATTATCTCGTTCCCTCGACTTATTATCTCGTTTTCTCGAAATAATAAGTCGTTCCCTCGAGATAATTAACTCGTTCTCTAGAGTTATTTCTCGCTCCCTCGACTTACTATCTCGTTCCCTCGAGATAATAAGTCGTTCCCTCGACTTATTATCTCGTTCCCTCGACTTATTATCTCGTTCTCTCAACATAAAAAAGAGAAGTGCGTGTCACCTCTATGCCACCGTAAAAATTGGCCCCGCCTCAGGGGTCATTTTACTTCATATTGACTTAAATAGGAAAACTAGAAAACCCTCTTGTCAGATACTTAAAGGCCTGGAGTTTATATATTTGGTATGTAATATGGCCTAGTGGACATCTAATAACTTTGTTCACATCATGGCACTTGGGTCAAAATAGGCCTTGCCCAGGGGTCACTTTATTTTACATAGGCTTATATAGGAAAATCTAGAAAAATCTTTTTGTCAGAAACCACAAGGCCTTGAGTGCAGATATTTGATGTATTATATGGCCTTATACACATATACCAAGTTTGATCAAATTATGGCCCTGCGGTCAAAATTGGTCCCGCCCCAGGGGTCACTTTATTTTACATAGACTTATATAGGAGAGTCTTTAAAAGATCTTGTCAGACACCACAAGATCATGGGTTTAGACATTTGTTATATAACATGGTCTTGTGGACCTGAACCAAGTGTTCAAATCATGTGCCCCTTAGGGGTAAAACACCTTGATGATTTTGATGATGCCTTTACCTATATCAATGGCGCCCCTTTTTGTTTATAAATAACAACCTTTTATATATAATATTCCAACTTTTTGTTTTAAGATCACATGGGATAATAACAGTTTATGGGATATGTGTAAAATACGAAAACTGCTCAATAAGATAGGCTATACAAATATAACTAGCAGAGGTCATTGCGATTATATATCTTGTAGGGTAGGATATAGTTTTATATAGTTTATATACACAACACAGCATCATTGCACGGCGGATCACCGCCGGGCATACTGTATTTGGTTCGTAGGTTGTCAATGGAACTGGATTTGGAGTTTCGGCATTTTTTCGTAATAAAACATGAACTTTTGGCATAGAATTGAGGGAGCATGATTGAAATAACAAATAAAGGGATAATACGCAAAAGAAAATCCAGTAATGAATTGCATTCAATGCTGGAAATGGAGGCAAAAATGTAGCAATTCGGAATTGATCCTTTCGTATCCCATTCTATTTTTAACATGATTAGAGATTATTTTATTAACATCATCAAACTGTCCATTTCAACATAAAAACATACTCTGTAAATTTTAATTATAAACTGAAATTTACAAGTCATGTCAATTTGATAAATATCGGTTAGAAATGGGAGTAATGCAAAACCATTATAAGAATCGAGATTTTTCATATTCTGAAACGGAGCAGAGCGATTTGAAGCCCGACATACATTTTGATGAACCAAAATTGAATCTACAACTCTATTGAAAGTCTTTACACGGTAAGTTGATATTTATTGTAATTACGAAGCAACATAAGATAGAGGTTTATGAAATATTATATAAATATTTTTTTCAGGTTATTGATTAGATCCCAGAAATGAAGGTTCGGACTTTTACATTGCTGTAATTGTTAGCGATTATTTTTATGATGCTTGAGATTTCACAATCTGATGGCTACAGTATTTCTAGGCAGAGGAAAAAGTATTTGGTGAAATTTGTGAAAATATCTGCTTACTAGTGCAAGTATTTACATAAAATAATTTGAAAAAAAAAAGGAAAGGGGGTGAGAGATTTCAAATAAATTCTTCATTCCATCAAAATTCATTTCAGATATCTGCAGCTTTGTGTTCAGCTATGAGAATAATTAATTTATGAGGAAAATGGTTTTAATTAGTAAAAAAATATGGGAAACAATTTCTGTAATGAAATTTTAATGCTTTATTGCAATACATTTGTTTTTTATTTACACCTATATAATGTCACTGTTAGGTGAGAAAGATTTGCAGCCTGACCGTGATTTCTTCCCCTCTGAAACCCGGGGCCTCTTGCTTACAAGGCGAATGCTCTACCGACTGAGCTTCTCGGCCACATACACATCTTTCTTCCCTATAGTGAGTAATCAGTATTGTGACATTATCCCCCTTCATTTTAGAATTTGTCCCTGAATTCTAGGAGTTATTTGGTAAATATAACCATGTGTAGGTATTATTAGACAGACCTGCCACTTATGTCACAGTCCAACGTTGGGCGCCTTATGTCACACGGTGAGAAAAATGTACAGCCTGGCCGGGACTTGAACCTGGGACCTTTCGCTTACAGGGTGAATGCTCTACAGACTGAGCTACCCGGCCGGTAGCACACCGCATACACAAATCTATTGTGAGTAATATGCAGTATGCAAACCCAGTATCTCTGGAATCTCTTTCTTATTTATATGTTTTAATACCAAAGCAGATATATTACTGATGTTCACACACTTTATATTTAAAATTATGAATATGCAACTAATTATCTTCACTTTTCTACTCTTTTCAGCTTGCAATAAATAGAAAATGGGAGTGGCTGCGGAGAACCTGGTAAATTGGACACTTGACAATACATAAGCGCTAAAGAAAGGCCAAGGGCAGCTATATCCAGTTTTCAAGCCAAAATTCAGCATTCTGTTAACAACACCTCAGTCAACCAATAGACCATTTCATCAGGGGTTTGGCAATACATGTATTTGGTATAATTTGTGACAAAACTGACAAATCTGTGACTGGTGGAAAATCTGATGCATATGTTTACTACCCAACTGAACACTGTGTGTAATGTTATACCAACATGAAGAGTGACTTGGTGACAGTCAGAGAGGACTTCTTGACTTACATAGGTCTGGTGAAAGTCTCATTTCAGAGTGAAATGGTCTGTATATAATATGTGCCTGTCGACCAATCAATGGATGAACAACATTCATTGCCAAACTTGTTAATACTATATTTTCTCTTTTTTTTAGTTTTGTTTTTGATATTTTGATGTGTTTTAATTTTACTCTCATATTATCAAAAAATGATCTTGCATGCATTTAAACTCAGATTTCTCTTAACTAAAAGTTCAGAAGGCCAAAAACCCCTTATTTATTGACCAGTGATTAAAAGGTTTCTCATGAATGTTCTTATAGCAAATGGCATTTAATCTTATGCTCTGTATTGTAAGAAGAAACTCTGAAAAAAAGTTTTGAACTTATAGATTTGCTTAATGAGGAAAAAATTTGGGAGACTGTTATTTCAGATTGTCAGTCATCCTTTCTAAAGTGTAAGCACATCAGTTTGTTTCCAATTTAATTTCTTTCTTTCCTTTTTTTTTGCATGGACCAAAACTGCTTCTCGTTTAAATTAAAATAATTGAAATAACACAATTCTACATACCTTTTTTGGAATATGAATCAATAACTTAAAACGATGTATCCTGATCATAACCCTTCTTAGTTCAACATAGCACATGAAGCTGAAGGTGAGCTATTTGAACCTTATTTTGAGGCAAAAATTTTTTAAAAAAATGTTCCCTGAAACAAAGGGCCAGAATAATTCAATTTCATCTGTTACAAATTGCCACCTCATGACTATCTACTGTCATTGCTAAAATTAAGTTGTCCCTTAAATTTCTTCCCCTCTGAAACCAATGGTCAAAATTTAATTTCAATTTGCACAAATGGTTACCTCATAGCCTTTTACCATAATTGCTTACTTTAAGTTTATTCCTTAAAAAATGGGGGGGGGGGGGGCTCCATGGCCGAGAGGGTAAATTCGCAGACTTTAACATTCACTCAGCCTCTCACCGTGTGGTTTGAATCCCGGCAGGGTCATTCGGATTTTCATATGAGGAAGCCTTCCAGCTGGCTTGCGGTAGGTCTGTGGCTCTACCCGAAAAATCATTGTAACTAATTGTAAGAATTTTAATTTCATTTACCACATTGTTAAAATGAATTTGATCCTTTGAAAAATGATGTCTTAAGTGGGGGCAGCTAGTTTCTGTATGTACTTTTCATATATATGTATACATGTACTTAAATTCAAAATCTTTCGTCTGGAGCTAGTTTCAAAAATATGTTTTCCTAATGATAATCTAATGGTTCTTTCCTGCAATTCTATAAGTTATTGATTCCATGGAAAATGAGGCCTACAGATGGTTTGAATTATTTTCTATTAATTATAATCTCTATAAAACTTTGAACACTTATTGTACCCGATATTTGACATTGTTTACTGCTGAAGGTAACAAGGTCAAATCAAGTGGCCTAGAAATGTTATAATTAGGTGTATTGTACTCTGCACCCTATTGCCCCATCTCTTTACAGTTATTGTCCATTGTTAAAAAACTTTCTTCC
>CM037780.1:46403069-46453069 GCA_021229015.1 Solen grandis | reverse complement strand
AGGCAATTACTAGAGATGATGATGGTATCTAAACAGTACATGTTTAAATATAGAATGCAAATCACTTTCGATTCTATATCTAATCATTTAGCATTTAGACACAGCCTGAATTTTAACATTAACCTACTATCAAATGCATATTTCTAAATTACATCCTGATCATGCACCAACCTCCATGATACTGTCTTTGAAATAGAATCATTAAGAATACAATCTTCTAGAAGAGTTAATTTGAGACAAAAGATCAATATGAACCGTTGTTTTGGGGGTTTTTTTGTTGTTGTTTTTTGCTCTTTTGTCATATTTGAGATTTCAAAACTTTTGTGTTTTAGTAGACATACGTGTTTCTTTTCTTTTCTAATTATTTGTTGGAAAATTAACCCGAAATTATAAACAGCAAAATTGTTGGCCTCATTTCCTGATGTGAGCAATGGGTGAATGCTGTAATGTGAACTTTGCACATGACTGACTGATACAAAAATAGTGACTGTCAATGACTGACATGTGGCAGGTGACTGACACTGCTTGAAAGGGAGTGTGGTATACAGCGGTATACATAATATATGTATGCGTCATGTGTATATGTGTCTATAGTTATGGCATTTCAGCATAATCAATGCAATGCTACATCAAGTGAAATCTGTAAACATTAGTGTCGAAATGTGTCTTGAAGATTTACAGACTTTTCGGTAAATGGCCAGTTCTGTAAATCGATTTTATATACTGATGTACAATAATTGGTTTGGTCATTTTCTTTCAGTAAAATGATTTTTTATAGTGTTTACCCATGATATGTATATGTAGTAGAGGTATAAAATGGCACTTATATTATCTTGCCATAGAGCTAGCTTTTGTGGCGATGTGATAGAGTGTCCGATTTGAATACCAATGGTCTCGAGTTCGATTCCAGCTCGGGGTAGTAGGATTTAACTTGGTTACATTTGGCGCCCAACGTAAATAACTCACAGCTGTAGAAGGGATGGCATCCTTAGAAAGTCCCACAGACATTCAAACTCCAGAAATCTGAGGACAGATCTTTGAAAGGAGGGGGTGTATGTAGTAGAGGTATAAAATGGCACTTGTACTATCTTGCCATAGAGCTCATAGAGCTAGTTTTTGTGGCAATGTGGTAGATATGCATACCGAAGTTCTCGAGTTCGACTCCAGCTCGGGGTAGTAGGATTTAACTTTTTTACATATATCACACCTAAAAGCATGTGTGAATGTAGATTGTTTAAACTAAAATATCATTCACATAGGCATTAATTAAAGTTAATTAAGTGAGTCAGCGTGATAGAAAAATGTGTGAGAGAGGAGAAGAATGAAATGTTTCTTAGACAAAAGTGTTTTTGATTTATTTTTTTATTATATTTTTTTATGTAATGTGTAAATGTTATCATTATTAAATTGAATATAGTGAAAAATATAAAAAAAAAAGTTAGAATTTTTTATATTCGTCATTTTACTTTTAAGTATACCTATGTTAATGGTATTTTAGTATAAACCATATAAAACGGTCTTCTTCAACATGTGTTTAGGTGTGATATATGTATTATAGGTAAACACTATCAAAAATCATTTTACCAAACCAATTAAAATATAAAATCAATTTACAGAACTGGTCGTTTACTTGAAACACATCCAAATTGAAAAATATTGCATCCTTGGCTACTTTCATGAAATTTTATCCTGCCTTTAGTGTTTGTGTTGTAGGACGTGTTCATGGGCAAATTAAATTATAATGGCACAGGATATCACAATTTAATTAAAGCAATGTTGGGTAGACATTTGCTTGATAGCTCTTTAAGTTACACATTTTTTTCTGCTCATGCATATGAACCACAGGTGACAAGGGTTAAGGCTACGGAGTTTTGGCAAGGGATAGTATTTATGACAAGGGGTAACCTATGACACATGTGCGTGGATGGGAAATAATGCATACCTTTAACGTGCAACTGCCACTGGGAAGCCCATTTGGGCAATTTCTCATAATCGTGTCCAACTTTCAAGATTCTTTTCTGGCAATATTAATCTTACCTCAGTTTACTTAATTTATTGATGAACATATGGTTTTATTTCAAAATAAAAAAATACTTACATTTAAATCGTTTGTGGCATCTGTCGAGTGTCGAGAGGGCTCTATGAGGGAGAAACCTCATCGTTGCTGCCATCCTACGGTACTTGGATTGTTTCACTGCATCAATGACCGTAAGGATACTTTTTGATATGACCAATTATTAATGATTTATTGATCTTTTTCTGCGTTTATTTACATGAGTTAATATGTGACTGGATTTGTTATAATTACTCGATCATTTTAGACCAGAAGTTCTTAATTTAGCCAAAGGTCAAGGTCAACAATTGTTGTGAGTAGTCGTTATTATTCAGGATATTTATTTTCGTGATTCTTTTTTTATATCATCTACATTCCAATAAACTTTTGGGAATGTTCAAGATTGATAAATATTACATTTAAACACTCCAATGGATAAGGTTTAGTTATACAGAAAGGGTATACATTATTTTATTTTTTTTTATGTATTTACGAATTACTTGCTAGTCCCTACTCATAATTGCCCGATAATGCGGCCATTGACCTGAAACCCGGTTTCACAGGTTCAACAAGTATCATACCTCTTTATTTCATATTTTTTGCATCACTTTGGATTATTAACAATTAAAACTTGATTTTACTTAAACGTGTTAAACTATGATAAGGTTTGATATGGGGGGGGAGACTAATGAAAAAAAAAGACGACTGTAGAAACAAAGTAGAACAAGAGATGTACAGTTGATTTTTCAATACAGTTCACAATACAGTGACAAATGAAATTAATGAATAAAAAAGTCTAAATCATCAGGGTAGGGTCAATACAATAGGTAGAAACTGGTACGTGAGCTTAGTTGGTAGAGCATGCAGTAAACGTATTCACAGATCTAGTGGGGTTGTCTAGTATGACACCCCTCCCCCACCCCACCCCTGGGGAAGAGGCGTCCCCCTCCCCACACCTCGAAGTTGGCTATGAAGTTTAAAAATCAAGTAATATATAGTGTTTTGACATCAAATCACAGTTTGACCCCTCACCCCTACGTACTGTGAAATTTCTTAGTTGGAACTGGACATGGTAATTATCCCTGTCGGACCCCCACCCACCCCTACTCCGACGAGATAAATTGCTGGATCTGCGTATGAAACGTTACAATGCAAGAAAATGACCCAAGGTTCTTTACCCGTCAGGCTGCAGATTTTTTCAAGGAGTTAAAATTTGTGTCCAACATTGGGCTATGCCAGGATTTCGATATAAAATCAGAATCAGAATATATTTTATTGACGTATACAAGTACATGTATCTCGTCAAACAATATACACATAGACATACAGTTGTAACATGAATGGAAATATAATAGTTTACATTGATAATCTTATTTTGCAAAAATTATTCCCAAGTATAAAATCAAATCAAATGGAGACAAACAAAATATACTATTTATATATGTGTCCAATAACTAAATTGGAATTCAGAGACAAATCCAAAATGAGAGGGGGAGAATATGTCATGTACCAGTCCTAGATCATAATAGGGGAGATCGAAACATATGAGTAGTCAATACTTGAGCATTTGCATTTAAGCAAAAGGTCCCAGTTTCAAGTTTCAGACAGGTAGTAAATTTCTCTGACTTGGTCAAACCAGGCTTGGTATACATAAAGTAGAAAATAAGGTTTATATCTAAACCTCATCAGAACTATTATCCCCCCACTAACCGGAGAGGGCAAGCCCGTGTCCAGATTTTTTTCTGTGGGGGGGGGGGGGGGGGGGGGGGGGGGGCGCAAAATCTGAATGTGATGTTAGTGCTAGGGGGTCCGGGGGCATGCTTCCCAGAAAAAAAATGTTTTTAGTATGATGGAGATGCATTCTGAAGGGTATCTGGGTATAAAAATGACAGTTGTTGTTTTTGTTGCTGCTGTTGTTGTTGTTTTAAATCTTTTTAACTTGAAGGCCATGGATCTAATGCCTAGGTCCCACTGAGGGAAAATCATCGGCGATCTGGAAATACACACTTTTTTACCAATGGCTGCCGATATTTGAGCAAAAACGAATGAACAGTCCCATGAGAGCTTCTTCACGGATGTTTCCCCGGACTGTTTCCCGATAAAACATCCCAACAAGCATCGAATATCGGACCGATATCGGACCAATATTGTTTTGTATATCGGACCAACATCGGTTTTCAATATCAGGGCAACATCGTTTTTGCAAAGTGAATGCTATATCGGCCCGATATCTTTTTGAATATCAATCCGACATTGGACCGATATAGGACCAATATCAGTTTGCCTATATTGGGTGGATATCAATATACCTATATCTGACCGGTATAGGTGTGCCTTGATTGGACCTACATACATTTTCCAACAAATGGCCTTACATAATGAAATTGTGAAGTGGTTGACAAATTACCAGACAATTTCTTGCTGAAAATAAGTTGAAACATTGATTCAAATCATTGGCAACAGGGTTTATAAGTTAAATTAAATCTTTAATAAAATAAGACTCCAGTGACTTTTAAAGCAAAAAAAAATAATAATAATAATAATTGAAAAAATTAATCATGCACTTGTGTGAGGAAAGTTTAAGAGTAAATGATGATAACAAAATATATACACACATCTGTACAATAATATATTTAATATACAAACAGTAATAATCCATTTAGTGAATAAATAGTCTTTCAAATGGGCCTTGTTTGCAGTATGGCCTCAGTTTGCACATATCACATACGAATGTTGGAATTAAACTCAGTATTCCACTATAGAGCTAGTGTCTCTGTTGATATTTTGTGGATGCACAAAACACACTAACAATCAAAGTTGTCTTTCAGATAATTATGGTGTATCCACTGTTTCCACCATCTCTGGAAAACTTTGGGGTTCTGGACTCAAAAGTGAATGTTGCTTCTACTATGTGACTCCTTCCGGTATTTGGCCCCTCTTAAGCCAGTCCTTCAAGGCATCCTCACCTTCAGTGCTGGCGGTTTTTGTTGATACTTTTTTTCTGTCCACATTCTGTTCAGGACACAAACAAAAGAGGTTGATATAAACATCTTATTAGCTGCATCAAACTGACTATACAACACTTTTAATAATTTATTTAAAGGAAGAAGACATTTTTATTATCTTTTTCATTTAACGAGATAGTAAATTGGTATAGAATTATTGGTTTAGCAGCTTTAATTTGCTTTAAATTTTATAATTACAAAGCTATAGGAGTTGTAATAGTTCAGAAACTCTCTTAACAATGACAATGGTTTATTTCAAATACATGTTTGCTGACATGTGATACTTTCTTTGAATTGACAATTTCTTAGTATTGGTTTGAAAAAAAAATCAACTTACTGTATCGAACGTTATTCAGCATCAAGTTTCCTCTTCTTTCCCGTGAAGGCATATCTCTCTAGCACTTTGCTTGAGATGTTTTCTTTCGGCCGGCGTTTCAATACAGTTTTGAAGTTATGTCCACACAGCCTGCAAGGTGAAAGGAAAAGTAAACATCAATTCGTGAATATACAAACACTGGCATCCGGCTTATAATCCAATCTGACCTATATCAAGGGCGTGCCTGGGCTTACGCACTAACGCACGTGCGTACAATTGATTTGAAAAATCGAAAGTTTAAAAACGCCAAAAAACGCTATAAAAAACATCGCCTTACCAGGGTAAGGCATATATTTGCCCTCGTAATTAGATACAGAGAAATTTATTTTGAACGGATTTGCCTAGAACGATATTACAAAAATCATATCTATAAGCACAAACAGGCTAATTTACCGACAACATTAAGGTATATATTTTACGGTTCGATACTTTCTTGATCAGCTCATCTTTCCCCGCCTTTTTCATGTGTTCTAATAGTAATTAAAAATACATTCAATATGCCAACCTGTTAACTCAATGGTTACATATAGCTGAGATCGAACTAGGGCAATGTTCTGTAACATCTGCATGAAGGCTTAGATATTAATTATTTCATTTCTGCCATGATTCATGAAGAAAGTAAACGTAGCTAGGTATGCAACAACATGTATGTAAGCATGAACAGTGTTAAGATATAACTATTATATTATTTACTACAAAAACAATTTAAATATTGTATCAACTTACTTGAGAAAAATGTTATGAATTATATAAGCACTGAAACATCTTTATTGTTCTTATGCATGCGTATATGAGTCCTTAATTTGTGTTAAAATATTCGCGTTTTCGTATATTATTGATTAATTAAATGGCTCATGAAAAGAAAAAACAACAAAAAAACATGGCTCCAATTTTTCAAATTTGGCTCATCCATTGGTTCCAACAAATCATAGCGCTGAAGGCACTGGAGTTGTGTGTGTCTCAAATTAAAGCATGATCTTGGTCGTGGGCTCTCATGCATTTAGGTTTCACCTTTTTTCCCCCTTTTTTTCGTCTCCAGTATTCTTATTTTTCTTTTTATATAGTGTCTCTTTTATAAATATTTCTGTCTCCAAATCTTTCTCCTTTTCTTATCTCAGTCACTCTATCTCATCCGCGATTCCTTAACCGCTTTCAAAGTAACTAACGACATTTTTGTCCATTGTCTTCTCTCATTACACGCTTTTTCGACACACGAATAAAGGTAGACTATAGTGAAAGAAAAAATGAAGGTTTAACTAGTAAAGAAATGCAAGAGCTATAAAGAGGAAGAGACTTTGAAAAGGGGAGTAGCTTAAGAGCTGGATACAGTGAATGTAGCTTTTAGTTGAAGAGATAGACGGAGGTGGGAAAATGGAGACCATAGATCAAGGGTATTTAAGATGAAATAGTAAAAAGAAAGAAGAAAGGTGAAATCTGTGCATGAGAGCCCACGATCATGCTTTCATTGAGACCTAAACCGTACAATGGTAAAGGCCGATCGAGTTCGCACCCGGCGAACGTTAGGGTATGTCTGCATTGTGCAGAAACTTACTTGGGTCTAACTGCCGTCTCACATAATCCACACTTTATATACCCTACTTGTAATATCTTTCGAACGGGTTTTAAATTGGTTCTATATTTAGATTTATTAGTCTTTTCTGAAAATGACTGTATTTCTTTGAACATTAATTATTTCACTGAAATATGTTACATACTAAGTTATTTTACCTTCCAGAAGCTCAACAAAATACAAATAACTAACTCAGTGTTTTCAAAACAGAGCTTATTTTAGTATTTATATTTTTTCTAAAGAAAGGGAGTCGTTTTATTAACTAGACAAAGGACAGTGTTATAGGTGTTTTAAATCGGTTTACAATAAGGCTCCAAAGTTGGCCCAGTGGTAACGACTCTGTCTACAACTCCTCTCAGTATCACTCCGCGTGGGTTCGTAGCTCGGAGGTGAAAAACAAAATATATATAAAAATGTCTACCAATTTAGTGCTAGATTATAATACCAGACTATTAATTTTATTGACTTTAAAACTTAATACCATAATCATTTCTGCATTTGAATTATTGGCTTTAAATTATTTTTGATATTTACTACATGTAATTATTCAGTATTGAAGCAAACGCTAGCAAGGTTCAATTTCAATCCCGGGCGTATACTATAGTTTATAATCGCAATGTTTCGGACATGTAAACATATTTCGGGTACCCCAAATTTTTTGGATAATAAGTTATCACAATGTCAGTATAAGAACGCTTAAAGACGATCGCGACAGTTTCATCTTTCTTTTTTTCCCAAACGTTTAGAATTTCATGACACCGTTATTTTGAAACAAAAAGTACAAACAAACAGTATTTGTTTTAAACTTTATTCTTTCTGATGTAAAAACATTGATTTTTTTTCTTATTTTTTCAATGAATGCTTTTTTGGTACTCTAAGTCCATATACCGAGTTAGTGTTATCCTAATGCATTAGTTAAAAATACTGCGCGTTTTTATCATATTTCATTATGATTGTACAGTTTTTGTATGTACTTATCACCCTTTAAAATGCTCCTACGGCGTTCCAGGGGTATTTTCCCCCGGGGAAGCATGCCCAAAGACCCACCCTAGCTATGGTGCGTATACCGAAATTGGGTCCAGGCACGCCATTGTATATTCATGTACTATGAAGACGAGGTAAACAACTCCCTCAATTGGCCCCTGAATATATGTCAAATTGGATAAGAATGTGTATACAAAATAAAACTCAACAGTGTTTATAAAAAAACAATACAAGATTGTGTATCCCATCCCAAGGAAAAAAAATGCCGAGTGGGGCCCAGCCTTAAGTATTGAGCGATTTTATTTTATCTTTTACCTGCGCAAAGCCAAAAAAGATGATGATAATACATAAAATAAAATTAAAATAAAATAAAAATAACGGGGGGGGGGGGGGGGGGGCACTGATATTTCCTGTACAACAGTTACACCCAAAACAAAAGTGACTTGTATACACTATCAATTAGTGAATGCACTGACTAATCATCAAAATTAGACTCAACAGTGTAAAAGACAGTTTTGTTTAACCCTTTCCCTCATAAAGACTCATTTTGACGCACTCAATAGGTACCAAATAAAGCCTGATCTGCAGAAAACCACAGTTAAACCTTACCAAATTTAATTACAAAATCCTCATTTCCAGACCACTGAGGAGCAGCGAACAGCATAAAACCTGATCAGCCTGCTAGTTACTCGCAGGCTGATCTGGTTTTATGCTGTTCGCATAGGTCTTTTCATGGTATCCTCTATGAGGGAAAGGGTTAAACATATTCTGTCAAAAATGTGGAAGGGAATAGGTTCGAACTTAATCTTGACTTCCTTAATTGTCGATCTGGAAGCAGACTTCCCAGAAAAAACTTCAGGTGCACGTTTTAGGGTCGGACGGTTGCAAAAGATGTGGGCTTCCGCTTTCCGCGTGTCAATTTTTTTAATATTTTTAGTTTTTATTGACACATTTTGTTTTTCAAATCAGTGACAAAACAAACATTATTTAGTAATAATAGATGTTAATATTTGATATAAATCTTTAATATCCGTTTTATTTCGCACATAGTGTTTTTTGTGCATAAGTATTCCAGGCCCGGATCCAGAAATTTTCCGCTGGGGGGGGGGGGGGGGGCAAAATCTGAATGTGATGTGAGTGCTAGGGGGGTCCGGGGCATGCTCCCCCGGAAAAAAATGTTTTTAGTGTGACAGAAATGTATTCTGAAGGGTATCTGGGAATAAAAATGAATGGTGTTTTTTGTTTTGTTTTTGTTTTTGCTTTTTTTTTTAAAATTGAAAACTTGGATCTAATGCCTAGGTCCCATTGGAGCGTTGTGGAATTTCTCCCGATGGCATCAGATGTTTGAGCCAAAAAGACGGAGCAGTCCCATGAGAAGCTTCGGGACTGGTCCGTTGAAACGTTCACTGATGTTTCGGCTATGGTACAATGACCTTATATTAGCGGGGATGACTCCCGATGCCCTGCAATTTCTCCGATGATTAGGGAAGGTGCCCCACCGAATTCGGGGCTTCACCGAATTTGAAACATCATCGGGGGAATATCCCCGTAGATTAGGGGATGTATCGTTGTATCGAACCACCCTAGGTGGCTTGGTGAAGATTGTGAGAATTTGTTGATGAAATTAAGAGACAAAATCAAGGGTAGACTTTTGGGGGTTTATGAGGATGCCCCCAGCAATGTCCCATGGCTTTTTTGACCGTCTCAGTCTAAGGGTGACCAAAAAGGCAACAAATTTTAGAGTGCACTTGCCGAATTTTTTGCGAATATTCTGTGATTCTATCACAAGATCTGGAATGTGTCACAGAAAGGTCGCCGAACCTTCGAGACATCAGCGAAGCCTAGGGGATTCCTCGGAGGAAAAAAATATTTCGCGGAAGCTCCGTAAATTCTTCCCAGGAGCTTCCGGGAATCTATGCGTATATTTCCCCGGCTTGTTTTCCCCGATAAAACTTCGAGAACATATAAGGAAAGTTTTCAATGTAAGCAATGAAGTTCTCCCGAGGCCTCCCAATGACTACACGTGGCTCGCGACGCTTCCGAAGCTTCCGCGAGACACAGGGAAACCTATTCCCGACGCCTCCCGAAGCTCATCAATTTCCATCGGGAGTACATCCTCGACGCAAAAAAAAAAAAGAAAAAAAAATGTCAAGTGGGACTGAGCCTTGAGCGATGTAATTTTATATTTTACTTTCGCAAAGCCGTGTTATTGAATAACTACTTTGCAATAGTTTTTTACTACAGTTGTATTAAAAAAAATCATATTTTGTCAAATATGTGGAAGGGAAGACCGGGTATATGCTGTATTAGGTTCGAACTTGGTAATCTTGACTGACTACTTGTCGATCTGGAAGCAGCCTTTACACACAGACTTCCCCGATAAAAAAAGAATCAGGCGCACGTTTTAGGGTCGGGTGGTTGCAGAAGGTTTGGACCCTTTCTGCGTGTCGACTTTTTGTACAGTTTCTTTTCTAAATGTTAAATCATTGACAAAATAAAAAATATTCAGTAATAAAAGCTGTTGATATTTAAAATAAAATCTTTAATATCCGATTTATTTCGCGTATAAATTGTGTTTTCTGTGCATTAGTATTTCGTATGACAGATTGAAATTGTCAATTTCTCTCATTACTTATTTATATTTTTATAAATTTAAAATACACCAGGGTGTCTGTATTAATATTAATAAGACCATGAATACACATGCATGTAGATTATTATATTCGTAAATATTAAAAAAAAGGAAAAATATTTAGGAGTTAGTTTCATAAAAAATGATACAAAATAAAAAGTTATGTAAGAATAATAAAGCTGATGACATTTAGAAACACAACCTTTCTGATTAAGTTTAATTTGCATGGCTAGCGATAGGTAAGCATCTACTCTGCAGAATACTAAGATTTTTTTTTTTTTTTTGATTTTTTTTTTTTTTTGCTACAGCAATTTGGTAATCGCCTATTTTTCCCAATTGTAAGATTGCTCGGCAGACGACATGTAAATGTCTCTCAATCAGTGAACGTGTCATTGAATTTGCTTGCGCAGTACCCTAAACACATGCTTATCACACAGTCATGGACGACTGCCGATTCGAATTACCTACACAGCAGGGGGCCATAAGACAATAGGAATCTGGCTGGTCAGGTGGTTATGCGGGTGGTTCAGTATTGGGGCCCACGATGGGGATTTCCTCTAGACAACACTACTATGATGTAATCAAAGGATTTTATAGCCTAGAAAAATGTATGACCAGGGCAGCTGGGGTGGGGGGGGGGGGGGGAGGCCCCCCGCCCCCCCCCCCGGTGGATCCGGGCCTGGTATTCACTGGCTTATCAGTAACATTGCTCAATGACTGATTACCTAGATCGATTTGATTTGAATTAATAATCATAATCTACATATATACATCGTCCCAAAATACATACTGCAGATAAATATTGTCAAAATCTTTCATTTCTTATTATTATTTTTTTATAAATCTAAAATACACACAGATTATTATATTCGTAAATATGAAGAAAAGTGAACATGATGATATATAGCCTACTGTTTGTATTTATTCCTTTCAGGAAATATATTTAAAGGAGTTATATTAGTTAAGAAAAATTTAATTGTTTCATAGAATAATACATAAAAAGTTATGTAAAAATCGCAAAGCTGATGACATTTAGAAACATTTTTTAAACTTTTTTTCAAAAACAAAATCGGCAAATTTTCATACCTGAAAGTTCATCTACCTGGCAGTTAATTTGTCCGCTTTTAATTCAAGATTTATAATTTAATACATGTATAGAAAAGTGAAATAAAAATTTCGTCGAGTAGCTTAAATTTAGTCAAAGTTATTTTTTAAATCAATAATTCCTTTGGGCTCTAGTGAAAATGTTACGATAGCAATAACATTTCAACATCTTCGTTTTTATAGTGGCTAATTTTTTACTTATCGATTTTTATGCTATTTCTCAAACTGCATCTGTCTAGAAGAGTTTTACTGACACAATGTTTTGTTTATTTAAAATGCCTATTTTTCTTAAATTATTAAATCGTTCGGCAGTCGACATGTCCTTAGGTAACACTCGGTAAATGTCTGTTAATCAGTAAACGTGTCATTCAATTTGCATATACAGTGCAACAAACACATGCTTATCACACAGTCATGGATGACTGGCGATTCGGACTACCTACAAGGGGCCATGAGACAATAAGAGTCTAGCTGGTCAGGTGGTTATGTGGATGATTCCGTATATGAGGGCCCAAACATTATGTAATCAATGGATTTTATAGCCTAGAAAAATGTATGATTAGGGAAGCAAGGGCTCTTGATTTTTTTTTTGAAACAATGATAATAAAAAAACATGTGTTTTACATAAATAAAAGCCGTGTTTTACATATCTCTGTAACTGCATGAAACAGAGCACACAAAATTGTTCACCTGGTGACCCAATCTCCACGCAGTTATCTCCCCTTCATTCTTTTTTCTAAGTGAGCGTGCAAGGGAGATCACTGTGTGGAGTTTGATGGTGACCAGCATACAAGCTAATTATGCAGCTAGGGTTTTTATTTTGTTGTTAGACACAAAATGTGCAGAGTATATTTGTTCTTGAATAAGAATTAAACAAGAGGACAGACGCTCACCTGTAGAAGTTACTATATTATAGCATAGTTGTACTGAATATATAAGCCATAAGATCATTTCAGTTCCACAAACCAAAGAGAACTTGTCAAAATTTGAAGTCGAACTTGACTGAGAGATAATGGCTATAAACATTGTCATGAAACTTCAAAATGATTGCATAAGAAATCAAGATACTAGAATGCAAACAAATGCCATTTTTTTTATATCAAAAGGGCCATAATTCCTGACCTAATTGGTCAATTACAGCTATAATCAAACTTGACTAAGAGATTATGGCTTTAAACATTGTCATAAAGTTTGAAAATGAGTGCTTGAGAAATGAAGATGCTAGAGTACAAACGAAGTGAAATCTGGCATTTTTTAATATTAAAAGATCCATAACCTAATTGGCCGATATCATTTTTGGCCAAGAGATGGCTTTAAACATTGTTATAAAGTTTGAAAATGATTGCTTAAAAAATGAAGATGGTAGAGTGCAAACAAACTAATTGTGAATGACAGAAGGATGGCCAGATGTACGATGGACATCCATTGATCCTAATAGCTCAGGTGAGCTAAAAAGCCACAAACATCATCCAAATATTACATTCAAGGTCACTGTGACCTTGGCCTTTGACTTTGTGATCCCAAAATCTATATAGAGGTCATCTTTTACTCAAGACCACAAACCTCCTAAAAATTTAATAATGTGGAGGCAAGTGTTCTTAGATTATCAATAAGACACAATTATCACATTTAAAGGTCATTGTGACCTAGACTTTAGACAAGTGGCCCTTAAATTACTAGGGGTCGTCTACTACACATAATTGAATACCCTATCAAGTTTCAAGAATTCACGTTATTATTTATCAAGTTATTGATTGAAATTATTTTCTCATTTAAGGTCAATGTGATATTGACCTTTCACCTTGTGTTCCCAAAATCAAGAGGTGTCATCATCAAGTCATGACCCAATACCGAGGAATGAGGTCTCAAGCATTCTCAAGTTATCAATCAGGAACAATTTTCACATTCAGACTGGGACCTTGACCTTTGAGGTTATAATGTAGAAAAAACAATAACTTTGATTAATTGGTTGCTGAAATCTTAATTCTGAACTTGTAAAACTTAAGAATTTTCCTTTTTAAAAAACAAATGACAATTAAGATCACTCTTCTTCAATATTTCTGCAAAAATTTGCCTTTCTCAAGAAAAAATCACGAATTTTTTAGCAACTACATAATAGACATTTGTACAGTCGCCATATTGTTATTCAACATAACAGGAATAACAATTATGGTTTCTGAACAAACGTCTGTTATGTAGTTATTCAAAAACCAGTTTTTTTTTCTTGAGAAAGGCAAATTTTTGCAGTAATAATGAAAATGAATGAATTTAAATGTTTCCTTTTCAAATATTTAAAAAGAAAGAAAATAAGATCTGGGAGCATATACATGTACTTGTTTCTGTGGAAATCATCAGCAGCAGACAAAGATGATGCATTTTTACTTGATAATTTTATTTTATCAATAATATGATATGTCAAAACTTACATGTATATATCACTCAGAAAACAAAACTAAATCTCGCTTACAACATTACAAAAATATTTATAAAAGGTTCTCAAGAGAAAGGCATGAATCAGAAGTTACTGAATCTAAAATTTTATAATTTGAGTTACCTATATTCATGTACCATATTCACAAATAAATTCTATAACACAAAATCAGTCATATCAGTTAGAAACTTAATAAATGTACTGAATTTGATCATACAGAATCCTGTTTGTACTGATTTAATGGTACTAGTGTAACAAATGATCATATGCATAAAAATAAAATACATGTATAAGCCAATACCACACACACACACACACAAAATCTTTCAAACTCAATTAAGTTTTTTTTTTTTTTTAAATCAAACAAATTAAGGAGACCAAAAAAGTAAAGTCCATAAATATACTGTGAAGTCAGAAATAAATATACATTTTAAGTTTCTTGGCTTCAGTATTTCTTTTAAGCCTTGGTTCTTTTGGGCCTAACATGAAATTTGTCCATCAGTGCTTAAATTAATCAAAGCTAATGCCTGTTACGTCGTAAATTAATTATTGCTTATTGGAATATGTATCATGAATAATAAAAAAACAACAACTGATATACTATATATCATTTTTTTTTCATAGAAAAGAACCCAAACATAATGTCTCTCTATGATCTCCAAAACAAATGGATGCACGATAACTGAAACTCACATGAATTTGTTTTTCCATGTAAGTACAAAAATGCAATGTTGCTGAAAAGCATGCAACACAACAGTAATTCTATCATTATTCTTTGTAGACCTTTATTTTTAATGGTAAAAATGTGGAAAAAAAACACACTATTTTTATTCCAAAGAAAATCTATTATACTTCCCCCACTCAAAATACAAAGAAAATAAAGATGGGTGAAAATGTTAAAAATTTCTATATATTTCTGAACCTTTCTGTGTATCCAACCATAAATACATCTACAGGTTATAACAATTTTCATATACACAACTAAGAATAATGATCAGAATGCCTTTTGATTGGACAGATCAGTTCTCATTTCATAACTTAGAACTTAAGTACAAAAGAAAACTGCAAATCATTTTCTAAACTGAGAGCTGGTTGTAATTTTTTTCTGTCTCCAATATTTATATGCATTTAGAAGAGTGCCATGGTGAGTCCTCCAAATGCTCTCTTGCTTCAAGGAAAAAAACAAACTCACCACAATGTAATTATTTTCCTGTAGATTAGTTCCTACAGAGAAAAAATTCCAAAAATAGTTAATAAACAAACCCCTCTATTTCTACTTATTTATTTTTTAGCTAATGGGAGAAAAGATTTCACAACTGTCAATCCCTTTCAATGGTTCCTTGGTTGGGCCAGTATTTTGCACCTTAGAAGGTCATAAAAATCCTTGTATTCAACAGGGTTCAAACCAACAATCTTAGGATCAACAGGCGGGTATGTCACCACTGGACCACGGCACCCTAAAACTTCCTGTTTCTTACAGTAAAAGTTCTTTAATCAGCTATAGATGAAATATTCTAAGTAATTGATAGGTACTTAAGTCATCACGAGTCTCTACAACAATAATCTCAGTAGATTTATTTGCCTATAAACTCTCTCTCATCTTTAATCAACACCTTTTTTTTCTAACAATACAACATATCATAATCAAAACAAACAACAATATATATGAGTGTACATTTATAAAATCTAATTTACAAACACGACTTTCATCTTATTAACAGGAGTACACAACAACTGAGAATCCTCTAATATTTTTATATGATGTTAACAAAATACTATATACATTTTTTCTAACATTGCAACATTGCAGTTCAAGAGATATTTTTATAAAGTACAATGACAAAAAAAAACAACAATGATCAGAAAATAACGAAGAGAAATAGATAGAGAAGGACAGAGTAATTAGATTAGTTTTAACCGATAGATACATTTTGCTATGAGTTAAGGATGATGACATTTTTTTTTTTTCCAAGGCTAAGATCTTTATTAGGATACTAAAAGCACCAAGTTGCATTTCACTATATTTATGCATTGTAGTATCAATCAACTGAAATTAACAACACTGGGGACTACATGTATACCTATAAAACTACAAAGATTTAACCCTTTCCCTCATATAGACTCATTTTGACGCACTCATTAGGTACAACATAAAGTCTGATCTGCAGAAAACCACAGTTAAACCTTACCAAATTTAATGACAATATCCTCATTTCCAGACCACTGAGGAGCAGCGAACAGCATAAAACCTGATCAGCCTGCGAGTCAGGCTGATCTGGTTTTATGCTGTTCGCATAGGTCTTTTCATGGTTTCCTCTATGAGGGAAAGGGTTAAACTAATGAGAGGGTAAGCTTATATAAGCTGGACTGGGTATCCTTTCAACCAAAAACAAATGTAATATCAACCAAAACTTTAACTCATGAAGACAATGAGGATATTTGCTGATTTTTTCTTTCTTTGACACAAAGTCAAAAAAAAAATCTATTTACCCTATGATATTCTGATGCCTTTATCATATCTTTCTTTCAATCTCTCCTGTTTTTGAAATTCCACATGGCGAGTCTCAATACATTATTAGACATTGTTTGAAATTTTCTACAGCTTACGTGACTTTTCTTTAAAACAGTCATACAGGAACAACTCTAATAATTAAAATAATAACCTCCAATCTCCCATGATTCATCATTCATAAACATTTCTCGGTCTTTTCACTATGAACAAAAAATAAATGCTCCTCATCTTGTTCATCTTCCTTATACAAGTCAGGTATTCCACCCATCATTAAATCCGAATCATGGTCCTTCAAATGCTTTTAAAGACTTCAGTGCAGATGCAGGCATCCATTGACTTAGAATTTACAGGCTCTTTTGCTCAAAGTCTAAAAAGGCTTGAATTTGTTATAAACTCCCACAATCACTTGATGGACCATGATCACATTTTAATGATGAATAGACTTCCTTAAAAATTGTAAAAGAATAAATGACAACAAATATAAAACAGTGATTATTACTTAATTTTCTATGTAACATTTGTATGGAGCAACACTGTACCACTCCAGCTCCAGTACTCCTGGGCTCTGGCTTCAGATAAACATCCATTACAGTATTGCACCCAACAACTTTCCATCTATGTGTATTTCCTTCAAATTATATTTCATTCAATAGGATGTCCTTTCTATGTCATTTTTTTCTGTGTCATATATTTTTTCTGATTAGTTGTATTAAGACACAAACTAAGCTAAAAAGATAGAAAGTTTGTTTGTTTATTGGCTTTAACATCCCAACAACAGTATTTGGAGATGATAGTCTATTATCAATGTGACTGATATTTTCCAAGTAAATAATAAGAGCAACATTAAGGTTGGGATAACACATGATGATAATAGTA
Source organism: Solen grandis (assembly GCA_021229015.1). Lineage (NCBI taxonomy): Eukaryota > Metazoa > Mollusca > Bivalvia > Adapedonta > Solenidae > Solen > Solen grandis. The sequence continues at coordinate 46,435,526 of CM037780.1, read as the reverse complement.
AAACTACATGTACTGTTAAGGTAATTAATTCATCATTATGCTCCCTAAAATGCTTAAAAAAGGCTTCAGTGCAGATAATAGAGTTATAGGTATTTTTGCTCAAAGTCTATGAAGGCTTGCTTTTACTATGAAATTCCCAATTATCACCTTATAGATCATGATCACAACTTAATAATGGATGGATTCCCTTAAACATAGAACTCAGTTGTTATGTATTGCAGCTTTTATCTTAAAGTTATCAAGAACTATAACAACATGTATACAATTATTATCGCAGTAAACTGGCCAACTAATGTTTATTATTAAAATTAAAAAGTAAAGCATTCACCATTTACTTCTTGGAAGGTAAAACAGACTAACGCAACCAAAATTATACAAGATCAGCCTAACAGCAATATGCATGCTGATCAGGTTTTATGATAAATGCTGCCCATATTTACCTAATAAACCATATGCTGATATTCTAAAACCTGAGAATGACTTTGAAATTGACTTTTGTTTAATGATGCTCTCTCAGTACAACAGATTTTCTTTCTATTCAGGAAAGTATTTACGAAACAGCTGAGCATGAGCCTCTCATTTAAGACATGTGTCCTAAATCAGCTGAGCATGAGCCTCTCATTTAAGACATGTGTCCTTAATCAGCTGAGTATGAGCCTCTCATGTAAGACATGTGTCCTAAATCAGCTGAGCATTAGCCTCTCATTTAAGACATGTGTCCTAAATCAGCTGAGCATGAGCCTCTCGTTCAAGACAAGTGTCCTAAATTCCTTAATCAGCTGAGCATAAACCTCTAATTTAAGACAAGTATCCTAAATCAGCTGAGCATGAGCCTCTCATTTAAGACATGTGTCCTAAATCAGCTGAGCATGAGCCTCTCATTTAAGACATGTATCCTAAATCAGCTGAGCATGAGCCTCTCATTTAAGACATGTATCCTGAATCAGCTGAGCATGAGCCTCTCATTTATGTCATGTATCCTAAGCTTCTCATACACTCTGCCTCATCTGTGACTCGTCACTGTAGACGTACGTGGCTGCAGCATTTTTGCGAATCACATCCTCGTTGATTATCACAGTCTTTATATCGGTGCCTGGCTGCTCATACATTGGCATGAGGAGGCTTTTCTCCTGGAAAAATAATATTAACGAGTGAATTAAGTATCTGGTAATCTTATTTTAACCATATGGCAAAGGGTGAGAAAATGTGCAGCCTGACTGGGACTCGAACCTGGGGCCTTTTGCTTACAGGGCAAATGCTCCACAGACTGAGCTATCTGGCCACTTACATATGATTCTCCCCTACTGTGAGTTATCAGTACCATGACACATATATTTCATACACATATAATAGTCATACAACACAAGCATACAAAGAAACACTCTAAACTAGTCACATGTAGATATATAAAAAGTTGATATATACATGTAATATGGAACTGCAAAAGGATCAGGCTACAATTGTGAATTATTATCAATATTTCAGCATTTTCATTTTTTCTTGACTGATCATCCAATTTAATTAGTTTGGCAAGCACTATGATGCAATATGTGATCACAAATTGTTGAAGATAAAAAGGGAGTTTAAGCTGAGTGATTCATAACAATAAAACAACAAACACTTTAAGATTACTTTCCACTTGAAACCAGAAATAATAGTGAATGTGTTTGTAGGGAAAAGGACAAAGTCAATAATCATTACATATCCTAATATTTCTAATAAAAGAAAGTAAAAAAAGTCTTAACAAGTTTTTACACTGCCAAACAAAACTCATGACAATTAAACAGTATCTTAAGAATTTTGAACCGATCATTGTATAATGAACCTAGCCAGTACTCAAGCCAGTACCAAGATATATTTCTAAATGCCTTTTAATGCCAAACTCCTTCAAACTTATATTGTGTATTCAAGCATGGGTAAAAGTTGGAAATTTAACCCTTTCCCTCATAGAGGACACCATAAAAAGACCTATGCGAACAGCATAAAACCAGATCAGCCTGCAAGTAACTCGCAGGCTGATCAAGTTTTATGTTCGCTGCTCCTCAGTGGTCTGGAAATGAGGATTTTTTAATTAAATTTGGTAAGGTTTAACTGTGGTTTTCTGCAGATCAGGCTTTATGTGGTTCCTATTGAGTGCGTCAAAATGAGTCTATATGAGGGAAAGGGTTAAAAACTCTGAAAATCCTGATTTTAGCAATTTTTTATTAGTTTTATATAGAATAAAAAGTCATTTAGTGATCCGAAAAACCTGAAGTTCAGGAAATTTTCTGAAACTTTTACCCATGCTTAAGTTGGGGTTTTCCCTTGATTTTTTCAAATGGGGAACAAATGACCTATTCTTATATTGAAAAAGTGACAAATTTTGTAATATTTATTTGGGGGTTACTTACAAGGCTTGAGGGTCAAACTGGGCAATTTTGAATACCAGGGAAAACCCTGTAAATCTGATACCAAGAACTATTTCTAAATGCCTTTTAATTCCATATCCCTTCAACTTATCTTATATGTATAAAGAATGAGACTTGGGTTTGCCAGTGTGATATTAAACAAAATCAAGAGCTACCACTACTGTAAACTGGGGTTTAATTACTATAGATAGAAGCAATCTAATTTCAGATCTTCAAAATCTCGGACTCCCTATGTGATCAGCCAAATATGACACTAGTTTCGAGCAAGAACAACACATTTTTCAATCCCATCCATTTTTCTCAATGTCCCATTATTTTTTCAGCCTGCTCACTTAATTTGTCTCTTTAATACAAGTTTTTTTTTCAGAAAAGGGGCAATATTTCCTTTGGGTTTGTGTGGCCCATGCTTTTTTAACCCAGAGTAAAAATAATTCCACAATATTTACCACTTCGGCCCTGAGACCTCTTGCTCCTGTTTGTTTCTCCACAGCAACCTCCGCTATAGCATTCAGAGCCTCCTCAGTAAACTTGAGCTCACACTGAAAATTTTGAAATAACTTATGTATCCAACTTTCATCTTTTAAATAATTGTTGAATTCTGCTGCATTTTTTTTCTAGTCAGATAAGAGAAATTTTCCCACATGAAAAACAACATGCATTTTTTTATGTTCCTTATCACACAAATTTGCTATAAGATTAACAGTAAGAGAGTGGATGAAGTTTCTTCAAGTCTGAAACCACTGATGAGCATTCCTTTTTAATAGATTAAAAATGATTCAGATAAAAACTTGGCATCAACTGACATGACAAAATTATTCACCAATGATGTGTTGTATGCAAAACTGTTTTTTTGCATGTGTCAAAAGAGATTAACAGTAAAACAGAAAGTAAAACAAAACTGCAAAATGAAATTTACTCACATCATCCATAGCAAAACTATGCTGGTACTGCTTTATCAAAGCGTTTTCTGGTTCTGTCAAGATCTTTACCAAGGCACTCTGGTCCAGGGAATGTAAGGGCACTATGATCGGCATACGGCCAACAAATTCCGGTATCAAACCAAAGCCGATCAGATCTGAAGCCTCTACATCCGCTAGGAGATTGTCTTTCTCTACATGACTCTCCATCATGGAGGGTCTCTTGTGCACATTAATGAGATCTGTTACTTCATTTTCGCTTGGCACCTTTTCGTCAGCTGGTGCTCCGAAACCAAGGACCTGCAACACAGGTAGATACTTAAAAACCTGCCAAAATTTAAAGCAAATACAGTTTTGCTGCATGGACCTGTATCTAAAATTAGGATAATGCTAGTTTTAACTTTTATCTGATGGTATATTTCATTTCAAAATACCTTTAAACTAAAAAAAACTAAAAAATCTGTCAGACTATGATATCATATAACATGAGCAACACATGCTGATTCCAACTCTTTTCTGTTTGGATTTTTTTTTTTAAAGGGGGAGATTATTAGGTCAAAATGGACCTTAGTTACGGCCCTTCATAGGAATGTAGCCTTGTGACAGTGAACAGGTATGTGAAGTTTGATGACAGAATATTTGATAGTTTAGAAGTTAGAGCCAAGGTTAAACAATTTCTCAACAACAATGCCAACAACAAGGACAACAACAGAGTGATGACAATACCGTGACTTTTTTTTTAATACAGACAAGCTGAAAATTAACAATATTTTTTTTTAGCTGTTACTTGTTTCTACTTTATTTACTGACACATCTTTCACATATGTTTTCAGTATCAAATAACAAATATTATTGCATGCATATGAATATCTGATACCATTTTAAAACAAAAACACTATCAGAATTTTTTTCACACAGAAAATGCTTCACAATATATTTTTAAGCATGGTCAGATTATAAATCAAAGACAGGACAGCATAGCATTAAACAAACAGGCTATTCACTAAAGCAATCAATATTATATATGAATAGTCATTTCCTATTCAGAAACCTATATTCTCAGGGTTCTCCACTTTCCTCCCTCATCAGGGATCAAAGAAAAAACACAGCCATCTGTACCACCAAGAGAAATTCGTAAGCAATATCTGGGTCAAGAAGATTTGGGACAGATGGTCGTGAAAGGAAGAAATGGCATCATACTGTGAAAGAGGATCTAGCCTGTCTTAACCCTTTCCCTCATAGAGGAAACCATGAAAAGACCTATGCGAACAGCATAAAACTAGATCAGCCTGCGAGTAACTCGCAGGCTGATCAGGTTTTATGCTGTTCGCTGCTCCTCAGTGGTCTGGAAATGAGGATTTTTTAATTAAATTTGATAAGGTTTAACTGTGGTTTTCTGCAGATCAGGCTTTATGTGGTACCTATTGAGTGGATAGTTATTGATAGGAAAGTTAGAAGAGAAGCAATAGGAAGAAGTCCTACCCAGTAAATGGAAAATAGAAAAACAGACTATAAATGGATGATAAATATGGATGTCTAGCCAAAATTTGTTATTTACAAAAGTTAAAAATTAAAGATCTGTGGATACCTTAACATCTTTTCTCTCCTTGACTACTTTTTCTAGACCATTGAAAGCCCCCGCGGCCATGAATAGGATGTTGGAGGTATCTATGGCTACAGACTCCCCTCGCATCCGCTTGTTGCTCTTCTCTACCACGTTCACAACTGTACCCTCCAGCATCTTCAACATGGCCTGCTGCACACCTTCCCCACCCACATCCTTCAGCTGGTATGCATTCTTGACTCGAGTGATTTTGTCGACCTCATCCAGGAAAACTATACCTGAAAATAGATAGGTAATTCTGTTACAGTTTACTGCAAGCATAACATCACATGCAGAAATCCTTCTGGTCTGTATCCCTTTTTTGCTACACCCACACAAAATGATTAGCTTAAAAGTTTTTTAAATGAACGTTATTTAACGTAACAAATTGTTTAAGGTTTATTTTCAATCCTTTTTCAACTGCAAACAACAGGACCAACATTTCTTGGCACACACCTGCCCTGCATTCAGTTAAGGATAACACTGTTTGCAACTATCAGGAGGTTGGTTCCCTGCTAGTGTTCTATACACTACGATTCAACAGGGATGCAAATGCTAATGTTGGGGACTGTTACCAGTAACTGAACGCATGCCAGATGAAGCCCTGATCACATGACATCCCCAGTCTAACTACTTGATAATCAGATGATCTAATTTGAATATTTCTGTAACCATGGGCAAGGTCTTTTCCTGGTATAAAATTGAAGACATAAAAATTAAAGAATTTAATATACAAATCATGAAATATTAATATGTTGTTTTTTTTTGTTGTTGGTTTTTTCTGGGAGGAGGGTCTGTAATGCTCACAACATGAAACCTGATATTAAAGGGCTTTATGTTACTTAAATACTTCCAAGCTGAAACTAAATATGATTGATGATCTCAAAGATTCTATGCTGAACTGAGTAAGTGTCTGGGTCTTAACTTGTACTCCAAAACTGAAGTGTAAAAGGGGAGTTGAAGTCTATATACGTTACCTCTCTGACATTTGTCAATGTCTCCGTTGGCATTCTGAAAGAGTTTAGCAATGACAGACTCTATATCCTCTCCAACATATCCTGCTGAAGTCAGTGTAGTACAGTCACAGATGGCAAATGGTACGTCTAGAATTTTGGCCAGGGTCTGAGCCAGCAATGTTTTACCTGAATAAAACATGGACATGTCTTACCTGACATTGTTCATTCATTTTAATTTCAATTTTGACAGATAAAACCGAAACCTTAGAATTGTGCTTAAGGGATTTCAAGGCCCTATATTTTTGAAAGTAAAACTTGGACAGTGTAGATACACACTCAATTATAATGGGAAATCTAGTATCACATAGTCCAAGATTGGACCCAAAATCTATATTTTGTGAGATGTTTAGAAGATAAAAAGTGCTTTTTCACACAGTCATAATGCCTTCAAATTGAACATGGTATCTTAACATGGACTCCAAACATGATATAGAACTGATATGAATGATGAAAGTGATAAATGAAATTCAAGTTGAAACTCAAATACTGTCATTATGTTTAACGTTTGATTTAAAGTAGAATTTGAGTTTGAGCCTAAAATCGTACTTGAGTAGTTTTGCTAAAACTGTGGTGTAATGTTGGTGGAGCTGAAGTCCATAGAAATTATTTATATCCTTACAAGGGCTAGTGAGATCATTCCTTGCAGGAACAAAAAAGCAACATATGTAAATTAAAATACGGACAATTCAACAGAAGTATATCACAGCATTCTTGACAGCAAACTCTCTAGCCCGCAAGCTGCAGTCTGGCTAGTACATTGAATATGTTTTACATCACACATAGGTTATCTGCCAAGATTTATAGGTGAGTCTCAAGGTATGCTCCATGCAGAAGTCACCTGCACTTGCATAGACCCACCTGAACCAGTTGGTCCTAACATAAGAATGTTGCTCTTCTCCAGGATGATGTCATGGTCCCTGTCCTCAGTGGCGCCCACCAAGCTCTGTTTCTTCACGGCAGGTTCCTCGCTTGTCCGTGTTCCCATTAGATTACTCTGCCCTGTCACAGACATCTGGAGAATGCCTGCTATTTCCTCTAAAAAAGGAAACAAAAAGTGTAATTATTTGTGCTTCTCCAACATTTGATGAAATACTAGTACTTCAGTCATGGCCTGATTTACCGTAAGTCTTCTTTTTCATTTATTTGTGATTTTAAGCAAAAAAAAATAATAAATGATTAGCACCTCATGGAATATCTGACGATTTTCTAAGGAAAAAAAAAATTCTTTAATTTATCTAGATTTTGAATAATCATCTGGAAAATGTTATTTTTTTTCAGAATAAAAACCCAAAGCTCATAAGTCACAAAAAAAACAACAATTGGTGACACAACTGACAATGTTGTTTATGTCTATAAAACTGATTGACCAAAAGACCTGCATTAAGCAAGAATCATCATTGAAGGTGAGGAATACCCGCAGATACCGCTTTGTCACAGTTACTGTTAAAATGTCAGACAGTCTTGAGAAATATAACAAAGGGTCATTACTCATTCAAAATCAATCAAATCCTAATGTACCAACAATATGTGCAACAAGGCTAGGTACTGATCAGTCTAGTAAAGTTTCATCAAAATCCAACCACAGGTAGCCAAGAAATAGGGCCAAATCTAGTCTACAAATGGAAGGACCGACAGACAGACGGACGTGACTTCATATCTGGGGGTATAATAAAACTGTGAAATAAACCATAATAAGTCCAAGCATCCATGGATTCTGCCCTGTTTTTTTATGTTGTTTTTCCAAGTGGTTAAAAGTTACGCTATATTTCTTCCCTACCTCTGGATGTGTAGGAGTAGAGTGGCGGCTTCGGCTTATTCAAGTCAGATGGCTTTGCATTCTTCAAATTATGGTTGACTTTCTTGTAGTGGTTGGAGACTGCAACTGCAAGAATCATCTTGGCTCTGTCTTGTCCAACCACATGACGGTCCAGGTAGGCTTTGATCTAACCAAGAAACACAGACACATAAGGATTGGGTTGGTACCAAGCTTTAATATAGAGATGTACCTTTTGGAGAAGCCAAATGTGGTCTCTTTATATACAGTTGGCACTCGTTATCTCAAATTTCATGGGACCAAAAATAAGACGTCCGTAATTTGACCAATCTGAAATGAGGTATTTTTGGCTTGTGAACAAGAAATCTTACCTGTATCATTCTATTAATATGGTGTTGATATCTTAATGAAGATGACACATTTTTGAAGAATATATAATAAATAAATAATAATCCATAAGTAGCATATTTTATTTTATTTATTCAACCGCTTATATCAATAAATTAATAAAGGTAGACGAAATAAACAAATAGGGTTAGAACAATAATATGGATCGAAAACATGCAAACTGCATTCTATAAATAAAGAGCACTTATATACATGCACAATATTCAAAGAACTTTGCACGTCAGATTGCTCAACGCTCATAGCTGGACAAGTAGGTTCTAGAGACATTGTGAGCTAAGACCTGGGTTTATTCTTTGATAGTATTTTAAAAAAAAATCTGGCACATTTTGAGCAAAGATTGCCAAGCACAACGCCTTGTGTTTTGCCAGATAATTACCATGCAAATATTTCGTCAAAACATAATCTGGTAATTAATGCAAGCCTAAAATCACGGTTTGTCTTACAGATAGCCCCGTGCCAAGCTAGTGTTACCAGTTGACTGATAGTGTGAAAATATCAGCGGGCCAATTAGCGTCTGTGGAATTTGAGATAAACAAATATGCATTGTACTATAGGGCGAGGGTCCAAATTTTCACTTTGAGATAGCAGTTATTTGAAATAAATAAATTTTGAGACACACAAAGTTAATGTATATAGACAAAGAAGGGAAAAATCTGGACCAAGTCAATTAATTTGACATAGCCGAAATTTCGATATACGCGAATTGGAGATAACGAGTACCAGCTGTATATAAAATGGCCTCTTCTAGTCTCATTCAGATATACAGGTAATCTGATTGTGCCAGGGAACTTCATCAAGATTTTAACAAGATTCAAGATTTTTATTTCAATAAACCAGAAGGTCATTAGACCCATGTGGTATCATTATATGGCGACAGTATAACATACATTTACATGCAAATTCAACAATTAATATTAAATTACTTAATATAAACTATCTACCGTCAACACATACAGTTTCATACATAATATTTGTATACATGCAAATATTCATTTTAAATTACATTTTTGATTTTATATTAGATTACATACATAATAGATTTCACACAAATAGATTTCACACAATTGTATTGAAATTAAATAATGACTAGGCAAGAGAGAGAAAGAGAGAGAGAGAATAAATAAATTAATTAACCAATCAATTAATTAATCTATCAGCCAGTCAATCACTTCACAAAAAAAATAAATAAAACAGGTTTCCCCATTTAAACAAAAAGTACCGGCAACAATGAAATATTATGAACATTGGGTAAGAATGGAAATACTCAATGCCTATCTGTGTTTTTTGTGCTTTGCCCTCATGATATAATGACCTGCACCTGAACTCCAAACTGTTGTTAAATACACAACAAAACACGGACAGAAACTGATTATTTCTTAACCCTTTCCCTCATATAAACTCATTTTGACGCACTCAGTAGGTACCACATAAAGCCTGATCTGCAGAAAGCCAAACTGAAACCTTACCAAATTTAATTGCAAAATCCTCATTACCAGACCACTGAGGAGCAGCGAACAGCATAAAACCTGATCAGCCTGCGAGTTACTCGCAGGCTGATCTGGTTTTATGCTGTTCGCATAGGTCTTTTTATGGTATCCTCTATGAGGGAAAGGGTTAAGTATGTATCACCAAATGTAAAATATAAATCTTTACAAGCAATTTAAAATACCTCCTTAGGCGTGGGTATCTTTTTAGTTTTGGGTTTCTCAGGTTCTACATCTTTCAAGCTGGGAGCATTGTCCGACAGAAATATGAAATGTTGACAGTTGCTACACTTTATAAACAGCTGACCTGAAAATAAGTATTGTCAACATAAACTTTCATAGGGCAAACTTGCATGATGGAGAAAAAGACATATATATATACAACTCCTAGAATTATGATTAATAATTCACTTGTATACTCCAAGTGATACAAACATATTTTCTAATACTATACTTTCACTTTTGTGAATGTAATTAATTAATAATTACAAAAGAACCAAAAGGCCCTGACAAAGCAAATAATACAAACAATCTAAGTAAATTTGGAGAAGGAATTTTTGACATTTTTACTAATGGTATAGATATGAAAAAATACCCCAACCCTTAGTAGCAATGTGTTTATATTTATCCAAATAACTTTGTAGAAGATCACACCCAAAGGTATCTGATACGTTGTTTTGTCCGAAGAAAAGCCGCATAAAAAAAATAAAAATTCAACAACAATATACATAATAAGAAATGAGGTACCGAGTACCTTTTTGGCCAGATTATTTTTCAAAGAAGATATAAAAAAGACTTTTCCTTTTCAAACTATTTAGAGCTCTGCAGGAAATTCAATTCTTTTTACAAATTCAAAAGGTGACCAATCAAGAAACATCCCAGCAAATGTTTATCAAAACTGGCCAAGTAGATAAGGAGGTTATGTCCTTTAAAACAAAATGTTTACTGATGGACAGACAATGGACGAAGACTGGTCACAACGGAGCCAGAGGTGAGCTAGAAATCAGGAACTGTGCACATTTCTATTGACACTGTAATTAAGGAGTTTGACATTTTGATTCCACAGATTAGCAAATTCATACAATGTACATTGCAATTTGTCACTATCTTACAAGTATGATTTTGAAAATATTTCATTTATGTAACCGGACACTTTACCTTCGATGGTCTCTATGTGTGTGAGAGGTGCGTCACATTTAGGGCAGGTGACTGTGTCCCCACTCTTCCCGCCACTTCCGTCCGACCCAGACGTGCCCTTGTCTGACCCTCCATTGGAACCTGTAGAGAACACTCAGTGTACACCCAGGAACATATCCGCAAAACATCTCAAGAGAGTTCTAAACTTTGTTTATTATTATTTTTTTTTAAAATCCTATACTTTTAAACCAAGTCATTAATTTAAAATATGAACAAAAAAATACAAAATTTAAGGTCTACCAGCATAAACATAACATAGAGTATCTTTACTGGATGAAAAAAATCACTGATGTTTAACTATAATTGAATAACTTAACTTTAGGTACATTATGAATAAATCCCTTTCAAAACAATTATTTAATCTAATCAAGTAGTTGGGTTCAATCCTAGACAACAAGATATATTGGTCTGCATTGAAAAATAACTTGTTCTGGTTTGACCATTTAAAGCATGTTAATTTATATAATATTGTCCTTTGCATAATACCAGAAGGCCATTTACAATGGATAGTTTAATCCTTTCCCTCATAGAGGAAACCAGGAAAAGACCTATGCGAACAACATAAAACCAGATCAGCCTGCGAGTAACTCGCAGGCTGATCAGGTTTTATGCTGTTCGCTGCTCCTCAGTGGTCTGGAAATGAGGACTTTATAATTAAATTTGGTAAGATTTAACTGTGGTTTTCTGCAGATCAGGCTCTATGTGATACCTATTGAGTGCGTCAAAATGAGTCTATATGAGGGAAAGGGTTATCTAACTCCCTATGCCAGTTAGAACAGTTCTTTCCCAATTTCACTGGAATAAAATACCAATCAACGAAATATTGCTATTGCTTAAAGAAGAAATATGCCTTCCTTCTCAGGTTTCATACAATAACCTAGTAATGATATCATAAGAACACTACATTTGAAGATTATTTTTTTTCATTTTATTGTTGATTTAATACACACAACTGTTGGACCTAAGGCACAGATAAACTGCAAATGATAACAATTATTAATTCAGGAAAAGAAAAACATAGGAAAAGAAATCAAAACTGTCAAAATCTCAGATATCAGTATGTAAGATTTAGATATATCAAATCCTCCTGCAAGTTCTTTATTAACTTTAATTATACATGTAGGTTAGGCAGTGTTTGTAAGCTTTATACAAAATTTTATTTGACAAAGGAGTATTTTTACTTAAAGGTAAATATACAAATAAATTCTGAGAGAAAATGAGAGAAATTTACTATTCCTTTGAGATCATGAGAAGATGACATCTGCCCTTACCCGACACATTGTCACCACCCCCTTTGTCGTCCCCGGGGGGTGTGGTCCCTGTGGTTGATTCCAAGTAAGCTGTATGGTGTATCTGTCTACAAGACGGCATGCTTCGTAGGTATCGAGCTGCTTTTGGTATACCTAGAACTGATGACGTTGAAAAATTTAATTCATCAAAAGTCTTTAGAACAAAGATTAACCCAAATTAAGCAATCAATTTTCAGCACGTTTTTGTTTCTCGGTAGTTTACCAGACTCTTTTTTTAACATCCAACAAAAAGTAAAACAAGAAACACGTCAAATGACGCAAAACCAAGTTTTCAAGTTTGCCCTAAGCAAGCAGAACTATTTTTAATAACATTGACCATGACCCTATTGACCTGAAAATCATTTCAAATATTTCTCTTCCCATAATGTATGTATGTACTTGATCTGATTATCATACCTCACTCCTAAATGAAATTATTTGAAGGAAACAAAGTCTTTTTTTAGTAACAATGACTTTGACCCTATCATCCTGAAAATCAATCCCTTCTGGTTAAAAAGATCAAGACTGAGTTTGAAGCAGAGAAATACAGAGCATTCCTACAAATATATTGCTATTTAGAATCACAATGTCCTTGTTTTCTTTATTCTGCATTTGATTTTAAGTAGGTTAAAAAGAAATCTGATAAATTTGAGAAAAGAAAAAACAAAATCTAAACCTAAATCATGAAGGCTACATAATCGAGCCGAGCCACAGCCGAGCGAGCGGTTAAATTTGGAAACCCTTGATAACAAACATTAACCTACTTAATGTATGGAATTATGCTTTGACGATACTATCATAGTCCCTGCCCATAAATTTCCGCCTTTAACAAACCAACCAATCAAAAATGGTTCTATATTGCTCATGCAAATTTAATTTCAAATGTGGCTGGTGTCTAAAGACAGACATGATTCAAGCTCTTAACAACGCAAATTTTGATCTCTTCGAGGAATATTGAATTATTTAAGAGTTTAAATGTTGTAAAAAATAAATAAAACTGAAGTAGCGCCTGCTACAATATCGTCTACTGAGATGAAGACACCAACCATAAGTGACGAAAATGCAAGATGCTAAAGTTCCAAACTGAAAAAAGTTGTGATAGTCATAAATTTAAACATTATTTATTTTACATCAATTACGAAACAAGTTCTCACAAATTATAATAATCATTCTCGATGGCTCTGGTGGCCATTATTGCAGTCATTATTGTGGGAGGAAACTGTAGAACCGTAAAACCCACATGCCTGGACAGGCGACCACTGTACCCTCTCACGTACGTGACCAGGAATTAAACCCAGGACATATTGGTGGGAAGCGAAGTGCGTTACCACTGCGCTATCCTGGCACCCTGGCACTGTGATGGTCAGATCGGACGGGGAAAAAAAGCAATGATTGAGCGAGTTAATACTTCATGCTATTCACTTATATTTGAGATTTCTTTTGTTGTTTTTGTTTTACAAGCCATATAAGATGTCACTACTATGATTACTGTAAAAAGTCTTAAAAATGGTGCTGGTGTGACTAGTTCGTCTGGTGTCAGGATAATGTGACTGGTTGTTGCATCATGCCACATGCCTACGGTGTGATACTGCAGTGTGGCAGTACTATATCTGTCTCAAGTAGACATCTTCTCCAAATTACTGAAATACTATACCTAATAAATAATCTTTTCTATATTCGTATCAGTTCTTGTTGCTTTATTTTACTGCATTTAATCAAAGTCGGAATATTGATTTTATAGTCACACCTCTAATCCCACCTTTAAACGCATGCCCACAAAGGTTGATCACATGTGCAGTTCATTCAAAACGTATGCAAGGTTATCCATTAAACCTAGCTGTATAAAAAGTTAAACTGATCGAAAATTTTGAAAATACTGCAATCCAATTGGTCAAAATATAATTCCATACATTAAATATGTATAATTATATTTACCTGTATGTCTTCCATTAAATCTTTCTAAATACATTAACAGCCTTGCCGGGATTCGAACAGCTCTTGACATGCTTCAGGCTTTAAAACAAGTATATGAATAAATCAAATTAGTACACACAAGTTACAACAAAAATATCAACAAAATGATGTCACAATGTATATACATATAAATGAATCATAGTATAAAATACATAATTAAAAAGTTTTAACTTTATTTATTTTATATCGATTACGGAACAAGTTTTCAAATCTTATATAAATCACTCTTGATGGCTCTGATAGCAGCGTGTGTGGTCATTATTGTGGGAGGAAATCAAAGAACCCGGAGAAAACCCACGTGTCTGAATGGACCACCACTGTTTCTTCTCACGTATGTAACCAGGAATCGAACCCAGGATGCATTGTTCCGAAATGAAGTGAGTTATCACTATGCTATCCCCAAATTATTATTATTACGGCACCCCAAATTATTATTAAAACCGAACATGAAAACCTTAAACATTTTATCATACCATAATTTTGCTGCAAGATCAGGGCATATACTGTTACACAATAATGTAAATGTGAATTCTTAATCTACTCATCCCCAATATCTTGATCAATTATGTTACAAAGAAATTCAGTGTACATTAATTGTATTATAATTATCAAGTTCATTCTTTTACTCATTTGTTGGCCTTTATCTTTTTTAATAAAGCACATCACCCTGGTGCATGATTTTTAATTTTAAGTTCACATAAGCAGTCTGATTGGTGTCTGTTTGCAGAGATGATAAGATGTTAAGTACTAAAGTTGAAAAAAAAACAACAACAAAGCATTCAAAATGACAATGGATATGCTACATGCAATAGTGGAAATGCTTGATTCCTGGTATACTTTTTGGTTCCAATATCTTACAGTTTGGTGCATGTCCTCACTCATAGGAGAAACCCCAATTGTAAATCCAATTATTATATGACATGACTCCACTCCGCATGATGAGTGATATGAAACACGGTCTATGTGAACCAGGATGATGTAACCGTTTCTGTTTTTTGTTATTTTTTTTTAAAATGATGTGAAACGTTTGTGGGAGATGATGTTAACTCTAAACTACAATATTTGACACATATTATATTATTTCATAAATCTACATTTAACATTTGATAATCTGTTGTGTAAAACGGTTGGGATCTACAAGTACAATGTACCATATCACTTATCAGATTCAGATTCCTTGTCTTTGAAAATGTTTGATTTACTTTTGTTTTTCACCCACATCATTCCTTAGGTATTTAAAGTGTCAATAAAACCAAAGTATACATCTTACTCCATTCTGTCAAAAAAATTAACCGTAAATTATACATCATGCATGTTTTGAATCTTTAAGGTTAGGTTTTATTTGGCCTAAATTAATTGGCTATGTGCAGTAGGTAAGTGTCAAGAGGTAATGACACCTATTTGATAACATATTATTGTTGAACATGATTGTAATTGACTTAGCATATGATTATATTTTCAATTTGGCTAGCTGTAAAAATCTTATTTATCATACTGAAGTTAGTACAGTAATTGTCAAGTATGTCACGCCTAAATCAGAAATGTTAACACTTTCAGTCACTGACTTTTTACATAAGGCTACTTTAAAAGCCACTGGCAATTGCACAAGATTTCGTTTATCAATGTAATATAACTGTATTCATTTGTGTTCGGTCTGGTACCACCTGACACACATTTCTGTATAGGACAAACAAAGGCCAAGAGAACCCTTGTACCTTACAAGAGGACCTAGATAACCTCCAAGACTGGGAGAAGGAGTGGCAGATGGCCTTCAACCCAGACAAATGTGAAGTCATCCGTATCACAACAAAGAGGAGTCCCATCATTAATCTGTACCAGATTCACGACACAGTCCACATACGTTCGCCCTGTCCTTGTGTATGCTTCAACAGTATGGTCACCCGCTGCCGGCAGCCACATCAATGCGCTTGAAATGACCCAAAGGCGAGCAGCTAGGTTCACAATGAACCCCTAACAGCTCTTCCAGTTCTACATCTATGTGGTTATGTCAATCTGTCAAACTTGACATTACTTTGATGGCTTGCAAGAATAAGTTAAAAGATAAAGTGTCTGAAAGGATAGTAAAAGTTAGACAATAGTAACGGTCATGATGCAAAAATGCAAGGAAAGTGAGAAAAGAGGAGAAAGACCCAATTGCTGTTTCATAACCATCTAGACAAGACCTTTCCAGCTTCCGTGGTAGTACCAGGGTGTGAAACCCCACTGGCATAGCTCAAGTCTGTCATGTGGGAACTACTAGGCAACTGGGAAAACTGCATTCCCTTAGAAGGCCTGGTTGAAGAGCCTACTCTTGAAAGATGCTAACGAGGACACCTCAGCTACTGATGCTGGTAGTGTGTGCTGTGAGGGAAGAAGCTGTATTTATGACTGTCTGAAGAAGTACTGTAGGGAAGGTATCTAGTGCTATGGCTGGATCTTGGCATTGTTCTTGCTGGTGTCAGATAAAAAAAAATGGATCAATTGCAACTAGGTGGTTTATAATTTTATAGAACATTATCAGTTGTAATTTTTGGCAACATGTTTCTAAAGTTTCCCATTGAAGATCTTTTAGCATATCTGTCACACTGCTGGTATTGAAGTAATTGTTTGTTGAGAATCTGGCTGTTCATCGCTGAACCATTTCTGTCTTGTTTATTAATTTCTTGTGGTAAGGGTTCTAGGTTTGATCATACCAATGAGGTGTATGCTCTAGTCTTGGTTTCTCTCCTGGTCTTGTGTAGGTTGCATCGAAGGAACTCTAGCAACTGTTTGCTTTGCCAGTATCTCTATCAAAATGGGTTTTCCAAGACATGTCCGTTTGTATATCTACACCCAGATATTTGGCACTAGATTCCTCAACAAGCAGAGTACCATTCAATGTGTACTTCCATTGTAGTGGTGACCTTGATCTTGTGACACGAAGGACACTACATTTCTGGGGGTGAAAATCCATTCCCCATTTTGATTCCCATCTGGCCAGGGTATCCAGATCTTCTTGAAAAAGTTGTTGGTCATGGAGGTCGTTACTGAAAATCAATAACAACAGAGGTCCCAAGATGGATCCCTGTGGAACTCCTGATTGCATGCACTGTCCTCTGGGACTTCTTCTGAACACTGGCCATGGACGAGTACCTTCTGTGTCCTGTCTGTGAGAAAGGATTTGATCCATTTAAATGTTGTGCCCCTGATACCATAGTGATATACCTTTGTCAGAAGTCGCTTGTGAGGACACGGTCATAGGCCTAGCTAAACTTAAAAGTCTGAATGCCCTTGCTCATTAATGATGCCAGCTCATGAACTAGAGTTCATAGTTACCAGTTTGTAAACCTGTCTATAAAAATAGCTTTTTCCCTGCAGCCATTGTCTTATGGAATAGCCTCCCCCCTGATAGTAGTGGGCCAGCCGACTCTAGAAAGCTTCAGATTGGCCCTTGCCTCCCACACAGCAACCCACTAGATGTAGCCATTCATTTTTAACCTATTTTTCCCTGAAGTAAAAGGACTATTAAAGCTGTAAAAAGTAAGCCAAAATGCTGCGATCACGATAGCTTCATCGCGAGTATACTCTACCTAAAGTGAGGCGATTACTAGAGATGACCATGATGTTAAGTAGAAATGGGTCAAGATGCAAGCAACATCGTAATATTTTTATTACATAAGCGCCCCAACTTATGGACGATTACCGTACACAGGTGCGGATGTATTCATAATAAGATTTCGAGTTAAGTGACACATTGAAATGTGTAAAACTAAAAAGCACGTACCTTTTGCAAAATCGTGCAATAAGCAGAAAATATATTGCCTTTTTTTTCTCCACCTAAATGTCAACAATGTCAATGGTTCCCTGCTCTTCCTACACTGACGCCTGGTTCCGGAATCATGCAGACTATTCGGCCTATCTTTTTTCGTACCAGATTGCAGATTTGCATTCATGATTATAAACTTGTTTGATCTAGATAAGTACTGCTGGATGAGACCAAATATGTTTAAGTTGAGTGAAGATACAGTTATGATAAAAAACTTGGTCTATTTGTATATTATGCTTTTTCTAAAAGGAATGACAGAATATATAATATTTTATTTCACTTATTTCTTATCTCAGAGATTTTAATTACCTAGCTTCGTGCCTTTTTATATAACGTTTAAAGAAAAATCGATAGGGCACGTCTTCTACACTCGTTTTTGGTAACGATATTTCAAATTTTCAATGTATATGGTATTGTCTATTTGATCTTTAATAAATATCTAATAATTTCCATGTCGTGTAACTGAATATTTCCCTTTTTCCCAATATTTTATTCGCAATCTTTTCATATATTAGTCTTAACTCGTCCAGTTTACACATATAAATGATTAATTTTATCTGCATTTGTAATTTTATCTGCATCTCATTCTGCATTTTTTCTTTAATACTGATATGTAGTTTGTTGTTGTTTTTTTACTTAACAAAACTACTTATAAGCCTTATCCGGTATCATTGGTATACATTTTATAGTAATATAATGAAAAACTACTGTTATTTGACTTAAAAGCCTTTACCTGACTGCCATAGTTACAATTTATGTATTTATGATTTACTTGATATAAAGATATTGCACTAAATTTTGTATACATGCAGGTTGTATTCTCATGGGCTTAAAAGCCCAAACGGAATTTGAAATAAAACTTGTATGAACTTGTAAAACATTTATCTTCATAAAAAATATTTTTACTTATAAATGGGTGTGTAGTTGCAGTAAGCATAAAAAATAATTTGTCATTTTTAGTGTATATGGAATATATTTTATCTCAAAGTGATACAATATTAAAACTGTATCACTTATCAATGAGATATGTTCCATATCAACTTAAGGGCTCGTTATATCTTATAATGTTACACTTGTCATGAACAAGAAAATATAAAATGACATTGTCATGTTGTAGACTAACGCAAATGGTACACAGAGTACACATATCTGATGTGGAATATCAGTTATACGCAATGAAAATGTTGATAAAATCTCGCAATTAAGTATTTTGTATGCATGTCAAATACTCTCATTGTTTACATTTTATATTGACGAGTATTCCAGAAGACGGCCCGTAATCGGAAATAATTTGTATTTGAAAAAAATATGGAAAATATAACAAGAGGGCCATGATGGCCCTGTATCGCTCACCTGAGTACCATTGCTCTAAAGGCACTGTATCATGCTACACACTAAATATCTTAACTCTTGACCTTGTGGTTTCTGAGAAGAAGATTTTCCTTTCTTCCTCTATATACATGTAAGCCTATGTAAAATCAAGTGACACCTGGGGCGGACCCAATTTGGACCCAAGGGCCATGATTTGAACAACTTTGGTAGAGATCCACTAGACAATAGTACAAGCCTTATATCTAAGCTCTAGGCCATGTGGTGTCTGATAAGATTTTTCTAGTTTTTCCCTGTATAAGCCTTTGTAAAATAAAATGACCCCTGGAGCGAGGGCAATTTTGACCCAGAGGTCATTATTTTAACAACTTTTGTAGTAGTTCACAAGACAATTCTACATACCAAATATCCAAGCTCTAAGCCTTGCAGTATTTCAGGAGATGATTTTTCTATTTTTCCTATGTAAAATCAAGTGACCCCTAGGGCAGGGCCAATTTTCACCCAAGGGCCATGATTTAAACAACTTAAGTAGAGATCCACCAGACAATACTAAATACCCAATATCTTAACACCAGGCCATGTGGTTTCTGATGAGAAGATTTTTCTAGGTTTTCCCTATATAAGCCTATGTAAAATAAAGTGACCCCTGGGGCAGGAAAATTTTTGACCCTAGGGCCATAATTTGAACAATTTTTGTAAAGGTTTATAAGACAATTCTACACGCTGTAGGCCTTACAGTTTTGCAGGAGAAGATTTTCTAAGATTGCATTTTAAATCTATTTTTAGCTCCTGTGACCTACTTTTTCAACCAATCATAATAATTTGTATAATTTTGTTAGAGGACATCATAAGGATGATTCCTGTGAAATTTTGTCAAAATCCCTTCAGCGGATTAGGAGGAGATGTTGTTTAATGGAAAAAGTTGACGCAAGACGCACGCACACACGGACAGATGGACGGACGACAGACGCCGGACAAAAGGCAATCATAAAAGCTCACCATGAGCACGTTGTGCTCAGATGAGCTAATTATCTAAGCTCTAGGCCTTACGGTTTCATAAAAGAAGATTTTTAAGATTTTCCTATATAACTCTATGTAAAACAAGTAACCCCTGGTGCGGGGTCATTTATCACCATAGGGCTATGATTTGAACAATCTTGGTAATGAACCATTAGATGATGCTACATACCAAATATCTTAGCCCTAGGCCTTATGGTTTCATAGGAGAAGATTTTTTAAAGTTTTTCCTATATAAGTCTATGTAAAACAAGTGACCCCCGGGGCAGGGCCAATTCTAACCCCAGGGTCATAATTTGAACAACTTTTGTAGATATTCACTCGACAATGCTACACGCCAAATATATTAGCTCTAGGCCTTATTATTTCATAGAAGAAGATTTTTAAAGTTTTTCACTATATAAACCTATGAAAAATAAAATGACCCCTGGGGCGGGGCCAATTTTGACCCCAGGGTCATGATCTGAACAACTTTTGTAGATGTTCATAAGACAATTCTACATACCAATTATTAAAGCTCTAGGCCTTACAGTTTTGCAGGAGAAGATTTTCTAAGATTGCATTTTAAAAATCTATTTTTAGCTCCTGTGACCTACTTATTCACCCAATCAAAATAATTTAAACAACTTTGATAGAGGTCATGATAAGGATGATTCCTGTGAAGTTTGGTCAAAATCCATCCAGTGGTTTAGGAGGAGAAGTCGTTTGAATGAAAATTTGACGACGGACGCACGCACGGACGCAATGACGCACGGACGATGGACGACGGACAACGGGCGATCACAAAAGCTCACCTTGAGCACTTTGTGCTCAGGTGAGCTAAAAAATCAGGTTTTTTTGTAAACAACTGAACGATTTTTAGAAAACGTTCCTTTCTTATATATGCATGCATTGTAGTATTGTTGTCAACGAGCATGTATACAAGTTGCCTCTGTAACACACATTTTGCTTTTCTGTCCAAAGAATATACGCAGCTTTTGCATGGAAGAATAATGGGCGTTTGAAACAAACAAATATCCTCTATATTTCAATATATGTAACAAAATGATCTTTTTCCCGTGCTTTAAAATGAAACAAATATATGTAGCGTATTCCTCCGAGTGTCACGTAACAAAAATATACAGCTAAATCTAACCTTATTTAAATTTTCCCTGAGGCATGTCTTGCCAGTTGATTAGCTAACGAAAATGTGAGACAGTAATACACAGCTGATTAAAATTATTGTTACAAAAAACTGATTTAAAGCCAAATAAATCGAGGAAGATCAATCTGAAATAATATTTAAACAAACTCCAAGCCCTTAGAGACACAACTTCCCTAAGCCACACCCTAGCGTGACTATACTACGCTGGGACGAAACTCCAGCAACTGTCTGCCTGGCACGAGATAGCTGGGCTTTTAAGTCCAGGCAGACGTCAAGCCCCGTCAAAGAAGCTAGGCAGTGCTTGACAGAAGTTTAGTACCATATAGACACTAAGCCCAATCCACTTCAATCCTATAAAAAATAACCAGTGGCCATATGGCAACGAAGAAATACATCTTTATAACAGTAACAGATCATGTTCAGCTATGTCACCAAGCGAATTCACACAGCAATAGGTGACCTCAAAACTGGCCCAAAACCCTCTTCTTCCTTTTTTTTCATGTTGTATCGGGTTTTATAAGGGTCCACCTGCTAACGTGTTTTGTGCACAGACCCTTATATCTATCTCTCTCTCTCTCTCTCTATATATATATAAGTGGATGTAAACATTTCCATTAAGGGAGATAATTACAGATCAATAATAAAGTACACATCTACTTGTAGACAATCAAAATAACAGAACTAAATTATATGTCAAAAAAATATTTCAACACAAAAAAGCCAGATTATTGTGAGATAAAAACTTAAAATAATTTCAAATGAAATGTTAAAATCTCGCCCTTTCTTCTTGACAAAATATATTATTGTTAAAGACGTATTCGGCTCGACATCATTATGAATTAAAAATCTTCACTTTTTGAAGCATTAAACCCATGAAACGATATTTGTGTAAATGTAGTTGTGCCAAAAGATCGGGGACACCAATCCTACGTTCATTTAATGTTCAGTTACCGTTAAAAGTTTCTAACGTTAGCACATAATAATAATTTTAAAGGCATTTGCGTCCAATACTGTATTTTACTATACAGACAAAGAAGGAAAAATAATACTAGCCATGAGGATTTTCTTAAACTTTGCATGATTATTTAGAATTATACCAGAAACGAATTTATTTGGGGAAAAAATGGGGTCACCGTTCTACTTTTTGAGTTATCTATAGCTGCCCGTGATAGTGAGTTTTTTTGCTATTATCTGTCATTTTCAAGGGCAGATAACTCAACATTATGGGCTAGCAACACCTCATTTAATTTCAACTCGATGTTTGGTACTACATTCCCTGTCACTGTGTAAAAGTCTTAGGTATTCCATGCAACAGATTTTATACTTAAGTCGCATGTATACGCGAATTTATAGAAATACATGTACTAATATTCTGTTTTCCCCCAAGAAAAACACAATATGTTTATTTGCTGAGACATAGTGAACAATCCATTGCATAGAATTGTTTTAAACTTTTCATCATGACTGGAAATGAAACAACAAACAATAATGTGAAATAAAATAGGGTTCGATGGGTTTGATTATGAGTTATCTGCCCTTGAAAATGACAGAAAAGAGAAAAATCACTTTCAGGGGCAGATAACCCAATAAGTAGAATGGTGACCCCCCAATTTTTCCCCATAAATCTGTTTCTAGTGAAATTCTCTAAAATCATGCATTTAAGAAAATTTTCATTTTCATTTTAATTTTCCTTCTTTGTGTATATAGTAAAAACTGTATTGGGAGCGTATGCCATTTTATGTCTGTTAATCAATCTATTTTATATAATATATTGCTTTCAAACATTGTATATTTTGATGCAATAAATATCTATGACTTGTTTTCAATTAGATGCGGACCGGCGAGACAAAAAAGGCATTTAGTTATGCCAACAAAGAAACAAATATATTTGTTCAGAAAATTCTTGTGGCTGAAATATATGGGCTAGACAAAAACCACCACGAACGAATTAAGCATCGCCTAGAGACGACCGAAACGGGACCGCATATAAATTAAGATATGATCTATCGAAACAACAAATTACTATACATATGTACACCATAAGAGTAAAATCTTCACTCAGAGACTAGGAAATGACATGTCTATTAAACATATAGATATATAACTGACCAGAACTTTGTGTAAAAATACCCGTCTTGAGATATAATGAACGGCTGTTCATACGTATACGCACGCTCAAAAACAAAAAAAGTTTGTGTCTAGGTATGGTACAAGTATTAGCATTTCCAAACATGCTAAAAGTCACCGTTAGCCAAGTGAACAGAAAGTTACAATGTGACGTAAAGGGAAATTATATGTCGAAGTACCTGAAGTTGAAGAAGAGGTTTTTAACAAAGCTGATATTAGAAAAATTCTGATTCCCCATTTATGTGGAATAGGAAGCTAAATTTATAACTGCTGTATATACATTGATCAGGTGTTGATCACTTAATTATAGCATGAATGTAAGCGACATAAGTTTGATATTTAGCTGTGTTCGTGTATCGAACAAAATTTATGCATAGTTTTCTTGAAGAATGTACTTGAAGCTATGATGCTACTCTTGTCGATGAGAAAATTATATCCTGCGCAAAATTGAGAAGTGCAATATGGAATGCAAGGAACAAAGGGGCGTACTCCGATCGAATCTGTCCAATTATGAGACTACCAGTCTAACAACATGTACTTTAACATAGTCCAGATTTCCCAGCATTCAAAGCAGTTTCCCTTGATCTGCTCATCTTTCTGCGACCGACCAGGAACAGTGTAGCAATTACCACGTGACGGTGACGTCATTAAAGGTATCACAACCAAGACAAAACTGTCAACATTTGGCTCCGCTTGAACATAGAAAATTACCCTAAGTATTTCATTTCTTCATCGATTTTGATGGGACATGGGTCAGTCTAAGGAGAAAATTATAAGCTTTCCACGGAATATAGGATCTTCAACAGCAGCTAAGCCGTGTTTTTTTTCAAACACTTCGTGAAACATTGAGATTTGATTGTATGCGAGCGGACTAAGTAAGTTCCAAGCTATTTCGTTCAAAGATTTATAATCTATCACAAAGACCTAACAAACAAAGATTGACAACTAGTGTAAATGTCACAAAAGCACGTAAGAAATTGTTCAATTCTCACAAAGTCACGTTTTAAAATATCTCCTTTTTCTATTGAAAATATGTGAAAGTAAATTTTATCGTACAATAGAACATCACATTACCATCAAAATTATACCTTATGTATTAAAATAAGTCAAGAAATAAATATGTTTTGCGTAAAATAGAAAAGTACCTGCATGATTATAACTATGTAAAATGTGCTGTTTTTTTACTACACTGGCGAAATTCAAATCATAATTTAAAACAATTTTTAAATAACTCGGACAGAAATAATTCCTTGTAGATCTAGTAGAGAAATGATCATGTTAAATATGGTTAATTTTTCCTCTGTGATTTTTTCATACTTTTTTGAAAGTTTGCAAAATTCAATGATCTGCTGTGTGCCTAAACAATATTTTCCGTTGGCTTTTAAAGGAGTTTCCCATCTCTGTTGAATATATGTCTTTGCCCATCGACCCGGCTGCATCTGTGTACAGGTGTCCGTTGAAATGATCTGCAAACGATAGCCAAGCTATAATGTCGCAGCGAATTTCATTTTTCAAGGTAACCTTGTGATATGGACCTGATAGCCCTTTCGTTAAGTCAGGAAGGCGGCAAAGAAAACAACGACCATGGGACACCACCTTACAGCAAAAATTAGTATACCCAACAGTGACTGTACACATAATTCTTTTACGGTACACGAGACATCGAATGTAGGGAATCCCGGAGTTTTACCAGTTTGTCGGCTGGAAGATGCGCTTCCATGATGTTAGAATCAAGTTCTAGGCCCATGAAAGTAAGAATTGTAGTGGCATTTTCTGTTCTTTCTGTCATGATGGAGACACCAATGTTGTGGCATAAAGCGAAATAGACACAAGTACGATTGAGGAGGCCCGAAAATGAGGAAGTCGTCTAAGATATGTACCTTCTGTGGAATGTTTAGTCATAGCAATATGTTGTGGAGTCGTGCTGAAACGCTCGAATGGGGCACTGTCTAAGGAGTCATCTGTCGGTAAGCAGCGGTCATAATATAAGAGATAAATGAACCTAAAGCCGAGCAAGTTATGGTCATCAGGGTAAACTGGTATAGGGCAGAAGGCAGAGTCTGTCGCCAAGTTCGCGATTGTTACTTTCTATCATTTCACTAGGTATGTTAATTTTATTTTATATGCGGAGCGTATAAGTTTAAGCACTTTGAGTATGCTTTATTCCTCATTCTTTAGTATGTATGTTCGGTACTATGTGTCCTTGACCGACCTTGACATGGACATTTATTTATGATGCAATGTTTATAATGTGTCATTTGCTCATCATACTATACTTTTTCATGTGCATCATAATGTTATTATAATTTTCATAATTCTCGAATATTTCATGAACTTGTGCCTACAGTGTATAAGCAAATTACCATGCGACTTCAATCAGAAGACTTGTAAAAGCTATTTAGGTAATATCTCTGAACATTATTAAGTTAAAAAATGAAATACGAATGAAAATTGTGCCTTATTTGGAAATTAAATTATTATACTTTTTTCGTGCGTGTTGTGATTCGTCAACTCCAGTGTTGCTAAGAATTAAATAAATATTAAATTAAAATTGGATCTTCGCCGCACGGCCAAGCTGAAGGAGAGTTGAGAGTCGAAGTGTTGTACCGGACTGTCAAGTTCGGATCTATAAAATCATTATTTGTACGTCCTGGTGGGAAACTTAGATGGTATATTAAACGATTTTTATTTTATTTTTTTTGGAACTAGGCCGAATGTACTATGGGACTGATGGATGTTAATTGGTCCATGTACGACCAGCTAGCAGTTCAAACTGAAATTTTGTGTTAACAGTTTCATGGTTGTCTGTACATTATTAATCATGTCACCCGAGCCGCTAGGCAATGATGACATGATATTCCTCAGCCGAGAATAAATAGTCATGTACCCTGTCAAGAAACCGTATAATGGATTTATTATACTTCAAAGTTCATTCTAATCTCTACGTTAATAAATACTTATAACGCGTCATAAACATATACTCAGTGTACATTATTAGTTATAGTTTCTTGACAGGATACATTTAGTCTCGGCTGAGGAAAGTCGTGTTACCCGTGCCGCTAGGCTAGAAACTGTATAACGGATTTATTATACTGCAAAATTCAGTCCTATTTCTACATTGATAAATACTTATAACGCGTGATAAACATACACCCACGGCCAGTGTACATGACGTTATGTACACTGCTTATTGACCAATCAGAAGAGAGAATTTGACGTCGCAGTATAATAAGACGTTTTGTACACGGCTTATTGACCAATCAGAAGAGAGAATTTGACGTTGCAGTATAATAAGACTTTAAAAATAATGCGGACCGAGGACATCTTAACCCTGCAGTAAAAATCGCTAAGTGGATAGCCGTCAAGCAGGGATGCCAGAATGTCAATTTTGACAGGTGTACAAAAGTCTGATTAGTAGTAAATTACTTTCGGGGCCTTAGGCCAGTGGCTGGTTTCGGATGAGTTTTGAAGCATTAGGTGGGTTGTCTTTGTGACTGAGGCAGAAGAATGCTTGTTGGGGAAAACCAGGAAGTCAATGCTTTAGTTGCACTGGACCTAAGCGCCGCATTTGACACGGTTGACCATGTCATTCTTTTTCAAGTGTTAAAAAATCAGTATGCTCTTTGTGGCAAAGCTCTTAACTGGATTGAATCATACTTAACACAGGGGTTTGGCACGAAAGGGGGGCATAAAATCAATATATACACGTATAATGTTAACATAATATTTTTTATAGTGATTTTTGCCCCCCCCCCCCCCCTGCCCCTTTCGTGCAAAACCCCTGTGATAATTAAGTGTCGAATCAACTGCCTCAGCTTCACGCCCAACACAATGTAGCGTTCGTTCCTCAAGGTAGCTGTTAAGGTCCATGGGTCTACCCACATACACAGGGGCATGATCAATGTCATCCCTAAGTCAATATCAGTATATGGTTTTGCTGATGATCATTTAACCAAAAAAAACGTTTTTAGCCAGCATCATTAGAAAATGAGAAACATGCGATTTTACACAAAACACTACATATTCATAAGGGAATTAAAACACAATATTTATAAATCTTCAAGTTCAAAAGAGAAAGACAAAAACACTAGAGTTCCCCTTGTCCTCACTTATTCGTATTCGTTATCAGATTTCCACAATATCCTTTCCAAACACAACAAAATTCTTCGTGAATCGGTAAGGAATTTTCAAGGAAACCCCCCCCCCCCCTTATTTACGGAATCATCGAGATAGAAACTAAGAAAAAAAAAATCTTGCTAACTCGTGGGCACGAGTTAGTAACTAAGAAAAAAACACACAAAAAACCACGCTATCTCGTGGCCACGAGATATAAGTAAGAAAAAAACAACAAAAAAAAAAACGAATATTAACTCGTGGCCACGAGATATAACTAAGAAAAAAACAACAAATATCGCTAAAAAAGGAAAAAAAAAAAAAAAATAAACTTAGGACAGAAAAAAAAAAAAAAAAAAAAACAAAAAAAAAAACAGTTCTCGCTAACTCGTGGCCGCGATGTTTTTTTTTCTTAGTTACTAACTCGTGGCCACGAGTTAGCAAGATTTTTTTTTTCTTAGTTACTATCTCGTGGCCACGAGATAATAACTAAGAAACTAAGAAAAACACCATGTCCCCTAGGTGCTTCTGTACTTAGTAGCTTTCAGGAGGGATACTTTAGTACATGGAAAAACGAATCGAGCAATACAGACAGGAAAAGGAAAGGATTTATGTAGTGATCAAAGGATCCTGTTAAAAGTACCAACTCCAAAAAATTCTTATGATGTACCAAAAAATATCGACTGCACAGAAAAAAAATGTTGTTTATGCGATCAGTAGCAAACAATGCAGTATCGAGGTATATGTTGGAGAGATGGAAAGACAAGTGCGGGAAAGGATGAAAGAACACATGAGAGACGTCAGATTAGGTAAAGCCAAGCCAATAAACATACATTTCTCCAGGACACAGCACTCAATTTCGGACATGACATTTACAATTCTAAGAAAATTATATGACGCAACAAAAACAGAAAGACAGGTTCATGAAACTTTATGGTTAAAGAAGATGCAGACGTTACAACCCGTAGGTTGCACCGTTAAAGACGCGCAAATCCATACAACATTATTTGACGTCGTTTATTGCGCGGGAACGTTATAGTTGTTCACGTAATGTCATTATTGTTTAAATATGGCGACCGGCAGGATTTGTTTTTTCAAAAGAGAAATGTTCCTCTTGATAAAGGCTTTAAATCCGAAATATTGACTTGACTTGACTATTTGAGTTTACCGTCGCTTCGACAGTATTTCAGTCATATAGCGACGTCCAGCTAATTACGAATGGAGGAAGATCCCGATGCACGGAGGCATCCGGGTAGAACCACCGACCTACCGCAGGCCAGCTGGAAGGCTTCCTCACATGAAAATCCGAATGACCCTGCCGGAATTCGAACCCACGCGGTGAGGGGCTGAGTGAGTGTTCCGAAATATTGAAACAGTGTTATTTATACATGCGATTTTAGATTGAGAAAAATGTGCTAAAACAATTGACATTGGATGAAACAGAACAAGTTGAAAGCGAACACTTCAAAAACTGAATTTATTCTGTTCGGTAGTAGACAACAGCTTGATAAATGTACAGAGTGAAATAAACATCGCCTTTGATAAAATTCAGTCAAAGGAATGTATTAGATATTTAGGGTCCTTTCTGGATGAAAATCTCAGTTTCAAAGACCATGCTAAAAGAAAATGTCACACAACTATGATTAATTAACTTTGAATAAGATATGAATCTTGAATATTAGCTCAATGGATTAACTGTAGGTCCTTTTCCAAACGATACAAATAGAAGCCAATAATTCAAATGCAGAAATGATTATGGTATTAAGTTCTAAAGTCAATAAAATTAATAGTCTGGTATTATCATTTAGCACTAAATTGGTATACATTTTTATATATATTTTGTTTTTCACCTCCGAGCTACGAACCCACGCCGAGTGATACTGAGAGGAGTTGTAGACAGAGTCGTTACCACTGGGCCAACTTTGGAGCCTTATTGTAAACCGATTTAGAACACCTATAACACTGTCCTTTGTCTAGTTAATAAAATGACTCCCTTTCGATAGAAAAAATATAAATACCAAAATAAGCTCTATTTTGAAAACACTGAGTTAGCTATTTGTATTTTGTTGAGCTTCTGGAAGGTAAAATAACTTAGTTACTAACATATTTCAGTGAAATAATTAATGTTCAAAGAAATACAGTCATTTTTATAAAAAGACTAATAAATCTAAATATAGAACCAATTTAAAACCCGTTAGAAAGATATTACATGTAGGGTATATAAAGTGTGGATTATGTGAGACGGCACTCAGACCCAAGTAAGTTTCTGCACAATGCAGACTTCCCCTAACGTTCGCCGAGTGCGAACTCAATCGGCCTTTACCACTGTACGGTTTAGGTCTCAATGAAAGCATGATCCTGGTCGTGGGCTCTCATGCACAGATTTCACCTTTCTTTCTTTTTACTATTCTATCTTAAATTTCCTAGTTATATGGTCTCCTGTATAGAAAAATTTCACTTGACTTTCTTCCCATCTTCGGCTATGTCTCTTTCTTCAACTAAAAGCCACATTCACTGTATCCAGCTCTTACACTACTCACCTTTTCAAAGTCTCTTCCTCTTTAAAGCTCTTGCATTTCTTTATCAGTAAAACCTTCATTTTTTCAATTTAGTCTAGCTTTATTCGTGTTGTGAGAGGACACAAAAATGTCGCTAGTTAGTGACTTTTTAAAGCAGGTAAGGGAATAGCGCATGAGATAGAGTGACTGAGATATTAAAGAAAGAGGGAAGAATAAACAAATAAAAAGGAGGAAAGATTTGGAGACAGAAATTTTTATAAAAGAGACACTATATAATAAAGAAAAATAAAAATACTGGAGACGAAAAAAAAAAGGTGAAACCTAAATGCACGAGAGTCCCACGACCAGTATCACACTTTAATTTGAGACACACAACTCCAGTGCCTTCAGCGCTATGATTTGTTGGAACCAATGGATGAGCTAAAAATATATATATACCTTAATGTTGGC
Organism: Solen grandis; assembly: GCA_021229015.1. Classification (NCBI taxonomy): domain Eukaryota; kingdom Metazoa; phylum Mollusca; class Bivalvia; order Adapedonta; family Solenidae; genus Solen; species Solen grandis. The sequence goes on along the minus strand of CM037780.1, from coordinate 46,404,952 downwards.
GGTAAATTAGCCTGTTTGTGCTCTTTATTTTGTCTTTATAGATATGATTTTTGTAATATCGTTCTAGGCCAATCTGTTCAAAATATATTTCTCTGTATCTAATTACGAAGGCAAATATACATGCCTTACCCTGGTAAAGCGAGGTTTTTTTTATACCGTTTTTAAATTTTCGATTTTTCAAATCATTTGTACGCACGTGCGTTAGTGCGTAAGCCCAGGCACGCCCTTGACAGAAATTCTTGCACTGTCACTAGTAATCTCACATTTTGACTATTGCGATATTATTTTATACGGAATTGCACAGTGTGAATTACAAAAGCTGCAAGATGCAAAGAATCCAAAAACATGTGTACTAAACTTGTTTTAAGGCGTAAAAAGTATGACAGCTCAAAACAAGCTCTGTTATAATTACCTTGGCTTCCTATCAAAGCAAGAATATAGTTTAAGTTAATAACATTCATGTGCAATTGTTCAATTAGCATAGCCCCTGTCTATTTAACTGAGTTATTGTCAGAATAGGATCCAAAACGAAAATTAAGATCATCAAGTTCTGCTTCAGGGTGCTATACTGTACCTTCCAACAAAGTTACGTAAAATCTTTTGTGATAGAAACTTTAGAACTGCCGGACCGAAATTGTGGAACAACCTTCCACTACATGTGAGAAATTCTAATTCAGTTGAAATCTTCAAGAAAACTCTTAAAACATTATATTGCGGGGATTTTATTCTTGGTTTTGATTATACATGTGTACGATTTGACATTGACGTGTATGTTTTTTATGCCTAGAACAGATCCTCTTGACTCAAATATTTGTATAGCTTTAACATGATAAGTATATTCAACTGTACATATCAATTGAATCAGTCCATTTCGCAAACATCGTGGTGAAATAAGCTGAACAAAGAATAGAGGGATGTCAGCTCAATATAAATGTCTTCCCCAACAACGTAGGCCAAAGACGAATCTGTGGCCAATATAGTAAGTGCAGTTAAATTTGCTTCTCTACCCGTTCCTACAGCGACAATTATAATACCGTCATCTCTTAACAATGACGCCTGATTTAATGCGGCCGTGTCGGTCTCTGTCCCGGGCGTGAAAAGCAGCACAATATGCCTAGCAGATGGTCTTGCTTTCTCGACTAATATGAAACCAGTCCGTCGCACATGGTCCAGGACTTTGGATATATTAGAAGACCCCGGTAATTGTGAGATACTCCGGCTTGTGGCAGCAATAACCTCATCTCTGTTTGCATGGTCGCCTAATTTGAACTCAGTAGAAATATCTTGAGCAAAGCGAGTGTAACTGACGTGGACTTTGCTGGAACTGATGTTAAGTTTCTTCAGGACGGTCCTCATGGCAGCGAGCTGCGAATAGAACTGTTTAGCAGTAAGGTTCTCTGAGGCGTCCATTAGGACTGCCACATCGGATGTCCGTTGAAAACAGTCTGTAAATATAAATGACGTGGATCACGTTTGACACGTGCATGCATGTACAATGTATTCTTGAATTAATTAGGAGGATAAATCAAAGAAATGTATTTGTTACTCTTAGTAAACGTAATGGTAATACTAATGTTTACACAATGGTGTACATGTAGTTTGTAGTATGTTTTATAATGGATATTTCTTCTTAATTGATATGCTTGGCCTTATTATATTAAGTCAATAATATTCAATTCAGTAAAATCTCAATCTCAACTACCCTTGGGACTGCTGTTAAACAGCCTTAATAATGAGGTGGTCTTAATATTGAGGTGGTCTGATTATCGAGTTTCAACAAACAGGAAATAAGAAAAAAGGGGGACATGAAATAGTGGTCTTAATAGTGAGGTGGTCTTAATATTGAGGTTGTCTTTAAATGAGGTTTTACTGTATATTTCTTG
>CM037780.1:46368220-46402969 GCA_021229015.1 Solen grandis | reverse complement strand
TTAGAAACTCTGAAAGACAATATGCGTATAAATTTTTTTCCTTTTGGTGCCTCTGAAGCTCTTTAAGAGTATATACTTATTTTATTTATTTATTGATTGATTGAAGATTGGGTTGAATAAGTAATGGCGGGAAATCGACAATGGCGTTACCTCTATAGAAGATAATTGCTGTTATCTGGAAAAGTATTGATTTTGATTATAACATTATGAACATGAGTAGCCACCCTTCACTACTAACATGATTTTTAGCCTAATAAAAGACCTTCATAAAGACATGCAGTTTAAGAGCAGACCAGTAAGTTCAGATTTACGGAAGAATAGTAAATAACATAACAGAACTTGCCGATTTCTGTCGTATTCTCGAGGTGTAACCGCCTATGTCTCAAACGCAATTAAAATAGGTGCATCTATAAAGCGGGTGAGTGATGCGAGATTTCAACGTTTTAAACCTTGTAGAGGTAAAGAACTTCAGTAGATGTTTACTTATGGAACGCCGAAACTGTCTTTTGTTGAGAACAACCGAAATGCCGGGTCAACTAAAGTTTTGCTGAGTCAGAGATGCAATGTGATTGGCGGTAAATCCATTGTCTCCTGTTATTGGACCGTTGTGTTAAGTCTGGTAACATTCTCTTCCGTCTAGGCAATGTGTTGTTAGATGCTTTTATTGTTAAGTCCTTAAACTATACAGACAAGTGGAAATAAAATTATGTTAAGTCACAACAATATAATGTTGGGCATTACAGATATTTTCAGTTATAATACTATTCTGCTCGTTGTTTTATTCATTATGTTCAGTATGAAAATAAACTGCTGTGTGATTCCACCATTATGTTCAGCTGATGTTGTATATAAGTGAGTAATACTTTCATTGCATTCAGTTTGAATAACATGGTGTTTGGTGATATAGTCATAATGCTTAGTCATGAAAAAGAACCGTCAAAATAAACTTGTTTATAAATTTTCAGTCGAGAAACGTACTGTGGTCTGATACTGCCGTTATGTTCAGTCGAGAACACGTACTGTGGTCTGATACTACCGTTATGTTCAGTCGAGAACACGTACTGTGGTCTGATACTGCCGTTATGTTCAGTCGAGAAGACATACTGTGGTCTGATACTGCCGTTATGTTCAGTCGAGAAGACATACTGTGGTCTGATACTGCCGTTATGTTCAGTCGAGAAGACATACTGTGGTCTGATACTGCCGTTATGTTCAGTCGAGAAGACATATGTGGTCTATATCGGAAAGGTGCTGTCTTCTGAGAATATGCTGTTGGTCAGTTTAGATAGCATTATACTAGGTATGGTGTCATTATTTTCAGTTGATGCAATGAAATGTTCAGTGTAGCTGTCATGTTGTGCAGTAAGGAAAAGAGCTGTTGGGTTGAGCTGTCAATGTTTTGTTAAAATGATAATCTATTCAGTAATGCTATTCTTATGTTTGGTCAATAAGATTTGTTTGTTCATTTTGATACTATGTCCGGTTGGTCATCCCTCATAAGTATATGTTTCACATTCTAAATATTTTCTTGGGATCAGTTCAAGAGTATCGATTTTTTGTAGGTAAATATGGATGAAACATATACATATTGCTGTATTTCAAAGAGAAAACAGATGTGTTCGAAAAACACTATGTCTGAGCTGGTCAGATGTTAAATAACTGATGCCAATTGAAAGGCATTCATGAGTGGAGTATACAGACTTTATTCCATATAGTAATGAAGTAATGCTTACGACAAAAATAAAGGGAGATAATTAAAAAAGAATCTTACAGAGTTCTGTTCCATTATTCTAACCCTTCTACTTGTCACTTTCTGTTTGAATTTTAAGTTTCAAAACAATATCTTGTATAGTTTAAGAGTTTTGCTTCCAGCAAAAAATGGGGAAAAACTTAAAATAAAGGAAGATGATAAAAAAAACCAGATGAGGTAGAGTTATGGTTCTTGGTCTCTGCACTTTTCCTAAATGTTATCTACTTATATATGAAGTTTATAATACCTTGAATAGTTCATGAGTTATGGTCTGAACAACAATTGAAAATTAAAATTAAAAAGGGATATAATTAAAAAATTGGACCAAGAAGAGTTATGGTTATTTATCACTGCACTTCACCTAGTGGCATTCTATTCATATATGGTGTCACACCACTATGAAAGTACTTCCGGGTCGTAGGGTGCTGAAGTAGTACCTAATGAAAAATGAAAGGGTGGACATCAAAGTCATATTTTCCCCAGAAAACACTGAATAACTGCAACACATTTAGCCTGTGTGGTGAGATACATGTATTTTTGACCATTAACTTGCATTTAATAGTTGTATTAAGGGATTACTTTCCTACAGGATGTTGGGAGAGCTGCAGAGGTAATGCGGCTCAGAGGTCATGTTTGTTTTGGAAATTTTGACAGGTAGCCGGGAAATGTGAAATTTGTGAAACGCCAATTCCTTAATGATATATTTTTTTGTGCCTAAATCTGTTGATTTATGAATGGTCTACATGAAACTAGACCAGAAATATTCCAACGAACATTTGGAAAGTAGGAACAGGCCTCGAAAGTCGGCCAAGTTACTATAGATTATATAGGGACAAAAAGTAGTGGTGTGACACCTATATGAATAGAAAATGAAAGTAGAAGAAATTGAATTACGGAGCCATTTTTCAATGGATTGACATCAAATTTGGACAACATGTACATTGAATACATGGAAATTGGATAATATGTTTAAAAAAATAGGTATGTTTATTTTTTTTAAATTATTAATATTTTAATATTTTTATATATGAAATTGGGCTAATTTTAGATTTCTGCATCTTAACTTGGAGGAAAATTACACGAATAACAACAGAAAGCGTTGTTTTGAACTGGGGGTGTGTTCCGGTCACATAAACGGGAGTGGTGGGCGTGAGCCTGAGTGCCTTGTGCACCTCGGCTGGGAGTGATTTTAGAGGGTTATTGTTTAAAAATGAAGTAGGGGTTATGTTTTTATGTTGGTTACTTGGTGTTGATACTCACGTATAAATATCTTCTTTAATTATCTTTAATTTTGATTTTGAACCCTGTCTCTCTCTCCCCCCCCCCCCTGAATTTTCCAAACAGATATTGATACATGAGTTTATATTTTTCTTTTATATAGCACTGTTTCGGTCAGCATCAGACCTCATCAGTGGTGCTGCTATGCACCAGACAGAGCTTTTTTTTTTTTCTTTATGTTTTTTTGTTGTTTTTTTTTCTGCTGTGCTCTGTTCTGTAGGGCAGGCTGCTGCTACTGGTTTGTTGCAGAAGTTAAGGCGTAGGAGTGCAGATTGCTGTCAAGCAGTCCCTTTACATAATCAGGCTCCTTCTGGTGGTGGGTTTCTTGAGTCTGCCGGTGTTCGAACTCCATCTGGGCCCTTTGAGCTCTTCGCTTTGCCTTATACCTTCTTGTTGTCTTGTACGACTTATGGTAGCTTGCCTTCCTTGATATGTGAAGAAGGCGCTTTCTTGAAGCTGCAGATAGACAAGTCCTTGTGAGGCGGCCCACCTTCATCCTCACTGCTGAGTAAACTGAGTTGTTCGCTCTCAGGGTTTGAAGAGCTAGCCGAGCCTCAAATGACCTGGGGTAGTTCTGGGACTTCGGCATGGTGGCTAAAGTTGCTCGGTTGAAGGCCTCACACTTCTGTGTTGATGTTCTAGATGACACCTTGTAGACCGCCTCTTCACTCAATCTCATTTTTAGTATCACAGCAAGCAGTGACTTGTCATTTTCGTTCATCTTCAGGTGCGTGATGTCATTTGGGCCCAGGATCATGGACTTGTACCACCAGGAGTTGTGACCTTCACCGGAGCAGACCAGGGCTGATTGATGACAGAAGCTGCAGTTCCCGGCATAGCATTCAATGGTGGCCCGCTGGATGTCAGGTAAGCGTGATATAAATTTCGTAATATCTCCTCCTCCCAATCTTGCCATCTCTTCTATAACAGCATTGCATCTGGCCTTGACGTCACATGACAGAGCTGCCTGTGCCTTCTTTCGCCCAAGTTTAGTGGTCTGAGGGAACATTCCTTTGCTAAATTCTGCAGATCTCATTTTTGTCTCTTGCGTCACCGCCAGATGATTTGGATCTGCCTGCCTTGAAACTTCCCAGGCTGCGTCTAGCTTCTGGTAGAAGTCCTGCATCCCAAGGTAAGATTTGGTGTCGCCGTCAGTCGTCAGGGTTCGGACAAAGTACCCTTCCATGGACAGGTCTTCAGCAAGCTCATAGGCCATTCTCCTTTCTGAGTGGGGGGTGAAGTAGGCTAGGTTGGCTGTGCATCCGGCATGTCCACCAGGGCAGGTGACGGTCAAACCTTTATTCCTTAGCACAGCACCAGTCCAGCAGAGCTTGTTTTCCACAGCCAGGCCCACGATGTACTTCTTGTCAGTGTGGTTCTCTACAGCTACTGTGTAGGCTTGGGAAGCGCTCTGCCCAGGTTTGTATGATGACGTCATCCGAGAACTGTTGTACCGGGCGTCAATGGAGAGGTCGAGCTGTTTTGGGTCTCTGGCACTGGCTGCAAGTGCATGGCGTTCCACAAGGCGCCGCTTCTCGGACATGTCTTCTTTATTTAATTTGACGACCTCACTGCTGACAGTTGATGTTAGCCGTTGAAGATGACTTGTAGCTGGGAACGGTAAGTCCATCTGGGTAAACAGCTGCTCAGCCCGAGAGATGCCCATAGGAGTGTCCATTATGGCTGACGCCAAGGAAGTGTTGATGACGGCCTTCTTTGTCCCTGCTATCTCGTCATAGGTTTTCATTCTCTTTGAAATGTAAGTGCAAGATTTGCACTTGAAAATGAACTTGCTTCCCAGCCCATACTTCTGCTCCTGGTACAGGTCCACTTCTAGTTGTCTGCAGCCTGTGTCTTCATGGTTGCTGTAAACTGCATTCATCATGGAGAGGAGCCGTGGAAGGTGTATGACGCGGTTTCCTGAAATGAAGTTATCTTCCATTTGCAGATTACGTCGTAGCCTGTATGGATGGTGGTCTTCTTCATCGTCTGGGTGGTGGCCTGTAGATGCTGTGCTGTAGGCGTCTCCTTCAGATCCTGCCTCAGAAGGTAATTTCTTCTTAAATGGGCTCAGTTGGTTGTTCTTCTGGAAGAAAATCCCAGCAGCTTTGCGTTTCCTCTCGCCTAGGACCATAGTTGTAGAAATTGGCAGTCAGTCTTCTCTGGTGCATTCAGATATGATTTGGGTTAACTCAGTACCACCCCCTGTATAAGGTCAAGGTCCAGACAGTAGCCACACCTACTGATTTAATGCTGCCCAACCAGTAGCTGACCCCTGGGGGGCTCCTTGAGGGGTAGGGGAGACATCCTCCCCAGCCCCGGCTAGACGTGCCTGTAGACCTATACACAGGTCCTTTGATGTTGCTTAAGTACAACTACCTAGGTAACCCCTGTATATGTCCTGATGCAGTTACATGTCTGGGATTGATTTTGGCCCACTTTCAAATAAAAAAAAATTAGAAAAAAAAAAAGAGAAATAATTAAATAGTATTTTTTTCTTATTTTAGCCCTAAAAAAATCCATTTTTGTCTGCTTTTCTAATTTTTGGGGTATTTCCCTTCAATCAGGTGATCAATAATGGGGTTTAAATGATAAAATATGATGTTTGAAACAGAGTGCACTTTATTTCATCAAAATCCATTGGTTATTAATTAAAATATGACTGATTTTGAAAGTATACCCCTGCATGATTAGAATGCATTTAAAATGACCAAATACAGTGCACAATCTGCCACTCTCTAAAACAGTTTAATGTGACCTTAGACTTGACTGAGAAATCTGATCAGGGTTTTATTTTGTTGCAAATATAATAAATAAGTTATTTTGGGCATAATTTTCATGTATATTTCAAATTTGGGTTCTATATAGGTGTCACACCACTATGAAAGTACTTCCGGGTCGTAGGGTGCTGAAGTAGTACCTAATGAAAAATGAAAGGGTGGACATCAAAGTCATATTTTCCCCAGAAAACACTGAATAACTGCAACACATTTAGCCTGTGTGGTGAGATACATGTATTTTTGACCATTAACTTGCATTTAATAGTTGTATTAAGGGATTACTTTCCTACAGGATGTTGGGAGAGCTGCAGAGGTAATGCGGCTCAGAGGTCATGTTTGTTTTGGAAATTTTGACAGGTAGCCGGGAAATGTGAAATTTGTGAAACGCCAATTCCTTAATGATATATTTTTTTGTGCCTAAATCTGTTGATTTATGAATGGTCTACATGAAACTAGACCAGAAATATTCCAACGAACATTTGGAAAGTAGGAACAGGCCTCGAAAGTCGGCCAAGTTACTATAGATTATATAGGGACAAAAAGTAGTGGTGTGACACCATATAAAGTTTCAAGTCAATACCTTTTAAAGTTTTCAAGTTATGGCAAATGTTAATGTTGCAGACAAACCAACAAACAGACAGGGCAAAACAATATGCCCCCGATCACAGATCTCGGGGGCATAAAATACACCAGATAGTATTTGCGATTTATTGATGAACGAAGTTAACTGTTAAGGAATTGAAAACAGAATGTGCGTCGAGTCCCGCCATTTTTTTTTCTGGAAATGATCCGAAGATATCCGAATGAACCCAACATAATTGAATAACTACCGAACACAACGTCAAATACACACAGAACGTTTAATAGACTAGTCATAACAGTATCAATAAATAACATCACGCTTTACCCACCAAGCATGATAGTTTAACAGCTCAACAAAACACTATCGCAATTGAATAAATGTACGTTATCACCCAGCAGTTCATTTGCACGACTGAACACGATGGAGTAAGTACTTGACAACACATTTCTAAACTAAGCACAATGTTGTCACCAGTCACTAGGACGTTTTCACAACTGAATATAATAACAATAGCACCAAACAGCTCACTACTTCAACCGACCACAATAACAGTACCACTCCACAACACATTAACGTAATTGAACAAAATGATATCGCACTAAACAATTCATTTTCTTACCTAAGCAAAATTATTTATCCACCCTACAAAATATTATTGTAAGTGAACATAGTGATAGTACCACTCAATCAGACATTATCGCAACAGAATATAATGACTACTACTCAACAGCTTATTGTCATGGCTAAACAGAATGTCTGTACCTCCCGACAGGGTAATACTGAAAAAAAAAAAAACAACAAAACATAATGATACTAATACTCAACAGTTTATTATGACTGAAAATGATACGTGGAGCACCAAATAGCATATTTTTACAACTGAACACAATAACTGCAACACCTTATAGCACATAAACTGGACTTAACATAATTTGTACCCACTTGCCAGGTCAGTGTAAGGACTGAACATAACAACACGTTGCATCGGCAAAAGAAAATACTTCGAGCACTTAACACGTCAATAGCTGAACACCTTGGAATTACTACCCAACACATTGTATCTCGGACTTAACAGAACACTAACTGACCATAAATATCAGTCGTTCTCAACATAAGACAGTTCTGGCGTTCCATATTTACTCTCTCGCGGCTAGTTGTCAACTGCCTGAAATACATACCGGTAAGCATCTGATTGGCTAATGGGTTAAAATAATAGTAAGATATTTGCAAACGTACAAAATGAAGATTTTTTCGCCTTAAATATTGCGCTTTTAAACGTTGGTAGTTATTAAAGTAAAAAGGTAAATTGTGCACCGCTGGGTGTCTGCAGCAGGAATGAAATAAATGAGCCCAGCTGACTACTTGCATTGTTGCAAATAATAATGTCTTCTCGCTGTAGTGTCATTGTTTATATAAAGTACATGTAATCTCAATTTAGCTTTCAGAATATTTATAGTTTTGCAAGAAGTTATGCATGCTGGAATGAATATTTGTTCAGTCACATGGTTATGAAGTAATGGATATTGCAATAAGATCTTTAAAAGAAATCATACTTATATAAAAGGACATTTAACGCATGGAATACTAATTTGCGGTTATATCTTATCTTGCTATTTTTCTAATTTCTGAATAATTGTATCTGATTACGTCATTAAATATGGCTGTTGTTTATATTTTCTTAAATATATGCTTGCAAATTTGACTTTTGACTCTTAAAGATTAATAAATTGTTAAATATATTGCCTTAAGGAAATTTGTATGTGGATATGACGCCATTAAAAATATAGAAATCAATCCATTAAAGCCTGTAAAATCTCTATTATCATGAATTCCGAGATAAACATAATCAAAATGTCAGAGTCTTTTAACTCTCAGGTTCAGTGGTGCATACTGCAAGGATTTTTTTGTCAAATTGTTAGGGCGTTATAAAAAATAAAAATAACACGCAAATAAAATCGACAATTAAGTGCATTTGTACATGAAAGTTGAAAATTCATTTGTTAAATTTTAAGCTTTTTCAATAAGTATGCATACATTTAAGAAGATAACCTTATCAAATTGATATGATCATTACCATTTTGAGAATTGATGACTTCAAAAAACTGAAAAAAGTTCAAATCTTAAGCTATCTTTGTTAAGGCAGCGGAACCCTAATGGGCTCGGCAAATGTCGGCAAAGATAGCTCAACTTCCGATATTCATAACATAACACGTCATGATTTGAAGTGGAATGTGATTCTTTTTTATTAAGAAGTTTCAGTCATGGTTTATTATATCATTTTCAATCAAATGTAACAATTTTGAATGGTATCCATCTCTTGAAATGCAAAAAAAAAAAAAAAAAAAGAGAGAGAGAGAGAGAGAGAGAGAAGAAAAAACACCTCCCTGAATTTCTTCCGGCGACGTCATTTTTGGAATTCTCCTAGGTCTGTCATAATGCAAGTTCTCCATGAAAAAGCAAATTTAAATGCAAATGGTATTTATTATAACCATAATTACAGTAACACAAGTTCGTGTATTGGAAATATAAGTGTAAAAGTGATTCTTTCGTACGAGAATTGACTTCATTAGACTATTTGAGTTTACCGTCACCTCGACAGTATTTCAGTCATACAGCGAATGCACGGAAACATCTGGGTAGAACCACCGACCTACCACAAGCCGGCTGGGAGGCTTCCTCACATGAAAACCCGAATGACCCTACCGGGATTCGAACCCACGTGGTGAGGGGCTGTGTGAGTGTTAAAGTCAGCGACTTTACCCTTTCGGCCACTGAAGCCCCTCTTTCGTGTTAAGATTGTACGTACTCGGTCAAATAGTTCTTGTGTAAAACTCCTTAGAAAACTTTTATTGCATGCAAGTAACTCTTCCATTAGGTTAAGTAAAGAAATTAACACGTTATAACGCGAAAATAATGTGTTAATCAACGAAAATATCGCGTTTATTCTCGGATGTTTCCCGTCATAACTCGAAACTAATGCGTTAATTCGCGAAAGTATCGCGAAGTACCTTTTTTTAACTAACGAAAATGAGCTCATTGGGTTTTCGTACAGAAGCAATCTGTCGTCAACTTGATAGCCAAATACCACCGAACCGAAACTATTTATGACACCAAAAGGGAAAATGTAATGACCCAACTACAAGACCAATACATTATTTTAAGTCATTTGCGAAGTAGGAGACACACTGCAGTGGAAACCGCGCGAGTTATCGCCGGGCGTTATGCGTGTCCAATCAATGCAGAGGCGGAGACAGTACGGAAGCGTACACGTGCAGCTTGTATTGGTTGCATTTGGACACGAAGACCATTTTGTGGACTGATATTGACCGGCACGTCTACGCTGTGCTCGACACCAGGATCCAGTGGGCAGGGATTCTTGTTTCTAATGTGAAACGTTTTAAATTATAGCACAATAATGGCTGTTCTTGTGTGTGTCGAAGTCACGGGTGCTTGTGAATTAGAGTATGAACATTTTCGTGGTGGTTCCATAATGTATGGGTGGGCATGTCCCTGCACATAAAGATTCTCATGGTCTTTTTAAATGATAACTTGACAGCGATTAGGTACCAAAACCAGATTTTACAACCTGTTGTGGTTTTGTTCGTACACCAATCCCGCACTATGTTGCTACGGCAAGACGCTGCACCTGCCCATACTGTACGGTCAACAAAAGATTTCTTCGACAGAATAAGTCACGTAGGTCTCCGGATTGTAATCCTTTTGAAAATGATTGGGCAGATTTTTTGAAGAGGACTCATATAATGCATCGCAATAAGCTCGCTGATCTGCAACAGTTACGCGTTACAATCGTCGCTGAATGGAACTTTTCTTTCTTTTTTATGCCCCCGGGATCTATGATCAGGAGCATATTGTTTTTGTCGTCTGTTTGTTTGCTGGGTTTAACGTCCCACCGACAGTATTTCAGTAATTTGGAGTCGATGTCTACCTGAGACAGATATAGTGCTGCCACACTGCAGGCCGTAGACATGTGGCATGATACCACACCTGGTTACATTATCCCGACACCGAGCCAACCAGTTCAGCAACTATCCTTATATGCTGAGCGCAAAGCAACGGAGCTATAACAGTACCATTTTTTATGACTTTTGTATGTCGCGGCCGGGGATCTAACCCACGACCCCCCCCCCCCCCCGCCCCGCTCCCGAGGCGGACGCTCTAACCACTCAGCCACCGGACGGTACCGTCTGTTGATTTGTCAGGAACTTTGACATTGGCCATTACTTGAAAATATATAATGTATTGACTTGGAACTTCATATATGAATAGGATGTGACTAGGAAGTGCATTGACTAAGAACCATACTCTATCTGGCCCAGTTTGGAATTATCAAAAAATTTTTGGGAAGTGCAGTAACCAGTAAAGAATTTTTGTCTTGAGCATTACTCCATTACTATATGGAGTAAAACTACAGTCGGCACTCGTTATCTCGAATTTCATGGGACCAAAAATAAGACTTTGAGATATCCGTAATTTTTTTCTTTATTTATTCAACCGCTTCTTTCTATAAATACAGAAAGGTAAACGAAATAAACAAATAGGGTTACAACAATAATATAGATCGAAAACATGCCAACTGCATTCTATTAATAAAGAGCACTTATGTACATGCACAATATTCAAAGCACTTTGCACAACGCCATATTGCTCAGCGCTTATAAATGGACAAGTAGGTTCTAGAGACATTGTGAATCATGAGCAGGGTTTATTCTTCGATAGTATTTAAAAAAAAATCTGGCACATTTTGAGCAAAGATTGTCAAGCACAACGCCTTGTGTTTGGCCATATAATTACCATGCAAATATTTCGTCAAAACATAATCTGGTAATTATTGAAAGCCTAAAATCACGATTTGTCGTGCAAAGCTAGTGTCACCAGTTTACTGATAGGTGTGAAAAATATCGGCGGGCTAATTAGCGTCTGTGGAATTTGAGATAAACAAACAAATATGCATTGTACTATAGGGCGAGGGTCCAAATTTCCACTTTGAGATAGCAGTAATTTGAAATAAATAAATTTTGAGACACACGAAGTTAATGTATATAGACAAAGAAGGGAAAAATCTGGACCAAGTCAATTAATTTGACATATCCGAAATCGATATACGAGAATTGGAGATAACGAGTACCAACTGTATATGTTTGATATACTTACTCCACCCATTAATGGCTTTCAGTCGATATCATTTTTTACATTTGCCCTACTCAAACGAGGGCATAAAGTTTTTCGAACACATCTTGTTTTTCTTATTTTCAGAAACCTTATTTTGTCAATGCGGTAGCGAAGTCAGCGATCCGTGCAAACGGAGGATATACCCGTGTAGAAAATTGTGTGGCTTTTGATCATCCTCTTAATTGTTTAGTCAAAGCACGTACTGTGTAGATCTTAAGAATTTTCATGTTATATTCAAAGCTAGAGTATTAGATGTTTTTAAGCAAAATTGGTGTAACAGTATATATACTTGTCAGTCATTATGTACCTATAAATACTTTAAGGTTTGTTTTGGATTTGAACAATATTTAGATTTGTAACATTATGTCCGAATAAAATCATCAGACAAAAATACACCCAAAGAGAATAGAAACCGGTAGGTATGGTCAAAACAGGACAGAAAGATCCCTGAGATATTGTAATATTTGCAACAGTTTTGATATTGAAGATGAGTATCACTTTGTAATAGTATGTCCAGAATATCAAATCATCAGACAAAAATACATACAATCGTTTTATTATATGCACCCAAGTATGATGAAATTTATTCAATTAATGTCTTCAGATAATAGAAATGTTATTCTAAATCTTGGTAAATTCATAAAAGAAGCTATGTTACATAGGCATTCCATTATAACATGATAGTTCATACCATACTTCATTTGTATATGCTACAATGTATTTTTAAATGTTCTCCTTTTTATTCTGATTCAAGATGATTTTGTTGTTGTATCTCAACTTCCACCATTTCTTTAGCTTAGACATTCTAATAATATGAATTTTGGAAATATGTCACAGATAATGAAGGATGATTAATACGTGTATGTCCATCCTCCATATCTGGCTTTCTGTTCTTATACATTCCAATAATTACATTTGTTTATCTACTTATATTTTTTTCTATATACTTCTTGATGATCATGTGATGTTATTACATTGAAATTATACTGTTAATATGACAAGAAACTGTAAAGTTTACGTCAATGAAGTATACTGTCTGTCTGTCATGTAGACGTAGCATTGATTAAGTGTATCTTATACTAAAGTCTATGTGAAAACAGGTCTACTTGGAGTTTTTATTTACGCAAGTTAGTTACTCACCTGAGCGCATGTGCTCAGGATGAACTATAAGGGTTGTAGGTTTTCCGTCGTCCGTCAGTCGGTCACGATGAGCTTGTTTAAACTTGAGGAATCATCTTCGAACTCCATGGGAATGTTTATGGCCACTAATCTCTCGGCCAGATTCTATAATACTGACATTGCTGATTATTAATTACTTATCTCTTATTTCGCTGACAGAGGAAGGGAGATATTCGTAAGTCGTTTAATTTATAATTCGTAAATTTGTTGATTTTGTACCTAATGGAATTTCGTTGGATTTATTCGTGGATCTATGTTCTAGAAAACGTGAGGTCTATATATCACGTGGACCGAATATATAGCAAAATCAACTGAATATAATAACAAGAGGACTGCATATAATGATATCTGCACTGCATATAAAGTCAGATGTACCGCAAATAATGGTAAGTGAACAGCGCATAATTACATATCTACTGAACATAACGGTTTTACTACTGCATATAATGTGTTAACCACTACACATTGAAACTGGTAGATGGAAGAAACCTATTGCTACTCCTTTAGATGAACGTAAATGCAGCTCTTGTAACACATTAGAGGATGAATTTCATTTTGTGCTAGAATGTAAATTGTATGAAAACTTCAGGAAAGAATTTATATCACCTTCTTATTATTTAAATGCAAATATGTTCAAATTTACAGAGTTAATGAACAGTACCAACAGTTACACTGTAAGAAAATTAGGTTTGTATATTTCAAAAGCTTTTGAACTAAGGAATAATCTGTTATACAGTGAATAGACCAAATATTATCTTACTTATTTATTATATTTTTAAAGTCATTTTTAATATTTTTGTTCATGTATTTGGTATGGACATGTGATGACTATTGAATATGGTAAGAACTGACATAATGTTTGTATTTATACTATGTATATATAGTATGTTATATAAATACTGAAGGTCTGAGTGAGACCAAAATTTACCTTGACATTTTGGATCCTTCACATCTTCTTCTTTCTTTTCTCTCTATCCAAATCAACTCCATGGTTATTTCAATCTGTATAACGATTTTCGTGATGACAACACCGAAACATTATGTATTTAGCGGGATTGACCAATGCACGATTTCTAAAATGGTTGAAAAATATCAAAATATCAAATTAACATTGATCTGGTCTTATTTATGTAGTTTTCCATGTGCTTCCGGTCCGCATTATTTTTACACAACCGTAAGAAATCATATAACGTAAGATTTACCTTTTTCTCACTTCCATTCATAGTTGCACACCTTTTCTGCTTCATATTAAATCACACGTTCGGTCTTCTTATTCCTTACCCGGTTTCTCTTATTTTTCGTTTCGATAAGGGAAACTGGTTTAATATATTCATGTTTAAACAGTGTTATTGTTATAATACTGATTTTTCGTATTGCTATATATAGTATTACTTTGTTTTATATTCCGGCACTTTCCCTTATATTTCGTTTCGATAAGGGAATCCGGTCCGGTCCAGGATTAATTCATTTAATTAATTCTTTAATCAATCAAGTATGTTATGTTATGTTATGTGATCTATATACGTTTGTATCGATTTGTAAATGTATTGTTTTTTAAATATTTTTTTTGTTCTACATGCGTTTATATACATTTGTACATTACCGTCATGTTCATATTATGTAATTTTATGTTTGCCGCATGGGTCGAACGACCTTCTGGCTCTTTGAAATAAAACTATCATAAAGACATATGTACCAAACATAATGACAGGTGCATATCATATGACAGTCATGGCGTTCCATATTATGTGTACCTCCTTATGTGAAATAGAGCATAGTTTTTACACGTTTTCGCTGACATCGGTTTCATCCTTTTCATTCGGTGTGGACTACATTCACAAGTTTGACAGGGAATAGTGAGAAACAACGCTAAACTGTAAGTAACGCAATAGGAGACGTTTATTATAATTTGACGTGAAAAAAGTGTAAACAGCAGTTAAGAAGCTCTTTGAATGTGGAATATTATTTTAAAAATTGTGTTAAAAGGGTCGTTTTAAGATATAAATTACTGCTATGGAAAATAAATTATTAAGTCAATACACTTTTAAAATAAAATCATGACTTGAAACATAAAGTATCTATACAAATTTCTAAACATAGCGTATATCGAAACGTACAAATAAATAACTTAAACAAGGCAATGCCGTTTACTTATTTTGATAATATGTTGTAGGCGAGCGAGTGAACTATTATCCTTTTTTTATTTATTTATAAAATCTTGTATATGAGATACAAGTATCAAATATGTATAAAGTCATGTCGATCAATAGCTATTTCGGAATTGTTTTGTAAGATACTTAGTGAAAAGGCTGTGATTTAAATAAGTGGATATGTTTGTACAATGAGGTACATGCTCCAGTGTGTAATTTTCATTTACGAATGTATGTTTTTAGAACGCTAGTCGCGCAAAGAACAAGACCATCACGGGAACTATCTGAACTGGTTGTTCAAGTTTTAAAGATCCGCATTAAAAAAAAAAACAACATATATGAAACATTTATGCATTTATTGTCTCTAGGAATGTAGTATAATTACCGTATTAACGACAAGTAGCCTTCATCCAGTTTACACTTTATTTAGCATGACAGGCCATGGCTCACTCAGACGCTGCCATGTTACGTACCTAGCCCATGGTCGAGACTGGAGGAATTCAGCGTCTAACTAGGGTCCGATAATAATTCAGCGTCTAACTAGGGCCCGATAATAATTCAGCGTCTAACTAGGGCCCGATAATAATTCAGCGTCTAACTAGGGTCCGATAATAATTCAGCGTCTAACTAGGGCCCGATAATAATTCAGCGTCTAACTAGGGCCCGATAATAATTCAGGTATGCATTTTAAGTCAAGAATAAGTATGTCGCAGGTACGATTTTAGGGATGCTTTACAGGTTGGTGTCGTCATTCAAATTACACGCACGATCGCACATTGCAAAGAGTAGGTCATGCAAGTGTGTTATTTGGTGTGTTTTAATTTTGACTTCTTACACTCTTTGTTTTTAAAACCGTTTGTTCGATCCTGTATTTTT
Organism: Solen grandis; assembly: GCA_021229015.1. Lineage (NCBI taxonomy): Eukaryota > Metazoa > Mollusca > Bivalvia > Adapedonta > Solenidae > Solen > Solen grandis. The sequence goes on along the minus strand of CM037780.1, from coordinate 46,387,183 downwards.
GTATGCTAAATAAAGAGGACCCTGATTTGAACTGATTAAGATGAAAATGACATTAGAGTGCATGTCTATTGTATGGGAGGTGATCTCCGCCAATTCATTTCTTTTTCTAATTGAGGTTTCTTAATTCTTGTATTGCATTTTTACGATGCTTATCAGAATTACAAAATTCTTATTTCATTTTCATAATGCTAATTACAAGCTTGATATTGTTACTTGAAAATTACACTTTTAACGATCGAATTTCTGTTTGATTTATTTACGTTTAAAGTTTGAATTTGGAATTATCGTTCGTATGTTACGAATTGTTAAATTTAGATTCTATATTGTAGTTTTCATTTTTTTTAAGCAACTTGGCTGAGGTTCTATAGAACCGGTGTCACGATGTGCTGACGTCACTAAGAGTCGTATTGCGCATACATGAGGTGTGTGAAGTTAGCGCGTAGATCGTACAAGATAGAATAAAGGCGTGCTAGATGACTGAAAAAAACCAAAATAAATGGTTGACCTGGATGTAATCGACTATTGAAAACTTTCATGGAATGGTTGACCTGGGTCGTAGATCTTAGCTCGACCATTGAAAACTTTCATGGAATGGTTGAGCTGGGTCGTAGATCGTAGCTCAACCATTGAAATAAATCAATATAAATGGTTGACTTGGATCGTAGCTCGTAGCTCGACCATTGAAAATGTTAATGGAATGGTTGAGCTGGGTCGTAGATCGTAGCTCAACCATTCAAATAAACCAATATAAATGGTTAAGCTAGATCGTAGATCGTAGCTCAACCATTGAAATAAACCAAAATATCGTAGCTCGACCACTGAAAATGTTCATGGAATGGTTGAGTTGGGTTGTAGATCCCGCGAACAAAAATTTTCCGACGGAAGCTTTTCCGACGAATGAGAATCCCGACGACTACAAAATTTCCCGACGGAAACTTTTCCGACGAATGAGATATTCCCAAAAATTTTAATACTAAATTCCCGACATAGAAAATTTCCCGACGGAAACTTCTCCGACGAATGAGATATTCCCGACAAGTACAAAGATTTTCGAAGGAAACTCTTTTCCCGACGAAAGCATTTTTTTCCGACAAATGCAATTTTCCCGACAACCAAAATTTTAAATTTCTAATTTTTCCCGACGAACAGAAAATTTCCCAAATTTTCCCGACGAAAGCATTTTTTTCCGACAAATGCAATTTTCCCGACGAGAATATATTTCCCGAAGAACAAAAGTTTCCCGACAAAGTAATATTGGTTGATTATGCGACTTTTTCCTGACTAATGCAATTTTACAAAAACTATATTACAAAGAACAATTCGACAAAATCAAAGAAGACAAATATATAACTAGTTTACGACTAATACTAAAAAAAAGCGACAGATATTTTTTCCCGGCAAGTTCATTTTTCCAGACGAGTACAAAATAACCGACGACGACTAAAATACGATCTACGATCCAGATCAACCATTAATCTTGGTTTATTTCAATGGTTGAGCTACGATCTACGACCCAGCTCAACCATTCCATAAACATTTTCAATGGTCGAGCTACGATCTACACCAGCTAACCATTCCATCAACATTTTCAATGGTGAGCTACGATCTACGGACCAGGTCAACCATTTATTTTGGTTAATTTCAATGGTCGAGCTACGATCTACGATCCAGCTCAACCATTTATTTTGGTTTATTTGAATGATTGAGCTACGATCTACGACCCAGCTCAACAATTCTATGAAAGTTTTCAATGGTCGAGCTACGATCTACTATCCAGCTCAACCATTCCATCAACATTTTCAATGGTCGAGCTACGATCTACGATCCAGGTCAACCATTATATTGGTTTATTTCAATGGTTGAGCTACATCTACGACCCAGTCAACCATTCTATGAACTTTTTCAATGGTTGAGCTACGATCTACGATCCAGCTCAACCATTTATTTTGGTTTATTTGAATGAATGAGCTACGATCTACGACCCAGCTCAACCATTCTATGAAAGTTTTCAATGGTCGAGCTACGATCTACGATCCAGCTCAACCATTCCATCAACATTTTCAATGGTTGAGCTACGATCTACGATCCAGCTCAACCAACTATATTGGTTTATTTCAATGGTTGAGCTACAATCTACGACCCAGCTCAACCATTCCGTGAACTTTTTCAATGGTTGAGCTACGATCTACGATCCAGCTCAACCATTTATTTTGGTTTATTTCAATGGTTGAGCTACGATCTACGACCCAGAACGACAAAGAAAATTAGTTATAGTTTCGATCTACGATCTACGCGCTAACTTCACACACCTGCATACATGTGCAATATTCGGAAAGAAACTTCAGTCCGTCAGAGATTTTCATCTGGGCTGAGATTTCCAACATCTTAATTAAAAGTAAGAAATGAGCAAGTGAAAACTACAATATAGAATCTACATTTAAGAATTTGTAATATACAAACGTTAATTTCTAAACTTTAGAAACTTTCCACAATATGGTGAACAGAAACTTGATTGTTAAAGGATTAATTTTCATGTAACTATTTCAAAATTGTAATTAATCATTTTGAAAAATTAATTAGCATTTTGTAAATATATTAAGCACGGTAAAAATGAAATAACTATGTAAAACCTTAATTGCAAAAGAAGTAAACTTACAGATATCACCTTCCATACTATTGTTCTCTTTTCCACTCATAACCTGGGGCGAAAAATCTGCAAAAATACGGTAGTATCTAACATTAGGGCCATCTATTTATAGTCTAAGATGTCGACACCTGTCTACATTGCGGCCATGCTCATCAGCAGTGCATGCGCCCGGGTGGTCGTTGATCTTACCCATACCCTTGATCAAAACAGCCCGCACTGGCCACTGACCGGTTTTGGGACAGGGAATATGACCGGCTACAAGCTTACGGACCTCTTATCTTCATATTTGGATGACGGGATGTGGTAAGTGCACCGAGTGTTCGCAATTAATTTCATAATTTTGCAAATTTTCTAATCAATTTAAAAACAAATACTTTCATAGCAGGAATTTAAAAACAAACTTCTTTCATCGTTAATCGTTCACCCATCGTCTAGAATTAGTTAGTTTAAACTTTTTTTATTTTACGTCGATTGGGAAACAAGTTCTTACAACTTATACTAATCCCTCTCGACGGCGTCTAGAATTAGTTCTTATTAACTGTAGCAAACACATCTCTGCAGCCAGTCTGAGTCTTACTAGGAAAGATCTTGTGCACAAGATAATAAGATAATATTATAAGATTGTTTTCATTACAATGTGACTACAATACATTTACCTGTGCCCCGGACCAGCGAAATACAATGATTTAAACAGTAGGGGTCTTCATTCTTCCACCTTAAACACTAACGCCAAAAATAATCAGTTTGGTTGCCAAGAATAATAATAAATATGCCTTTTATTATCAGTAAGTTGTCTTAGATTTAGGGGTCGTCATTTACGGATATGCGATTCAATACAAAGATCGTCGTCACGGTGGAGAGGCTTGAACTTATTGCACTCAGCTATAGACTTGATTTGTTCGATGCCATTTTGAGTAATCTTAATGGTATGACAGTTTAAGACTGGAGTTCATAAAGAAGTTACAGGTCAAACAAAATGAAGTTTAGAGATATGTGTTTAGTCTACATCATGTGTCCCTTATCGGGAAAAATCAGTTTTGCAAACTCAAATGGTTATCTGCTGGTATTAAAATCAATACGATTATTTTGTATCATACAGTCCAGGTTATTCGAAATGCTGGGACAAATGTTTTATTTCGAATAAGGCCAGGATTTGGATAAGCAAAACCAAGACGATTTTCCCTACAACCAAACAAAAAAAAAATGTTATCTGACTGAATACATGTACTAAGAGATTGCTCTCGTACGTTATCATTTTCACTGAAGCAGTCATCTTGATAGTTGCTTCTCATTGCAATTTGTCGGCGTGCGCTGGAGTGTCGTTTTTTTACCTGTCATTTACCGTTCTCATATTTGTCCATTGTAGTTGTAATTAACTTGTGTGTGACAGTTTACATGATCGGCAGTGGTTTTGACATTGTACATTTTTTGAAGGGTTTTCTTACCTGAACATCCATCTATCACGTGTTATGCAGGGCGTGATAAAGTAGCTAATTTTTTTTTCTGTGTAACAGCTAAGTATGCTTTATATAGCTACCATGTAGGGACATCGGTAACTGGAGCAAAATGGCTATACATGTATATGCAAACACCATGTAAATAAATTATATAATGGGAATGAAAATAATGCAGAAAAGCCTGAAGCACTTAAGTAAATGTGTTTTATGTTTTACAGCGGGATATTTATATCCTGGTCAAAAACATGAACATGAAATGTGCAGGTTTCAGGTTATCTTGCTTTACCTGAATTGACAAAAAGAAATGCCACCAACTGTTGAAATGATGTAAAAAGGCAACATTAATTTAAAATTTTAATTTAACTTTTGAATTTGCAACGGTAATTACGCCAAGAGATTTCGAACATAAAGATAATAACATATATTTAATCATAATATTTCTGAATATGAAATAAATAAATTAAATGATGAATTATTTCCTTACTGCCCTGAACATTAGGCTGTCAGTGAAGTATATTGAAGTCTATGAACACATTGGGACACATATGGACGCACCAAGCCACTTCGGAAAAGGACGCCATGCCATGCATGAAATACCACCCGAACGTTTGGTTGGACCAGGTGTTGTCATTGATGTCAAGGAGAAGGCTAAAACTGTTGACAACTATGCTGTGACTACAGAAGACATCTTGGGTATGTCTCGCTTCGATTTTCATGACGTTCTTCATATTTCACCCTGGCCGCAACATACCAAAGTCGTGAAAAACGGAACCGGCATAGCTTCCTTTGTTTGGCGCTTAGCATATAAGGGTAATTCCCGGTGTCAGGATAATGTGACTGGGTGTGGTATCATGCCACATGTCAACGGAGTGATACTGCAGAGTGCAAACACTATATCCGTCTAAAGTATTCAATTCAGTTCAATCTTTTATTCCTTCTTATGAAGAGAGCATAACAAATACATGAATTACAGTGAAAAATACAAATTTAAGTGAACAAGTGAACAGATACATGAATATATACATATTTTTATATACATACAATATACAGTATACATGTAGTCCGAGATGAGAGATTAATGAAATATACTATATGTTTGAAATACAAAACAAAAACAAAAAAAACAACAACAAAAAAAACATGGTTCCAAATTCCTTTTCTGAGTTGCTATGCAGCACTGACATTCACATATATGTATATATGCTTTATACATACATGCATATCTAGTGCAATATGCATTTTTCATATTATAGTAATGGTTTAACCATGCTATGCAGATATCTTAGTATTAACTTAAAACAGTTAATCCTTAAACAATCACTTAATTCAAGAGTTGTAAAACCAGTTAACATCTCTGTTATTTGGTCACGGGGAGTTAGTCTCTGATGAGCTTTTCATACTCTACTGCACCGAGTTTAATACATAGAATGTTCCAGAGTGCAGTCTTTTAATATTGTTACAGAGGCAGTACATAAAAACATGTTGTGTAATTTGGTCAGTGGTTAGCTGACACAGTGGACAAATAGTCTGATATTGTCGACCATATAATTTTAACAGAATACTGAGACCTGATCTACAGTAAGGGAGATACTCGCGATACATTTGACCTGATCTACAGTAAGGGAGATACTCGCGATACATTTGACTGAATTGCCAAAACACACAGGGTACTATCTGAACTTGTATATTGACAAAGGAATGCAGATCATGGTCAGCTGTAATGTTCCTAATATGATCAGAGTTTGCCTTAAGGGTGATTTTTTCCTTTACAATAGATTTCCATTGCCTTACGTTTGGGAATACACTATTATCAATATATTCAACAATACAATTAGTTAAATCATATTTGCCCAAAATTCGGTATATATCTAGGAAGAACCCAAGGCATTTACCCGGATTATTCATATAATGTGACACTCGATATAAAAATAAAGACTTTACAATAGATATAGCTTCCGCACCTCGATGAGCTCTACCCGCTATGTGACCTTGACCTTCGAATGACCTCAAGGAGAGGAGCGGGCGTATCAGTTATCTTTAGTGATAATTCTAGTTATAGTCAGATAGTCAGAAATAACCTCATATATATATATATATATATATATATATATATATATATATATATATATATATATATATAAGGCCGAAGGAAAAAAAACAACGGTAATTGATAAATGACTCTGACCTTTGCAATTTCCGGAAACGGTAATCATGCATTATGGGACACTATGTGGTTGAAAGTTTCGTGTAAAATGGTAAAACAAATCTTGCAGGACTTAAAACCGTTAATATAATAAATATAAGTTTAATGGATACTAGTATTTCGCGTTGTGTTTAGCAATAACGGGTCGACCATTTTCTCTAACGTCCAAGTATATACACAAAGACGTGGGCGGATATGACGTCAAATGACTTCAGACGTCACAAAATATAAGAGAGACATTTTAGCAAGCATGCTGTCAAATGTTCATACTTCTAACTCATTAGGGGCATTTGTAACAAATAAGATTACAGACCAAAATTCGAAACTCGGTTTTGCCATAAATTTTTGACCTTTTCGAAATTTGGAATTTGAATTCATAGGTGCACATCTACATCCTAAATTAAGCCCTCTGTAAAATTTTCAGGTCTATCCGACCACACGTCATGAAAAAATAAAAATCTTATTTTTGAAAATGTAAACTTTTTTTTTTTTGTTACGGCTTTCCGCAAACCTGCGGAAAACGTATAGGGTTTGTTATGTTTCTTCTTCTTCTTATTATTATTATTCCTCATTTTCAACCAAATCCAAGAATTAACTAGATTTCATTCGTTCATACGAATGATAGAACTTTCTGCTAACATTGTCAAACACTTAAAGCGAAAAAATTAAAAAGATATCAAATTCCTGTCTTTAACTTGCCTTTTTATGGCCATTACTCCCATAAACTTTGAAAAATAAGCCGTTTAACCTGGAGGATATGGCAAAAGTAACTTAAATCAATCTTTTTTATATCAATTTCATTTATCTTGACTTATTTCTATAAGCTACATGTATGTACCAAAACAAATTTATTGGAAAAGCCTACAATTCGATTGTCACATAATTCGGTCTAGCTTTATAGACATTCATGATATAAGCAACAGAAATGGAAGTGACATTGTTCCAAAGGATCAAATGCTGCACCTTCAGTAAGAATTCATCCAAATCAAGCAAAACATAAGGCCTTCAGGCTTTAAAAACCGTTTAATTTCAATAATAAAAAAAAAAAATTGGCCTTATGAGACCACATAGCTGTAGACGACGTAAAACCTTTTCGTCCAGACGTCAAATCTGACATTATATGACGTCACATGAATATGAAATTCATTGCATTCAAAAGCGCATGGTTTCATGTTTATGCCAATAATTTCCATAGTGCTGGGAACTTTACAACATAATAAATTAACGCGTAGATATCAGAAATTTTCACCTTATGACATCATATGACTTTAAATAACGTGCATCTTCATAGAATGTAAAACACACTTGGAGCCTTTTAATCTGTCAAAATATCAGCTTTCTTCCTCATCTGGAGGCGATTTTATACGTATTTGAAATTTGACGTCAATGCTTCGAATCTTTGAATCGCCATCAAACATTTGCTTTTCGAATTTGGAAAAACGGACACCGGGATGCACAAATAGAACGTAACATACACATTCTGTGATATTTTGATGAAATTCAGTCCGGAAATAATGGCTATGGACCGCGTACAAACATTTTTAGACTTTGTCAAGTTTGACGTCAAAACACGTCATTAGCAAATGAAAATCATTGAAATACAAAATTAACTATGTAAAGCAAATATGCTAATAAATGTTCAAGGTGCTTGTACTTTTACAACATATATGACGTTCATCTCCTTAGAATATAAAGAAGACGTAGCGACTTATGTTCTGTCTAAATATCAGCTTTCTACCTCATCTGGAAGCTATTTTATATGCATCTGAAATTTGACATTAATGGTTCGAATCTTGGATTCGCCATAGAACCATTGCCTTTTCGAATTTTGAAAAACGGACACCGGGATGCACAACTAGAGCCTAACATACACTTCTGTGAAATTTCGATGAAAATCGGTCCAGAATAGATCATAGTTGTTCTGTTTAATGACTAAAAGTAATATTGGAAGTGTCATGTATTCTTAAGTGCACCGATGACACAAAAAGCAATTTATTGGTACCCGAATTTTAAAATATTTGGTAAGCTTCGTTGTATAATATAGAAGCAACAACAATACCATTAACCACCACATAGGACAATGCTATGCTGTTTTATCTTTACATTTTACAGGTGAACCTATTTAAATTCAAGATTGCTATCGTGTATCAGTAAAACGTTACCCTAAGATAAATAACTTGAAATGAACAGGAAATTTACATGAGCATGCAATATGTGTGGGTTATATATACTGACATTACAATACCAGAGTATTTCAAACTCCTTTGGGCAGGGAAGCATTGGGACACATTGAAAACTACCCTTACGCGTAGTATTTATGTAATATGAGAGTTTTGTTTTGCAAGCGTCTGCATAAGTTTACGCCATGTCACTGAACTGTTTATAAATAACCATATCTGCATGCATCACTAAACCGTTACAAGTATAATCATTCCGGTAATATGAGACTTGTTTCTCAAACGTGCACCAAACGCTAGGTTAAAGTTAATATCTGACTATAGCTATCACCTAAGGTAACTAATACCTCCGAATCTCACCTTGTCTTTGTTATATCTGACTTGACTTGACTATTTGAGTTTACCGTCGCTTCGACAGTATTTCATTTATATAGCGACGTCCAGCTAATTACAGGTGGAGGAAGACCCCGAACGCACGGAGGCATCCGGGTAAAACCACCGACCTACCGCAAGCCAGCTGGAAGGCTTCCTCACTGTTACATCTGAACATGAGAGAAAAGGGCCATGGTGGCCCTAGGTACCATTAGCCTTATTAAAACAATTCAGGTCATTTGATTTTACCTTGAATTTCTGAATTATAGCCTGTATAGAAAATAATTATAAAATGTCGGCTTGCGACTCGTCTATCTTATACAGATACATGCCACGATAATTATTATAGTTTTTTATGAATATTTTAAACTAACATTTTAATACAAGTATTTTTAATTTAAGTTATCACACAATTAAGTCATTGTACACTAGTTTTTAGCCATATATAATCTTACAAGCACAAATATACAATGAATCAGCTGTTTCAGTCTTGTGATTTAGACAGATAAAAGGCATACAATTGTACACCTAGTAATTACAATTGAAAAGGGAACTGAATAGAATGTCATACATAGCAATGCACACAGGCAAGATCTTTATTCAATACGAAGTTTGTCATTTCTCAAACATAACCTTGATCTGACGATTGGCGCGAGATTAAACCTGCAAATACATGCGAAACAAAAATCTCGTATAACTTGAATAATAATACATGTACTTGTTTTGTTCTTTTTTTCAATGTGTGTTCACTGCTTCATTGCCCAACAGAGGATGAATACACTGATATCGTAATGTATATCAAGATAACCCGCACGTATTTCACGCTAATGTAAATTTCCTGATTAGTTTAAGTTATATATCTTAGGGTGACGTTTTACTGGATTTGAATATTACACCCATGATAATAATGACCAGACCTTACAACTAGATTTTTAATCCAAATCCCTGATAAAAGCTTATCCGTAAAATAGTGCATTGTGTCTTGTGGTTGTTATCTTGATGCTACTTCTATATTAATGATTATTCAAAACTTTGGGGAAAATAGTTTATTTTATTTGCATATTTCTTTTTGTCCCATTAAAAGTGGATGCAGTGGTACAATGGTAATGTGCCCGAATGTGGTCATAACGGGTGTGATTTCTTTTGAACCCCGTTGAGGCAAAAGTTGTCATGACCTTCACAAACGCAAAGTACTGGTCCAGCCCAAGAAATGTCGAGAAGGATTAGTATAAGTTGTAAGAAACTTGTTAACCGATCGACGTTTAACAAGTTAAAGTAAATGATACCCCCAATATTACTTTATATCCATTTTATTGAATAATAAGTGTATATTATGTCATTGATGTTATTTATTATTTTCATTGTCTTTTTTTTTATTTAACAATAGTGAACAAAAGACACTAACATAAAGTATGGATTATATACTCTAGACATTTTTTTTAAAGAGAAAATATATATTTAGATAAACCAAACAAACATAATTATGTCATGTTTCTGCACTGCAAACCATGTCAAACCTAATCATACTCATTTACTATTCTGAGATACACCATCTTCAAAAAATTGAAGAAAATCCGCGCCGAATTGACAGCTTTAGAGTGCAAAATTATATAAATAGCAGATGAAATCTGTGACGTCATATGATATAAATTGAAATTTAATGTCAATGCATTCAATAGGGAATATGTGGCTTTGTTATTAGATTTAATTTCATACTGCTAGCTTTTCAGGAATCATCTTTAAATGACTACAATAATACTCGAACTTGGTATTCTACAAAGGAATGAAGTATCACTATTACTTTTACATGCTAATAAGGTATACAAAGTTCCTTTCTTTCAAATTTTTTCTTTCTTATATTTTAATTGAATAATTTAATTGAATTGAATATGAATTAAAGGGGTCACAGAGCATTACAATAATTTGTTGTATCACATTATACCTTTAATGTTAAAAAAAATTTAAAAAGATAAACTGCAGAAGCACAAGTAAAAACGGATTTTCGGAATTTCTTATTTTCATGTAACTTCCTTATATAATGTCCGATCTTAAAAAAACTAGGCACCGTTAGTCTTCTGAATTCAAACATTCACTTACTTCATGTTCAAACTTATATGTTATGGTTTTTGAGATATAGAAAGTCCCCCACCCCCCCAAAAGAAAGGCAAAAATCTGCAAAAAGATGTTCATGTCAATTACTACCCTTCGACAAATAACTTAATAATTGATAATCCGATCATTAAGATCTGCATAGCATTAGAACCGCATTGCATCATTCTTAAAATAGTGTTCTTTATGTTATTTTTAAAAAATTAATCGTTTCTTAGAAACAAGAGCGCCTAGATGGCCCTATGTCGCTCACCTGAGTAAGATTTCTGTGTAAGGCATGATGACAAAAAATGTAGCATCTTAAGTGTTTTTTTAACATTTGACTAAATTTGGGGGTTTTTTAAATTTGCCCGGCCTTTTTGACCCATGTGCCCCAGTTTTGAATTCATCGAGATTTGACAAACATTCTGACTAAATTACATTAAGGTTAGGCTAAATCTGTGGCCTCTATGGTGTTCACAAGGTATTTTTTTAGAGTTGACCTGGTAACCTAGATGTTGATCCCAGTGATACTATTTCAAATTCATCCGAGATGTCATGTAGACAAACATCCAAACCAAGTTTCATGAAAAATGGGCCAAAACTGTGGCCCTAGAGTGTTCACAAGCAATTGTTGACGACGGACAAAAGGCGGTCACAAAAGCTCACAAGTGATCAGGTGAGCTAAAAAGCAATGAAGTGATTGGGACTAACTGCAGAAGTGCATGAAAGAACGGTATAAATTAATTCTTATTTCTCATGTCACTTCCTTATATGATGTCCAATTTCCAACATTTCACGTGTTCTTGCAGCGTCTTGAACGGATGACATGTGTTGATCATTTTGTTTCAAACGTCTACACTTATACACGCTCATGGTATCTCAAGCTGGCAATTAAATTACATTGTACTATAACATATATTTTCACATAGGTTATCATTTATCATCAATTTGGAATATAGCTTGTACAACATTTATCGATTGATGCAACAATAAAGTCGGGAAATTGCAATGTTTCAACAACGGTCTAAATGACATGCGTCAAAACGCTCAAAGGATTATGGGTAACGCAATGCTGCAACTGATATGTATAAGTAACGTAAATAAAACTAGAGCGTTACATATACATTCTGTGAAATTTTGATGAAAATCGGTCCAAAAATAATGGCTGTACACCGCGTAAAACCTTTTTGTCCTGACGTCAAATCTGACGTGATATAACGTCACATTAATATGAATTACATTGCATTCTAAAGTTCATCGATTGATGTATATACCATTAGATTTCCATGGTCCTGGGAAGTTAACAACATATTTAAATGTACGCGTATATATCAGAAAATTATTTTTGACGTTATGACGTCATATGACGTCAAATGACGTTCATCTTCATAGAATGTAAAGCACTCTTAGAGACTTATTTACTTTTCAAATATTAGATTTCTAACTCATCTTGAAACGATTTTATACGTATTTAAAATTTGACGTCAATGGTTCGAATCTTGGATCCGACATAAAACCTTTGCATTTTCGAATTTGGAAAAACGGACACCGTGCTGCACAACTAGATTCTAACATACACATTCTGTGAAATTTTGATGAAAATCGATCCAGAAATTATGGCTGTAGACCGCATACAAACATTTTTAGACGACGTCAAGTTTGACGTCAAAACACGTCATAGTCAAAAGAAAATTATTGAAATGCAAAATGTTCTATCAAAAACATAAGCTATTAAATTTTCAAGGTGCTCAGATGTGTACAACATATAAAAATTAACACGTGAAATTTAGAAATTACTTTTCATCTCATGACGTTATATGACGTCATATGACGTTTATCTTCAAAAAATTTAAAGAAACCCCTGAGACTTATATTCTGTCCAAATATTTTCTTTCTAGCTCATTTGTAAGCGATTTTATATGCATTTGAATTTTGACGTCAATGGTTCGAATCTTGGATCCGACATAAAACCTTTGCATTTTCGAATTTGGAAAAACGGACACCGGGATGCACAAGGAGACTCTAAAATACACATTCTGTGAAGTTTTAATGAAAATCGGCCCAGAAATAATGGCTGTAGAGCGCGTACAAACATTTTTAGACGACATCAAGTTTGACGTCAAAACACGTCATAGTCAAATGAAAATTATAGAAATGCAAAATGTTCTATCGGAAGCATTTGCTTTTAAATTTTCAAGGTTCTCGGACGTTTTCAACATATAAAAATTAACGCGTAAAAATTAAAAGTTACTTTTCACTTCATGACGTCATATGACGTCATAAGACGTTCATCTTCAAAGAATTTAAAGAAACCCTTGAGAATTATATTCTGTTCAAATATCTTTTTTCTAGTTCATTTGTAAGCGATTTTATACGCATTTGAAATTTGACGTCAATGGTTCGAATCTTGGATTCGCCAAAGAACAATTGCCTTTTCGAATTTTGAAAAGCGGACACGTGGATGCACAACTAGATCGTAACATACACATTCTATAAAATTTTGATTAAAATCAATCCAGAAATAATGGCTGTAGACCGCGTACAAACTTTTTCACCTGACGTCAAATCTGACGTTATATGACGTTATATGAATATGAAATTCAATGCATCCGAAAGCTCATGGTTTGAAATATATACCATAACATTTTCGTTGTTCTGGGCCAATGGCAACACATCGATATTAACACAAATATAAGAGGAAGAAAAAAAAAGAATAATAAGAATAACTAGACTTCTTTTGTTTTGAACAAAAGATAGGGCTTTCTGCACTGCAAACCATGACAAACCTGGTGTTTTTCGAATTTTGGCAAACCTATATAATCCTGCACAATGAAGTCGTAATATATAACTTCTGTGAAAATTCCATGCCAATCCGTCCATAAATGACGGCTGTGCAGCGCAGATGAACTTTGGTAGCTTTTTTAAGTTTTGATGTCATGTGACGTCATATGAAAATTTTACTCATTAAATCTTAATGTTCATGATTACCTACATAGGACATTAAATTTTCATTGTCTATGAACCTTTGCAACATGAGTAAATTGACATTCAAGAATCGGAAATTCTCTACAATTTGATGACGTCATATGACGTTCATCTTTACAAAATGCAAAGGAAACATAGAGATATATAATCTCGCCAAATATCAACTTTCTATCTCACCTAGAAACGTTTTTATATGGATTTGAAATTTGACGTCCTTGGTTCGAATCTTGGATTCGCCATAGAACCTTAGTTCTTTCGAATCTTGGCAACTATAGAATCCTGCACAATGAGGTCGTAATATATAACTTCTGTGAAGATTCCATGCCAATCTATCAATAAATGACGGCTGTACAGAGCGGACAAACTTTGGTAATTATTAATAGTTCTGACGTCATGTGACGTCATATGAAAATTTTAAACATTGAATCTAAATGTTCCTGATTACGTACAAAAGACATTTAATTTGCATTGTCTATGAAGCTTTGCAACTGAGGAAAAACATCAAGAAATCGGAAATTCTATACAACTTGATGACGTCATATGACGTCATATGACGTTCATCTTTACAAAATGCAAAGGAAACATAGAGATATATAATCTCGCCAAATATCAACTTTCTATCTCACCTAGAAACGTTTTTATATGGATTTGAAATTTGACGTCCTTGGTTCGAATCTTGGATTCGCCATAGAACCTTAGTTCTTTCGAATCTTGGCAAACCTATAGAATCCTGCACAATGAGGTCGTAATATATAACTTCTGTGAAGATTCCATGCCAATCTATCAATAAATGACGGCTGTACAGAGCGGACAAACTTTGGTAATTATTAATAGTTCTGACGTCATGTGACGTCATATGAAAATTTTAAACATTGAATCTAAATGTTCCTGATTATGTACAAAGGACATTTAATTTGCATTGTCTATGAAGCTTTGCAACATGAGGAAAATTGACATCAAGAAATCGGAAATTCTATACAACTTGATGACGTCATATGACGTCATATGACGTTCATCTTTACAATATGCAAAGAAAACATAGAGATATATAATCTCGCCAAATATCAACTTTCTATCTCACCTAGAAACGTTTTTATATGGATTTGAAATTTGACGTCCTTGGTTCGAATCTTGGATTCGCCATAGAACCTTAGTTCTTTCGAATCTTGGCAAACCTATATAATCCTGCACAATGAGGTCGTAATATATAACTTGTGTGAAAATTCCATGCCAATCCGTCCATAAATGACGGCTGTACAGCGCGTACAAACTTTGGTAGCTATTTTTAGTTCTGACGTCATGTGACGTCATATGAAAATTTTAAACATTGAATCTAAATGTTCATGACTACCTACATAGGACATTAAATTTTCATTGTCTATGAGCCTTTGCAACATGAGTAAATTGATATCAAGAAATCGGAAATTCTATACAACTTGATGACGTCATATGACGTCATATGACGTTCATCTTTACAAAATGCAAAGGAAACACAGAGACATGTAATCTCGCCAAATATCAACTTTCTATCTCATCTAGAATCGATTTTATATGGATTTGAAATTTGACGTCCTTGGTTCGAATCTTGGATTCGCCATAGAACCTTAGTTCTTTCGAATCTTGGCAAACCTATATAATCCTGCACAATGAGGTCTTAATATATAACTTTCCATGACAATCCGTCCATAAATGACGGCTGTACAGCGCGTACAAACTTTGGTAGCTATTTTTAGTTCTGACGTCATGTGACGTCCTGTGAAGATAAAAATAATATATTCCAAAATACCATTGCTTCACGTGTCTGTTGATAGAATTTCTTTGTCCTAGACCTTCAGCAACTTAATGAAATAACAACATGAAAAGGTTGGAAAAAAAGAATAATAATAACTAGATGTCATTCGTCTAAACGAATGATAGGACTTTCTGCAACATGTGTTAATGCAAAAAGCAGGAGATAGAAGTTTCATGTAATGACTCACCCCTGGTAGTATTTAATGTTCATGCTGAACAATTGACATTATATTCCGCGAAAAATAAGCGTTTAGTAACGAAGAAAGAAAAAATAAGTAGCAGTAGTAGTATGCTTATGAAGTCATATGACGTCACGACTCAAAATATATGTAGAAATTATGCAGAACTGTAAACTGTATAAGTTTCAACTTTTTATCTCATCCCGAAGTTCTTTAACCCTAAAATGAAATCTTTGGTCCTATGTTCGATTCTTACTTCAGCCACAATGCTTCGGTTTTTCGGAATTAAGGTTAGCTGACAAAATATTCACACCTTAGTTTCAAGATGTACCATCTGTAAAAATTTGAAGAAAATCTGATCATAAATGGCAGCTGTAGAGCACGAACACCATTTTTCACTATTTGTAGCTCTGACGTCACGTGACGTCATAGGTGCTGAAAATGCTGTTGCTCAAAAGCGCATACTTTACTGCAATAACTCTGAAATTTTCATTATTCTGAACAACTGGCATCATGTCGAAATCAAGCCCCAATTGGGGCTTGATTTCGACATGATGCCAGTTGTATGCTTATGACGTCCTTTGACGTCAAAATTCAAAATATTTGTAGAAATGCTGCAGAACTGCAAACTGTGTAAGTTTCAACTTTCTATCTCATTCTGAAGCTCTTTAATCCTTAAATGAAATTTTTGGTCCTATGTTCGAATCTTACTTCAGCCACAGAACTTCGGTTTTTCGGAATTTCGGTAAGCTGGCAGGATAGGTACACCTTAGTTTCAAGGTGTACCATCTGTGAAAATTTGAAGAAAATCCGACCATAAATGGCGGCTGTAGAGCGCGAACACCATTTTTCACTATTTTTAGCTCTGACGTCACATGACGTCATAGGGTGCTGAAGATGCTTTTGTTAAAAACACATACTTTAAAAAATTTGCGAAATCAAAATTTCCTCACGTGCCTAATAACCCATAAAAATTTCATCGTCCTAGGACTATTCAACATATTAAAATAATTTAGTTAGGAATAAGAAAAGAATAATAATAATAATAAAATGACGTCACGTGACGTCATATGACGTTTATTTTCACATAATTGTTAAGACACCCAGAGACCTACTAACTGACAAAATTTCAACTTTCTATCTCAAATAGGACAGTTTTTATAAGCATTTAAAAATTGACGTCCTTGGTTCGAATCTTGGATGCGCCATAGATGCTTGGACTTTTCGAATTTTGAAAAACGGACACCGGTATACACAATAAGAACATAATATACACATTCTGCGAAAGTTTGATGAAAATCGGCCTATTAATAATGGCTCTGGACCGTGTACAAACTTTTGTAGTCAATTTCAAATGTGACGTCATATGACGTCATAGGCTTCTGAAAATCATTGAAATCGAAATTTCAGCATCTGAATCATTTGTCATTTAATTTTCATTGTAATTTCAATATATAGAAATACTCTTGTTAATATTAGAAATACATTATCATATAATGACGTCACGTGACGTCATATGACGTTTATTTTCACAAAATGTTTAAGACTCCCAGAGACCTATATACTGACTAAATATCTCTTTTCTATCTCAAATAGAACTGATTTTATAAGCATTTAAAAATTTACGACCTTGGTTCGAATCTTGAATTCGCTATAGAACCTTGGACTTTTCGAATTTTGAAAAACGGACACCGGTATACACAATAAGAACTTAATATACACATTCTGTGTAAATTTGATAAAAATCGGCCCATTAATAATGGCTCTGGACCGTGTACAATCTTTCTTAGTCAATTTCAAATGTGACGTCATATGACGTCATAGGCTTCTGAAAATCATTGAAATCGAAATTTCAGCATCGGAAGCATGCGGCTTTAAATTTTAATTGCCCTTCAAATATTTCAACATATGGAAATAATCTTGTTAGAATTAAAGATTCATTATCATATAATGACGTCACGTGACGTCATATGACATTTATTTTCACAAAATGTTTAAGACTCCCAGAGACCTATATACTGACCCAATATCATCTTTCTATCTCAAATAGGACCGATTTTATAAGAATTTGAAAATTTACGACCTTGGTTCGAATCTTGGAATCGCTATAGAACCTTGGACTTTTCGAATTTTGAAAAAACGGACACCGTGATGCACAACTAGAACTTAATATACACATTCTGTGAAAATTTGATGAAAATCGGTTCATTTATAATGGCTGAGGACCGCGTACAAACTTTTGTAGCTTATTTCACGTGTGACGTCATATGACGTCATAGAGATATAAAATCATAGAAATCAAAATAACATCTCTTGGAGAATATGACATCAAAATTTCATTGTCCTTGGACCATAGTAAAAATATAAAATTATGTGTTTAGAAATTAGAAATTTGATGACGTCATATGACGTCACAAGACGTCCATTTTCACAAAATATTTAAATCTATCGAGATCTATATACTGACAAAATATCAACCTTCTGTCTCCTTTAGGGACGATTTTATGAGCATTTATCGATTGACGTCCTTGGTTTGAATCTTGCATTCGCCATAGAACCTTGGGCTTTTCGAATTTGAAAAAACGGACACCGAGATGCACAACTAGAACTTAATATACACATTCTGTGAAAATTTGATAAAAATCGGTTTATCAATTATCGCTCTGGACCGCGTACAAACTTTTGTAGCAATTGCCAAGTGTGACGTCATAATGACGTCATAGGCATTTGAAAGTTGTAGAATTTTTTAATTACGCATGTGAATAATATGCCATCGAAATTTCATTCTCCTAGGACGATGGCAACATATGAAAATCCTTGAGGAAGAAAAGAATAATAATAATAATAACTAGATTTCGTTTGTCCCGCACAAACGATAGGGCTTTCTGCTCCTATGGCTTAAGTGTCATTATGACCTTAACTTTGACTTTATTACCTCAAAGTCATAGGTCAGAATATACAGGCCGTGGGCAATGTCCCCTACCAAGTTTCACAGACATAGGCTTATTTCTTCTCAAGCAACAAATAAAAACGATTTTATATTGTCACTTTGATCCCCACC
>CM037780.1:46318120-46368120 GCA_021229015.1 Solen grandis | reverse complement strand
GCCATGAAGTTCTACAAAAACAATACATATACACAGATATCACGTAGTGCAATTAAAAAGTTGAGGTTAAATATACCATATTGAACCAAATCAGTCGAACTGAAAGAATAGCAAATAATTTTAAAAGAATAGAAATCGTAGGCTTAGCGCAAAACGATCTCACATTTTCTACACTATTCAGAAGCGGAAAAAACAAGTTTAATAAAAACTGTGTTTCTTGAAGTACATAATATTTTTTCAAATATTAATTATAGTTTATGTTATACATATAATTATAATTAAATTTAAATGTGATGTGCTGTTGGGAAAAAGAGGACCTTGATATCATAAACAGAATTTGCTCTAATATTTCAATACTTAAGTAATTTAACTCCAAGTTAATCTTCTTCAGCCTTGATTAATCAAAGTGCTCAAGGCACTGTGAGATTGTCTCCTTAAATAACATGAAATGTCTGAATTTTGAACCCAGTGATTCAGCTGGGTTGGTCTCGGTTCATAAGGAAACGAGAGCCTTTTCATGAACTAATGAGCAGTTTTATCAAAATCATAATGGGAACTACAAATGTAGGATCAACGTATCATCCCACTTGCCATCGATACATGGTCTGAGTATTTTAAATACGGTTAATATCAATATGAAATTAATGGTGTAAGTGCAGGATGATGGACAACGCTTCAAATACATACTAGTATGTTTTTACCATGATAATCTAATGCCTGCACACTAAGGTTGCATAAAGAGGACACGGACGATATTTTTATATCAAGTGCGCACGCGATAACCACCGCGTTCGTAGATGGAGCTATTGCAAAAACCATCACGTGCGCATGCTATAGTTATTCAGTTCGCACACAATAATTCAAGTTATCGCATGCGCACGCCCTACACGTAACTATTGCATTTGCACGCAAACGCTATTGCGCGCGCATGCGATATAATAGATATCTTCCATGTCCTATTTATGCCAACGTAGCGTGCCGTTAATCTTGCAATAATTCTTGAACATTGAAAAATCAAAATCACTAAAATCGATACTTGATGAGACAGAAGCCATTAACTACACTAAGTGGAACCAGTATTATTGTGGTTCCGGCTATTACCTTTTTGTTTCAAGCTTGATCATCATACGCAATCGTCTGAAATTTTCAAATCCAAGTCTTTAGGCCCGAATGTAGCAAAGAACTTCTATATTTCATGTAACTAAGCAGCGCTCTCCATGCACTTAAATTTTTTTTTTTTTGTGTGTGTGTGTGTTTTTTTCGCCTCTTAGTGGTTTCACCACTTTTGAGGTGCTAAAATCGACGACACACTAAATATTTTCTTTTGAGCATGACCCTATAGTATAGTGTTGTCTTCGTCTGCATCACATGAATAAAAAATGTTTAAACTATTAAGTGATATAACACGCAGTTTAAAAGAAACAACACCAAAATGCATCCAAAACGTCAGGGGGCTCATTACAGCTCATAAGCTGTCACTTGAAGGGCACGTGAGTGTTTTTTATTTTGTGGTTTTTTTCGTTCTGAATAATTGACTAATGTTTCAAGTAACTAATGAAATACAATTAATCGAGATACCGCCGCGCAATAAAACAGATCCATTATGTAAAACAGCACGGAATACATTCATGCCACATGGTGTAAAATAATTAATGGCAAAATTACAATAAACTTTTTATATATGTGTTCATTTACTTATATCTTTCATTAAATGATGCTGGCAGCGTGTCCTATTAAACCCAGTTTATTACCCGTAATAGTGGACATTGGGCCGGATCCATTCTCGTGTACTCTTGCAGTATGATGTATGCATTCATAAAAAAAAATATATTAATATGAAATGAAAACACATTTTTTCCTTGATTATATTAACAGCAGTTAATACAACATAATATATAAGATAATTTGACCACTGTTCATTATTTCTTAAAATTGACTTTGGATTGCTAACATGTACCATTAAAAAGAAGTTATTCCACAGGAATATAAGCAAATTCCATATAAATAAAGGGAAAAATGAATTGACCTAAATTTAGTCTGCAGAAAATAATAAGTAATTAAATACTCATGGTTTCGAAAGGAGATGAACCTCTACACACCCCAACAATAGGTATCATTCGATTTGGTTAATACATTCTCATAATAATATCAGATCAATAATACCTTACACGAAACGAAACGTAAGATAATGTGAATGGAATGCTCTAAAGAAATGAATTAATATATCTATGAAGTAATTTTAGCAATTTGGAATTACAGAAGTAAGTTAACGGAGTATAATTTTTAAAAAATAATTTAAATAATAATATGATTAATTAAAATAATATTTCTTAAGTGATTTGTTTTTGTATTTCCTTTTGCAAACTTCGATTATGAACTTTCTATTCCCCCCCCCCCCCCCCCCCCCCCCCCAACAAATAGGTTTCACAAACCGACACGATGTCATGCAAAATTTCAATCGAGGTAGTTTGACCTTAACATTGTTTGATGTCCAACCATTTCTCCACCCATGGATAAGTATTTAATTCTGTATTGATTTTCCTAACACTGAAGAGCCGAACATAGATTTAATTATTCCTCATGTGAGTTCGCTGTAAAGCACGAGTTTATTTTCAACTTTTTTAGACTATGTAGCCAGTATTGCGTATTAGTAAATTGAAAGAGCAGGAATTGCTCTGTAGCTTTTCAATACAAAGCGATTGTGTACAAACTGAGATTTTGAAACAAATCAAAGCGCTCAAGGCACTGAAAGATTGCTGTTGGGGTTATCATGAAACAGAAAGGAGTTCAGAGTACCTAGAGTTACAGGAAAACGTGTTGAGTTCCTGCATAAATGCTGGAATTAGAATAACATATAATGTAAATTATGACGGCAGTCTTACGGCACATTGTGCACTTGATTTATGATATATGAAGTAGACAAAGAAAAAGAACCAGATATATTCATATATTCACAAGGGAGAATAGCTTGCTTCAACCTGCTAAATTCAGATATCAGTTCCTCTTTGTTTTGAGTTTTTGTAAAAGCCTTTGTGTGTAAATTACATGCGCAGATCTAGCCATTTATATCGGGTGGGAGTTGGGGCGGTAGGGGTCCGACAGGGATATGTTGGCCAACTATGAAAATTATCATACTATCAAGCAATTATTTTTTTTTAAATCCTGAAATTCAACATCCAACATGAGGTATTCAATGAGTACAGTGGCTAAGTGAAATAAGAATTTTCCGTGTTAGAAGGGAGAGGAGTCAATATCAACGTCATTAATGAATTCAGGCCATGTCAAAACAAATATAGATACAATTTTGAAATAAAAATGATGTATTCGCTTTGGGGCTTTGCATTTTACGTATGGGTATGTTTAAAACAGTTATTTTTGTAAATGTTTAAGTGAATTAAAGGCATATTTCACAATAGCATTTTTTTACTATAAAGACAAAGAAGGAAAATCAAAACTACCGTATAAGTTTTCTTTTAAAGTTGGCATTATTATAGAGACTCACACTAGAAACAAATACACGGGATAAAAATGGGTGTCTCCACGCTACTTTTTGAGTTATCTGCCCCTGACTGTGTTTGTGTGTGTGTGTGCTCTTTTCTGTCATTTCCAAGGGAAGATAACTCAAAATCAAGAATTTCATATTATTGTTTGTTGTTAACTTCTTGTGCAAAGTTAAAATCAATTCCATTCAATTGGTTTCCATTAATGTTTCAGCAAATATATATTCTGCGTTTTTCTTGGAATAAAAAACAAACAAACAAAAAAGGAAGGAAAAAGACTATTTATATATGTTCCCGTTTGCGACTATAGTATAAAATCTGTTGCATAGAATTTCTGCAACTTTTACACATAGTACCAAACATCGTGTTGAAATTAAATTAGGTGCTGCTGGCCCACAATATTGAGTTATCAGCCCTTGCAAATGACAGAAAAAGAGCTAAAACCCACTTTCAGGGGCTATTAACTCAAGAAGTAGAATATAGCTAAGATTTTTTATTCCATATATTTGTTTCTAGTTTTAAAAATTCTGTTCGCTAGTTTTGATTTTCCTTCTTATATAGAAAAAAACTACTATAATTGTGAAATACGCCCTTAAGTATTAAAGGAAAATGTGATAAGTATGGCGGTTTTGTAAGTGAGATTCAGATTTGACCTGTTACTGTGTTTGGCGGGACAACGAAAAACGTTTTTGTTGTTGCTTTTATACAAAAATGTTTTTTTTTGTTTTTTTTGCAGATTGTTCTGATATAGTCGCTCTTGGGTATCAGACTAGCGGCGTTTATCAGGTTAAACCGTCACCGGAAGTCAAGTTGGACAACGTCTATTGCGAGATTTTGAACGGGACCGGATACACAGTTCTGCAAAGACGGACGGACGGTTTGCAAAACTTCAACCGAGGGTGGCTTGAATATAAAGTTGGGTTTGGTAACTTGTACGGCGAATTCTGGGCGGGAAACGAATTTATCCATATATTAACGACGAACAACAATTATCGTCTGCGTGTTGACATTTGGGACTGGGAAGGGAATAAAACATTTGCTGAATATGATGTGTTCTCGATAGCCGGGGAGAATGAAGATTACGCACTGCATGTCAGTGGGTATGTTGGGACAGCCGGAGACTCTTTAACTCATCATGATGGAATGTCCTTCAGCACGCAGGACAGAGATAAGGATTTGGACATGCGCAATTGCGCAGCGGACAACAAAGGAGGCTGGTGGTACAACAGTTGCTATTTTAGTCACTTGAACGGTCAATATCACATCGGCTGGTACTCGCAGTCGCAAACTAAGTTCGCAGACGGTATCGTCTGGTACACGCTTAAGGATTCTGAGGGTTATTCCCTACGCCGTGTCGAGATGAAAGTCCGGCGAAATGGATAAGTCTGCTGTACGCACGATATTGTGAAACTAAACATCATCAAATTGGTGTGTACAGGCTAAATTTATATATGTAGAACATATATCTCGTTTGTTGCAATTTTAATTAATAGCAACAGCATAGCTGCAGAGCAGGACAGTGTTCCTAGAAGGAGGTTCCCTGACATAGGCTACGTAAAGATCGCTTGCTGCTACCTACAAGATTGATTGTTATATAGAACTTTTAAAGGTGAACTATATATGTGTAATTTTATATGAGACATTTAAACTTGGCAAGTCCATCTTCAGATATGAGAGTGGCCACATTTTAGTGTAACGATATGAAAGTTACCCGTGATGGGAGTGACCTCTTACTAACACTAACCCACCCCTAAAACCCTTCCTCAAGGGTGCGGGCACATGCACACCTTATTCATAAGGAAATTGCATTAGCGGTAACTTCATATGGTTACGCTCAACTTACTCACTTGGGTGACTTGGGAACTTGCTCTTGATTCTCCAGATTGTCGCTTTTACTGAAACTTCAGAATTTTATTTATTGTCGGTAACATATTTTACAACAAAATAACATTGAATGAAAATAAAATGATACTTGAAGGGCTATTACTTGTCGCATCAGATGATTATTCAATGAGAGGTGTGCGAATTCTATTTTGTTCGGAAAGCAAACGCTTGTTTCTTGTACTGTATATCAAAGACCAAGAATACCAGATTATTTATGTACATAATTTCTGGCGGCTGCTATGTAATTGACGAACGCTCTCCGGCAATGAAGTCCGAGACTTAATTGAAACATCACATGTGTATGTGGAATATTGGGTTATAACATTAATGTAATCCATCCATTATTTAATAATAATCATGGTCATTAAGATGCTTAAAAGGACAGATGCAAGCACCCACAGACATAGATTATATGCTATTTTGCTTTTAAGGCTTGCATTTACTATAAAATTCCCTAAATCACTTGATGGACCATAATCACAATTTAATGATGGATGGTTAACATTCAACTAGTAATGTCCATATCTCTCTCTCACACATACACTTTTTTTATGAGTTGTAGGCCTACGTACACCAAGTTACCACTTGGTTCTGGGTCAGAGAATAAAACACTATGAAGGGAGTTCAATTAATACTAAGATAAAATGATATAAAAACATTTTCCAATACTCTCAAAGGTGAAAGTCCGTGGAATCATTGTAACATATAATGAAACACCAACATTTTATTATGTACATTTTGAATTTTGATAATAAACCATCTATTATTGTCGTTTTTATGATGAAATTTAATACATATGGTATATTAACATATAATTACACAATGTTATGTTACTGTTATACAATTAACGTATTAGATTGCTTGTAACAGAAATAAATATGCCTCGCTCTAGTAGTCACTGGGATTTAGATTTCCTAAAGCTTTCTTTAATTCGGTCAAATTTACAATAAGGTAATACATTGTATACCTTAATAGCCAACAATTCAATCAAAGCCAGGCATATATCTTCACAATTAAGCTTTTAAAATATCAAACAATGGAAATCTTAGGGGCAAATGGACGATTCATGAAGTGACAGAAGTTTTTTTTCTATTACCTACCCTTGATAATTTTGTTTTCGTGAGTTATCTCCCCTGAAAGTTACAAATGTGATTTCCTCCATCTTCCTGCGATGAGGTTTAGTTTTCTTTATGTAATTTGAAACAAAAACATCTGCATATTTCTACCGTGATTTTTGTCTCGATTAAATTAAGTTTTTCATATGCACAGCAATTGTCTATTTCCCATAATCAAATACAGATTATCTCCCCAAATTTTATTAAACTTGAAAAAAAATCTGAAAGTTTTCAAAGTGACAAAGTGTCATAGAAATATTACCATCCTGTGGCAAGATATGGAACATGGCTATTAGGGTACCAATACCCTAATTACGCCCGAAAAATTGACTGGGGGTTAACATTAATTTATTGTTTTCCTATTTATGTTTTATCGGCACAACATAAAAAATATGATGTCGACACTAGCTTTGCAGATAAATAAAAAAGATTCAAATGACCATTATAATAACTCGTATATCGTCATAACAACAGTATGACTCCAAAGATGTTTTGTTGTTGTTGTTGTTGTTGTTGTTGTTTTCATACGAAAGTCACCCTCGAATCATCTGTCGCCCCTATGACCTTTGTATTATATGGGTCAAAGTAACGATAGCACATGCAAACACAATAAGACAAATCAGTCACGTTACTGATGTCGTTATTTCGTATCGTATCTTCGTTTGGGTGTAGACAACGATGATACGGGCAGAGACAATGCGAAAATACGATAAGACTATTCAAAGTTACATTACTGATGTCACTATTTCGTATCTTCGCACTATCTCTTGACTTCGCATATCACGCCTTTATGGTGTTGCTCCGTCTTACTCTCGTCTAACAAGGACAACCTCTCTTTTACTTTTCAGATTGCGACTCCTTCAAATCATAAGTCGCCTAAGTGAAAGAACGATTCCCAGACGTAAAACCATGTAGTTTCATATCCAAAATGCATTTCAGTTGCAATTCATAAATGCACAACCTACTTTTTGCTTAATAAGGTCTACACATTTCGGTAGAATTATTTTATTCTACAGTGACTTAATCCAAAGTGGATAAACCTAAGTATGGAAATCCTACAAGTACCTAGAGTTTGATATAATTGTATTTATATACAACATTTTGCATGGATTTACAATGCTAGACCATTATTTCAACAACCTCAATAGTCCTTATGAAAAAAAAATATCTTTTGAAAAGATACTTGGCGTTTGATGAGTTATCACGAAAGAATAATATATTTAAAATATATTTTTTTAGATCGACTGGTCAAGAAATCGGGGCACATAATGTTTGTTTGTTGGGTTTAACGTCCCACCGACAGTATTTCAGTCTTTTGGAGACGATTTCTACTTGAGACAGATATAGTGCTGCCACACTGCAGTATCACGCCGTAGACATGTGGCATGATACCACACCCAGTCACATTATCCTTACACCGGGGCCAACCAGTCCTGCAACTTCCTTTATATGCTGAGCGCCAAGCAAGGAAGCTATAATAGTACCATCTTTTACGACTTTAGTATGTCGCGGCCGGGGATCGAACCCATAACCCCCCGCTCCCGAGGCGGACGCTCTTACCACTCGGCCACCGGGTACGATACGCACATAATGTGATTGATAAGCACCCAGTTTAGCAGTCGAAACAGTTTCCTAAAAAACAATTAATCATGATCGTCTTCATTTCGGCTCACAATTTATCTTACTGTTTATATCTTAACATGTAAATGCAGTTTTACGTTTTTATTTTCAAACTTTGAAAGACACAGTTCAATATACTCGTTGATAACAACAGCGAAATTATAACGCCTAAAAATGGTCATGTGACTTTTTTCGGAGTTCACCATATATTATTAATGATATGGAAATCTTTTTTTTTCTCATTTTATTGTCTGTGAAGTAGGTAAGAAGATGTTAGAACAAACAAAAATCGTTATACAAATTTGATTTGCATGAACATTTTTAATACAATCACAGTTCATTCGATAAAATGGAAGTCTTTATAAACATTTGTATACTCGGAATCAAATTATCCCATTAAGAATAAAAATATTCATCTGAAAATATAATCAATATATCATCTTTCACCATTATCAACATCTGTTACAACTATAACCTTTTTCTTGAGGAATTTGTCAAACGTTTTCAGAAGCAGACCAGGGGGACGTTTTAGTATTTAGAGTTGATAAGAGACATTTAAATAACCGCACATTAGATTCGAATATTCTCCAGAATCATTAACGTAGTAGTGTTTCCCATTTCCATGAAGGTATAAACACATTTTTACCGTTAGAAAGGAATAAAAGTCTAAAAATAATAATAAAAGAACAACTGTTGTGCTGCATGCTTTTCAGCAAAATAACATGAACACCTTGCTTGTATCTACGTGGGAAAACCAGGTTATGTGAGTTCTATATACCGTCTATAATATCCAGAAGTCCAAAACTTGACAGTTTGCTTGTTGGGTTTAACGTTCCACCTACAGTATTTCAGTCATTTGGAGATTATGTCTACTTGAGACAGATATAGTGCTGTCACACTGCAGTATCACGCCGTAGACATGTGGCATGAATGATACCACACCCAGTCACATTATCTTGATACCGACCCGGTGTAACCAGTCCTGCAACAACCCTTATATTCTGAGCACCAAGCAAGGGAACTTGAACTTTACGACTTTGGTTTGTCGCGGCCGGGGATCGAACCCACGACCTCCCGACTCCGGGGCGGACGCTCTAACCACTCGGCCACCGGGTACGGTAAACTAGGCATTAAGTTCTACAGTGTATTTAAATTTTACATACATGTGTCCTTTTAAGCATACAACACAACAATACTGTTTCTTTTTCATTTCTCCATAGTGTCTATTAGGGTCCCGCTACCATTACCGTCTTAATGCTGAATTGATCAAGACATGAACTTAATATATTGTCTTCCTCTCTTATCATAGGTTATATCTATAAACTCCTATTTCCTTTAAAAGTACCCATAATACATTTCTATCTATATACATGTACTTGAAATTAGCATATATTCTGACTACTATCTGTTGTATATGGAATAAAGAACCATTCCTTTCTGACATTATCTCATTCTGAAAATTTGAAGTCGCTGCGATAGTTCTTTCATTGAAGCAATTTTGAACGAAATGACATATGGGTCGATTTCAAAAATGATACTTGCTTCAATAAGGTCCTTTCCGTATCTTAGCTGTAATTGTTCGACACGAACGCATTCCCGCGATCCTGATAACACCAAAACCCTTCCGTTGAGACTCTTGATTTTTCAAGAGAAAACATAATTATTAAATGAAATTAATTGTTGTGTGACGTATAATTTGTCAATACACATCATAATCTTTCAAAAATTGAAACCGGAAATAAAAACTTTTTTTTTTTTTTTGCCACCGACCGTATTTTTTTCTTCAACATGAATTCCACCTGGATCAATAACATTACTCTAACAAATCATTGGGAAAAAAAAACAGCCAGCACCATTGTCATTGCTGATGACTGAAGAGGAAATGTGTGAATACAAACCTACAAATAATGATCACGGCTCAAGTTAATTTCAAAGTGAAAGTAAAATTTGATTTTGCGGGTCTGTTTATGAATATGAAATGAATAGCCTAATCGGCACAAATATTTGTAGTACTTCAAATCTGGCATTCAACCTTGACACAATATCATTCTTTCATAATATTTAAAATTAAAATTCAATTTAAATGCCTTTGGTGGTTTTAATAGCACGTGAAAAACTATTTAAATATAACTTTGTTTACTTCCGGTATGATCGTAGAAAAAAGCATCAACTGATAAATATTGTTTACAGCAATAATATGGTCTAAAAGCTTTGGTAATGTTTTAAAACTTGAATGTTTAAAATGAAATACTGATTTTACAACATTATTTGAAATGAAGACTGACGTTGTACAAATATAAAAAAGTAATTCATTACTAATATAAATTAAATTTATTATAGAAACTTTGGTATTGTTTTAATCCCAACAATCTTTTACTGAATTTAACTTAAATTAAAAACAATTTAAGGGACTTCTTATTTAAGCAGAGACTTCTGATTTGAAAAGCATGATGTCCCGACAGGATTCCTGGCTGAAAAGTGTTGAACCCTGAAAAGTTAATTATTTTCGACCTTATCTATGTTGGCCGCCACTCTAAGATTGTTACACCTAATCAAGGTATCGCCGGATGATCCACGGCTATTGATTACGCTACCTCTCCATATATCACCCCTGTTTTTTTCCCTCGTTCAAACCGAAAACCGAGACAATAATCCGATTGGATGCCGGTTTATGTCGGATAGCGGTGTCGGTTGAACGATTGCTGTGCGGTTTTTAAATTAAAGTAACTCCTAATTACTAGTCTAGCCTTTATTTATTATCAAGTAAACAAATAAATTAATAATCGGATAGAATGAAATCGAACCATTAGTGTTGTTTATTGGATGTATTCTTACCTGCCGTATATGTATAGGTTAATGTTTGTTATCGAGGGTTTAACATATTAAACCGCCCAAGCTTTTTTAATTTATATTTTAGGTTGTTTACTTAATTTGCTTTCCCTCTACAGGCTATTTGTTTTTTATTTGTTTGTGTCAGAAAATATGCTACTGTTTGTTTTTGTACAAAACCGAATATGAATAAAATTACTTGTATCTTGATAAGTGTGCACAGAGAGGTGCTTACATAACCCCACAGCGGTGTACCTGTTGACGGTGGTGTTACATAACCGCATCATTGCACTCAATCTCATGTTGTTTGTGTACTCCCAGGACCGGATCCCAATTTATCAACTGGGGGTACTCAAAATATGATTGTCAGTGCTGGGGGGGGGGGGTCTAGGAAGTCGGAAATGCATTCTGAGGGGATAGAAAATGATAGCTTTTTGAAGTTATATATTCAATCTAAGTCTTGAGCTAGATAATTTAATTGCTTGGGGTCGAAGATTTTGCATTAGCACATTTTTCTGATTTTTTATGCCCTTGGTCCTTAAAAACAATATCAATGTACTTTTTTTTCTTTTTTGTTTTGAAAAGATTCTTGACCCACGACCATCTTGTCCAAATACGAGGGACAAACGAAAACTCTTCTTGGAGATTGTTGTATCGGGCGGGCAGTTAACCTAATCATCGTTCTTGGGAAGAACAAGTACTAGACTCCGTATGACTTTTTAGCATACAAACAATGGTCGGTAGCCGGGGCTCGAGCCCACAGCCCTTTTAACCTATATATATATATAGTGTGTGTGTGTGTGTGTGCGTGAAAATATTCTTTTTATATAATATATAGTGCCATTTCTACGATTATTATGGCACTGGCTGCAAGGCTAGGTTGCGAGTTCTGATCCAGCTGGGAGACATATTTGTTCATTGAAAAAAATGTATTAGTATGAAAATGAAAGTATTCGATACTGTTATTATTTCAATGACACAATACAATAATGGAGTTTTACATTTATATTTTGGACACTATTAAAAATATCGTTACAATGTTAGGTTATTTTTCATTAGATTTTATTTACATCGACATATTGTCCAATTGCTGTTTTAAATATGATTTCTATTCATTTAAATACATATATTTATGTTAATCTTATAATCTGTAAGGGAGAGAGAGAGCCGTCCATAAAGAAAAGTTACGACCGTGTTTCCGCAGTTCAAAGCGCGATTATAACATGGGTTTGGTTTGATCCTCGTTTATTAATATTGCTAGAATATGCACAATAAATGCGACTTAAATTCATTCTAATCGCCATCAGTGCATTAATTGACGTCTGTGACATGTATACTCAGTAAAACTAATTTTAAGCGTTTGACTAGTTCAGATTAAAGCAGACACAATGCCATTACCAAGGCCAAGCA
Source organism: Solen grandis (assembly GCA_021229015.1). Lineage (NCBI taxonomy): Eukaryota > Metazoa > Mollusca > Bivalvia > Adapedonta > Solenidae > Solen > Solen grandis. The sequence goes on along the minus strand of CM037780.1, from coordinate 46,355,762 downwards.
GAGATAGGTGACAGCGGATACTCTCTTATCAGGGGTCAGCCTGGGTGACTGGACATTTGGCTAACTTTATTTCAGTATGGGCATTTCATATACTGACCACAAACATTTACCCAAGACAATTTCAGTCAGCTAGAAAATTGTATAATCAGGTCAGCTGAAATTAAATTCTGATCATTTACTTCTGTTCCCATGACAATGAATCAAGAGTTCTGCATAGATCAATTTTTGCAGGGTAGCCAAACGATCATTCAGTCATGAAGTTTCTACCAAGTAATTTGAAGATGAAGGAAATTGTTGATGCGGACAACAAACGACGCACGACGACAGAAAAGTTTTGTTCTGAACACATTGTGCTCTGGTGAGTTAAAAATGAATAGAAATCGAGAAACAAGCCCCCGAGAAGCGCTTGAGTATTAAGCATACCGAGTTGATCAGGAAATGATCGAGTGCAAATCTTAATTTGATTGGGATAACACGTCTACTGATTAGTACCCGTATCATATACAACTTAATTAACCGCTACCCGATCAATGTAACCGCTACCCGATCAATGTAACCGCTATCCGATCAATGTAACCGCTATCCGATCAATGTAACCGCTACCCGATCAATGTAACCGTTATCCGATCAATGTAACCGCTATTCAGGGTGGGGCCTACCTCATAGGTGCCCAAAGACAATATTTCAGTTAAACCTCACCAATCAATGTAAAAGTAAGGTCTACACTGTATCAAAATTATTTGTGAATCCTTTAACCCAGTGATGGACAAGCAAATCCAGCACCATGACCTTTCACCTTTAGCGCAACACATGGTCTAATATAAAATAAAAACAAATTACAAGAATGCAAATTTCCCTTTTTTTAATTCAAATATAGAAGACAAATTCAATAAAATGATTACACAATTTAGGAAGTATTGACAGGATTGTACCAGAAGTTTGCAAGGTTACATACTTGCTTTTATACTTGCTCAACTTCAGAACAACCTATAAAGTAATTGTAAGCATTTAATTTCTTACTAATGGGCAAAATAAAACACAAGAGGACCATGGTTGTCCTAAAATGCTTGCCTGAGAAAACCATAGCCAAAAATATTGCAATTATTTTAGCAAGATAAAGGCTCACCATGAGGTGACCATTTGTGCCAAATGAAATTTTATTCTGACCATTGGTTTCATGGAAAAGCTTCTTTTGAGCATATAGGAAAATAGATGATATACATGTATTAGGGGCCTAATTAAAAAGGATTTTAGCAATAATGGTAGACAGCCATTAGGTGACTCAATTAAATTCTGGCCATTGGCATTTGAATTTTTCAATATAGATCTTTTTAAAGAAACTAGCCCATCTCCTGGGAGCCTTATTTTTCAGTAGATCAAATTCATCTTAGCAATAATTGTAGAGGGCTAAGAGGTTACCAATTGTGTCAATATGAAATCAATTTCTAACCATTTGTTTCAGAGGAGAAGATATTTAAGTTTTTGAAATAAAATCATGTTGGTTACCATTGCAACCAGAGTTTTGCACTGTCAGTTTTATTTTAGCAACTTTTGTTATACAGGCCATTCATGGGTCATTCATGTCTGGTTTCATCAATTCCTACAGAGTTGTTTCAGAGGATATATATTTTATAAAGCAACTTACCAACTAGTAGCAATAGACACAGGTTGATCATAATAGCTAACATTGCAGCATGCTGTGCTCAGGTTTAAGCTAAAAATTCTAGGTACAATTACTGACTAATTAAAATTTCAATAAAAATCCTTCCAATAAAACTACTAATTTAAAAGTCTGATAAAAACATGAAAATATAAACATATATGTATTGCAGTATATTCAAAAGATCTATGACATAATTATGACCCTAAATGAAAAGAACAAACTGGACACATCAAACACTTTATGCTGCATTTCTTTGGAGGGCTTTTAGGCTTTTAAACAGACAGTACGAGCAAGCTCCACAAGGGAGCTCAACAATTAAATTATGTATTTCACTTGGAGTTTTCCTGATTTTCTGATGTGACATTTAAAATATGCTGACCAAACAATGTATCTTAAACACAAGAGCCAGTGATTTGTATAAATGATTCTGGCAAGCTCTTCTATTTGATAAGACTGCATTGCAACATAGACTGAGTACGTATTACATCATTATTATGGGTTAAAACTTTACATTCAAGGCACCCATCCTCCATATACTGTATGGACATCTTACAGAGTTGTTATGATTAATATGTGATATTGATATAAGTAAAGCATATATATACTATAATTGGCTAATACATTCTAACCTAAACATTTTGTATGTTTGTGACTTGAAAAACTTCAAAAAAAGTGTTGTTTTTTTTCTGCCATAAATTGATATACAAATCTGAATTTACCCTGCATATATTTAAACATAATTTCTTTCCACATACACCTGTCAAACACACAGGTCTATAATGATTATTTAAAACAGCTAGAAATATATTCAAGGAAAAAAATGTGTGTCTCCTGACATTGCAGTGGTACTTGTATTTAGGGTAAAATACCAATGACGTTTTGGAATTCCATTCTCATGTATAACTTTGAATGTCCCTGATCAGTAGGGGTGATAAGAAAAATAAACAAGAGGGCCACAGATGCTCTGTATCATTTAGCTGATAGACATTTGTTTAAAGCAATCACACTTCTTTTATAAGGACAATGATAATTCATAAGAAATTGAGATTCAGTTGATAAACATTTGTGTCGAAACATTTTGAAATCTGGTTGGTAGTTAAGGAGAGGGCTTTTTAAGTTCTCCCTTTATAGTGAAAAATGGCTGTATCACCATTACCTTAGGATCATCCCTGTAAAGTTTAATCAGCACAGACCCAAGGGTTTAAGAGTAGTAACTTTTTGATAGAGAGAGAGAGAGAGAGAATGGTCAACAAACAAATGAACTATTTTTGTCCTACTATACAAAAGAGCATAAAAGTTCAAATTGACAGAGCTGACAACTCTTTTTTCCTCTGGAGATATGTGATCCTACTAATTCAGAATCTTATCTAAATAAATGGATAATAGCAAATGGAAATAACTCCTGTTGTAAAAACACAACAGGGCAGGCATATTCACTTCCTAATAAATCATTATCACTAAGTTTAATAAATATCATGGTCATGTTGATAAGATACAGATCAGCCAAGACTTATAGTAAATATTGGGTTTTAGAACTCTTGTTCCTCCGGTCAAATTTTGCTTTAGATCAAACGTTGTCAAAGCATCCCTGAAGATTTATCAAAGTTTGCTAGAACTGAAGGCAGAATTTCAATAATGATGGCACAGTATAGTTCCTATATGACTGCCATGCTATGCAGGAGACACAAACAATAAAATCGCAAGAAACTAAAGATCAAGCAACTAATCTACATTCACAGCAATCCAATTTTATACAGAAGTTCACCATTCACTATGAGGACTTAAATACTTTCTTGTGTCAGTTATCTTTAAATGGTTTAATGTTTATATTTTACACTTTAATCTTAGAAACATGTGTAATTTTACTATCTATAATACACACTTGATCTGGTTAAAGGCAGAACTTTCTACTCAATTCATGATTTTTGAACATAATATTTTTTCACACTGACATTACAAAGGAATAAGAGCTGTCACTGAAGATAATGAAAACCACAACATGGTACACTGACACCTAATAAGGAACACCCTAATCACACAAATCACAAAGGGCTGCAACTCAATAAAACAAGATCCATGGCAACTGGGAAAAGTAGTGGCTCCTTGTGTGTTCCGGTTTTTCTACTATTTGATTTGGTTACCTAGTTTTTATCTCCACATTAATCAGCTTCAATGTTGAATGAGATTCCACTAGACAAACATTCTAGCCAGGAAGACTGAGTCAAGAATGGGTTAAGATTGGGCCTCTAAGCATGTCCACAGGGTCATTCCATGATTTCAGGGGGTGACCATATTTTGAACCCCATGAGACCCATCTTCGGACTTATCTGAGAGTTCATGCAGGCATGAACATTTTTGACCATGTTCCAAAACAAAGATTTGGCTACCTATGTTGTCCCTAGAATGTAATTTACATGCAACTGCTGACGATGAAAGCAAAGCTTCTGTTAACTCAGACTGAGCAAAAGTGACATCATACATGCCATCCATAATTATGTTCTGTAAATTGATAAAAAATTAAAGGACAACTGCTCTTGCATTTATTTTCAGACTCAACTGATAAACATTACTTATCTTGGTACAAAACATTCCTGTGAAGTTTCATTCAATTCAAGCCAAGAGTATGTACACAGTGTTGATACATAATCAAAGAACATTTACTCAGAAATCAAAAGCATCCAATACAAATGTGCTGCTGATGTGCACATGCAACTAGGCCTGGTACAAGCAAGTTTCGTTTGTGAAGTTTCGTTAGATTATTGCTTGTGGTCATTAATGATGAAGAGATGAAGGATGTATCAACAGGGACAAGCAGATTCAGCGAACCACTCTCTTGCAAGAATTAAGAGTATTATGAGAGTGGAGTTATAATAAAACAGACCTACTCTTCATCCAATTACAGAGAGTTGAAAATATATGCAAAGCTTTCATAATTTGTATTGTGTAAGTAGACAAAAAAAAACATCATCAATATTTGGTAAACACATCTTCAAATCAGAATATTTTTTATACAGTTGCCAACACTGAAAATAAACACATAAGAAGAGAGAATATTCTTCTGTTATATGACCCTGTATACAAATCACAGTTAACTGACTGACCATATAACACCAGGATTCCATATTCTGGAAGATAAAACCATTCTCAGTTGTGAGCATGTGTAGTTACACTATAAACATTTGTAGTTACACTATAAACATGTGTAGTTACACTATAAACATTTGTAGTTACACTATAAACATTTGTAGAGAAATAGTGAAAAAAAAATACTGTACAAAAAATATATCTTGCTATTAGGATAACATATACAAAAATGTGCAATCAAAATTAAAAGATTAAAAACCATAGTGGACAACCATGAAAATGCAGTAAAATGGCCAAAATTAATTAATAAAATTGCAGAAAATGACAGATTCGATTATCTTGTTTTGTTTTCACACCCAACAAAGCCGCCTTTATTATACTATCATTATATTCTTATATTCATATGTTAAATTTTTTTTAATTATGATGAAAATATAGAGAAAATTCTGTTAAAATTCCAACACACGCATGTTGACTTTAGATTAAAGGAAAAAGTTTAAAAAAATATATAAAATTCCATTACAGATGTGATTAAAAATATATTTAAAAATATTCTCTAAATGATTTAATAAACAATGTCTTAGGCACTTGAAACTTAAAAGTTCACTGGTTAGATGAAAAGCTACCACTATTTTAAATTTCTGTTATAATCTCTTTTGAGATGACATTTCTACAGCACAGCTAGGAACCGTCCTCTAAACTTGAGATTCATGTTACATTCCAGTGACCTTGGTTTGTGCTGTCAATGTGACCTGTTTAACAATTGACATTGTCGGTCACTCCATCCCCCCCGTTTTCCATCCTTGGGGTGACCTCATCTAGCTCAATATTGTGCTCATGTTTATCAAGAACTTCCAACTCGCTCTTTGACAAATGGGCCACAACTCCTGCACCAAAACTGTCTCCCAAAACATTCACAGAGGTACGAATTCTGTCCCTGTAACAGAATCATAAATGAAAATTCACATTCAAGTAAAAGATATTACAGCTTGGCCAAAATATATAAGGCATATAAAGATTACTATATTGACATATTACATTGTTTTTGACAGAAAACCGTAACTATTCATAATATGCAAGTAAAGTCAAGGTTTGATAATCATTTAACATAACTTGGATACCTGCTTAAACATGCAATAGTCATATATCTTTCTAAGGTCCCTGATTCATGAACATCCTTAGTCATATCTCTTGCTAAGGTCCATGGTTCATGAAATCTCCTATTGTCATATCTCTTGCTAAGGTCCATGGTTCATGAAATCTCCTATAGTCATATCTCTTGCTAAAGTCTATGGTTCATGAAATCTCCTATAGTCATATCTCTTTCTAAAGTCTATGGTTCATGAAATCTACTATAGTCATATCTCTTGCTAAAGTCTATGGTTCATGAAATATCCTATAGTCATATCTCTTATTTAAGTCTATGCATGGTTCATGAAATTCTATAGTCATATCTCTTGCTAAAGTCTACGGTTCATGAAATATCCTAGTCATATCTCTTACTAAAGTCTATGGTTCATGAAACCTTCTATAGTCATATCTCTTGCTAAAGTCTATGGTTCATGAAATCTCCTATAGTCATATCTCTTGCTAAAGTCTGTGGTTCATGAAATCTCCTATAGTCATATCTCTTGCTAAAGTCTGTGGTTCATGAAATCTCCTATAGTCATATCTCTTGCTAAAGTCTATGGTTCATGAAATGTTCTATAGTCATATCTCTTGCTAAAATCTATGGTTCATGAAATATCCTTCAGTCATATCTCTTACTTAAGTCTATGGTTCATGAAATATCCTACAGTCATATATCTTACTAAAGTCTATGGTTCATGAAACATCCTATAGTCATATCTCTTACTAAAGTCTATGGTTCATGAAATATCCTACAGTCATATCTCTTACTAAAGTCTATGGTTCATGAAACATCCTACAGTCATATCTCTTACTAAAATCTATGGTTCATGAAACATCCTACAGTCATATCTCTTACTAAAGTCTATGGTTCATGAAATATCCTATAGTCATATATCTTACTAAAGTCTATGGTTCATGAAATATCCTATAGTCATATATCTTACTAAAGTCTATGGTTCATGAAATATCCTATAGTCATATCTCTTACTAAAATCTATGGTTCATGAAACATCCTACAGTCATATCTCTTACTAAAGTCTATGGTTCATGAAATATCCTACAGTCGTATCTGTTACTAAAGTCTATGGTTCATGAAACATCCTATAGTCATATCTCTTACTAAAGTCTATGGTTCATGAAACATCCTACAGTCATATCTCTTACTAAAGTCTATGGTTCATGAAATATCCTACAGTCGTATCTCTTACTAAAGTCTATGGTTCATGAAATATCCTACAGTCGTATCTGTTACTAAAGTCTATGGTTCATGAAACATCCTATAGTCATATCTCTTACTAAAGTATGTGGTTCATGAAACATCCTACAGTCATATCTCTTACTAAAGTCTATGGTTCATGAAATATCCTACAGTCGTATCTGTTACTAAAGTCTATGGTTCATGAAACATCCTATAGTCATATCTCTCCAATGAGATTTTTCTTTTCTGAATTTTTTGTCACCCTGAATATGAATTCTGCAGAAATTAAAGACCATTTCTGATAGAACAAGCAAGCCAAAACATGTATGCAGCATTTGTTTTTGCAATGTTTGTGAATCAGGGAGGCCCAGGTCTTCAAATTTTGAATAACCTTTATATCATATAAGTTCACTTTGACTTGATGGCAAACAGTACAGACCCAGATCAGATGGCTTCGAAAGGAGTTGTCTGAACAGGGTCTCCTCTACTTGGTCATACAATATGGAAGCTCAGATTCTAATCAGACCGATCCATTGTTTTACATACCATTAAAAGTTCACTTAATCAATATTCATCAAGTCAGACATTTGTACATGAATATTCACAAAGGGTTAAGTTGCGAGGTTTTGTGACTTAACATAGACATAAAAAGATTTTAATGAATATAAGGGATTAACAAGTTGTACATTTACACAGTTGAGGCCTCAATATAATAATTGAAAATATAACATTTAATGTTGAACAGCTGACTGGGACAAACACACAGACCTTTACATTCATCAAAGTATTTACTGAGAGAGGGTGTGAAGGCCTGCATGTTTAAATGAACCACATCATTCCTAAGACAAGAATTTGACACAGTAATACAAGAACCTGTCTATTTATCATAATAATTATTATAAGTTTTTTTGTTGTTTTTTTTGTTGTTTTTTTACTGGGTTCAATGTCATGCTGATAGTATTTCAGTCATTAAGAGACTATAATTATGTCTACTCTAGACAGATATAGTACTGCCACACTGCCTTAGACATGTGGCATGATACCACACCCAGTCACATTATCCTGACAACAGGAAAACCAGTCCTCATGGAACTACCCTTATATGCTGAGCACCAAGCAAGGAAGCTCTTCCAGCACTATTTTTACTCTGATATGTCACGGACAGGATTCGAACCCATGACCTTCTGATTCCCAGGCAGATGTTCTTACTACTTCGCCACTTAGGTAATAGACACATTTACAAGAACCAGTCTACTGCCAGGATGAGGCTGTCATAATAGAAGGTTTGACACACTTACAAGAACCAGTCTACTGCCAGGATTAGGCTGTCATAATAGAAGGTTTGACACACTTACAAGAACCAGTCTACTGCCAGGATGAGGCTGACATCCTCTACAGGAAGTCCAACTGAAGTGAGTACCATCAACATGGTAACGAGACCAGCACTTGGGATGGCTGCTGCTCCGATGGCAGCACATGTAGCCGTTAAACTGAAATAGGAAATATCAAAATTAGCCTCACACATTTTCAACAGATCAGCCTGTGCATCTAGCAAACCTAGCATGATGAGTTTGGAAGAAATAGTGCTTAACAAGCGTAAGTTGAAATTGAAATCAAAAGCTGCACTAATTTTTTGGCATTTGCAAATGGTTTACTGATTAAAATAGATATATAAATATACTTGCTGTGTCATGCAGATGGGTAAAGGCAAAGCTTAAACTTGACAATATTTTCAAAACATGAATATAAAACAGAATATCAGACCTGAAATAAAGGCTGACACAGCTAACTGCAGAGATTCTGGCGGATTATACATGATATCAACCAGCACTGGAACACCCAGTTCTGGGCTGGACCGGATCTTTAGCCCTCAATCTTAGTAGAGTGACCAACTGTACTTGTCACAACATAGTACCAAGTACTAAGAGACTGGGTACGGCACCACCAGTAAGCATTTTCAATTTATAATGGTGTTTAGTTTTGGTTGTTAGTTTTAATTTTTACTTATTTTTGTTTTCATGTCAATTGGGATACAAGTTCTTACAACTGAAACTTATCCCTCTCACTAGTTCCTGGGATCAACCAGTACTTTGAGACTGGGTTTACGCAAAGAAAAATCCTTGCCCCAGAAGGGGTTTGAACCTACAACCTTAAGATTCCCAGTCATGCAAGTTACGACTGGACCACTGGCGCATATGACGTTAATTTTTATACAAAACATACTTGAAGATAAATATGAATCAAAATTACATACCGGTACATTGTAATTACCTTGAAATAAAAACATATATTTTACCAGTATGACATCCTTTAGCAGCTCTTTGACAATAAGAAGTATCAGCAAAATCTTTGACTAGATTTAAAAAACAACAACAAACAGTTTGATTCTAATGATTTTACTGATAACATCCTTTCATGTTACTGATAGTTAACAATATCTTGTTCAGTGGTTTTGACATGAGAAGGGACTGCATACAGGCGTATATGTTTGTTGATTGCCCGATTTGATATGACTGGTTCACTTCACAATGACAAATTAACTTTAAACAGTGTAGATTTATGATGTTTTGAGTTATCTGGGGCTTCCGCAGCCATCAGATAGAGAATTGCAACTGGTTTTGGTAGTTTAAAACAATTTTAGATTAAACTTTATATAAATAGAACAGATATATAAGACATGTACTATTAGAACAAGAATATATATGCTATTACCCATAACCCCGAAAGTTTCATTGTTATTGTTATAATTCTATATTTTGAAGTACCCTAAATAATTATGAATCACTGTTTATCCAGGAAAACCTAAAACGTTTTTATCAACTATCCATTTGATTTATCTTTTTTTTTTTCTTTTTTTTTTTTTTACATAATTATTAGATATATAGTAAAACTTTAAACAAAAAGGTTAAAATTCATAATCTAAAAAGTAAATTGGTACAGTGCCTATTAAAAGCATCTTGTTCACAGACAATCATTGTCTAAGAATCCTTTATTTAAAGTATGAGTGTATTATGTTTATCAATACCTATGTACAAACCCATGGTCACCCAATGTTAAATAAATGGATGGCTTCCCCATCACAGACAATAGCGTTATGAATGATATTGAAACTATATTTAGAAATAGAAACCTATATCTAGATATTCTATTTTCATTTGCCGTTACTTGGCTGATCACATTCACTCTTCGTGCATGCATTCACTTCACATGCCAAACTGCTGAAATCCCCATGTTGCTCAACCTGTCCCGTGGTACCACAAACTACTTCGGGGATACTGTATTCCATATTTAACCGATTTTGTTGAGGTTGTGTTTACAAAAACAGCATTTTCTCTTGCAATGTGACCTACACATGTTCATTTGTCAAGAAACAAGGACTAGAATCACCAACATTAACGAGGGTGAGTAGAAAATTATTTAATTTCATTTCACCTATCGTCAGTGAACAAGCTGCTTTAAAAACCAATTTTCTCTGAAACCGTTAATAGTCTTAATGGTAAGGTTTTACAGTACATTTGATCTCATCTAATTGACGTCAATAGAGAAACAAGCTCTTACAACTTATATCAATTCCAGGGTTCCCGCTGGCCATCGCCATTGTCGCCAATGGCGCCAGAAAAAAAAATCTGGCTCCAAAAAAATTGAAATGGCGAAAGGTTATGACGCCTTATTTTCATAATTGGCGCCGCATAATAAACTTGTGTTTTTGCTTGGTTCCCGATTTTTCATTCTCCGCATATTAACCGCAATGAAAAGCGGATCACCAATCAGTTTACTCAAGCGTGTTTACCGTTATCGTGTAATTTTAATGATGGGTATATTGTTTGTCACAGCAGGTGACAAAAGATTATTCTTATCCATTCATCGATTACGTAATCATGCTGCAGTAAATGACCAGAGGGCATGTGACCTCACTTACTTTGGCAAACAGCAAATTGCAAATTCTGGGACAGTGTTTGATCAGCTGATTTTGACATGTCGGCTGCTAATTTACAGATCCAGCCATGATCAGTTTCATGTAAATTAGTCTTTGTAAGTAAAACATATTGAAGTATGAAATGCAATAATCGTAGAGGTTTAGTTTGAGATTTTGATATATTCAAGTAGTTCTTGACTTGGCTAAGTTTGGTCACAAGGCTGACTAGTTTTGCTGCACCGAGTTTTCTTTCTATCAATGTTTTTTTCCATTGAAAAATATTTCCACTACTAAGACAAAGTTCTAAAACATGTTTTTCTTTTATTTGTTTTATTTTTGAGGTTTTTCAGTTATTGCAGGTAGATAGATCAAAAGGGAAACAAATCAATTGCATAATAATTTAAAGTTTTTCTTCCTCCCTTCATAAAATTTACAATTATTAAATAAATAACATCTCTTAAATTAAATATTATATCCTGAGTGAATGTGTGTGTGAGTAGTTTGAATATACCTGGTAATACAATTTAATACAATCATATGGTACCTGTTTTTAAAGGGAGAAAAAATAAACATAATAAAAATATATATTTGAGCCATTGGCACTAAATTTGGCACAAACTTAATTAATTTGGCTCCAAGTTTTCTCGTTTAGCGAAAGTTGTGGCGCAAACTTTTTTTCAGCCAGGGTGAACCCTGAATTCCTTTTGACATTTAATGACTGATGGTTTTAAATGGTAATCAAGATGACACCTAAATAAATCTTATCTTTTTTAAGTACATCTCATAAAATATTTTAGCTAAGCTACTGACCATAACATAAACTGATACTTGTAAGCATCATTCTACATTGGAGAGACCTAACAAAAGCAGTCTTCAGATTTTACTGATTATTTTTTTCATTAGCTCCAAAAAAAAAATGAAATTGGAAATTAGTAAGACAAACAAGAACCATCATTGAAGATTTTTAAATATCCCCATGTACCACTTTGTCACAGTAACTGTAACTATGTCAGAAATAGTCTTGACACAGATTAAGGATGAAAATAAAAACACACAAAAAAGGTACAGCTTTGATGCACATATCATACATAACTACCGTATCATATAGAAGGACCTACTTACAGATGAACTCTTACAAAGACCCCATGTACTTTGTATCTGGGAGTATCATAATCTATGCTGATACTGAATTTACATAATTATGGTATTATGATCTCAATGTCTCAAAAAACATAGTTTTATGTAACTTAATGGGGCTTTTTTCACTCATTATTCATTGTTGATTTTTTTTGTTCTGTTTTACTTAAATCTGTAAGCAGTCCCTTCACAAAAGTTAACTGTGTCAGGTTTAAAGACAACTCAAATCCTTTTTCAGCTTTCAGTGAGGAGGAAGTAGTTTTCCTGCACATTACACCTGGAGAAGTAACCTGTATCAGTTAAGTCTGTCTGGTACCCAGTATAAAAGACAAGACATTGCCATGGCATCATTTTTGATGATTTAATATAACAATTATTATGAGTGGCTTTGTAACAAGAGTGTTCTTTGGAACACATGTGTCACCTGCTGAAGGGTGATTGAAAAATGTGTGACGGACAAGAGTGCAAACAAAGTGTAACGGACAGACAGAAATCTGTATCTCATTCTAGTACCTAGCTGGAAACCAAATTCAGTAGTTCCAGTGGTGGACCAGTACAGTGTAAATAAGAAGTTTAATTATGTGCAAGGGCAATGCCCAATCTTGTGTTAGTGATGTATGAAACAACCATGCCAATTTGGGTACTAATGTACAGGTACTAAGTGTGTAACACAGCCTGCATATTAATTTGTCCAGAAAAAGGATTTGAGGTTGACTTCAGTATGGCACAGTGTGGACGTTTGATGAGAATGATTGAAATGTGTTCCTACTGTGGGCCCAGCCACCACGCAGGTGGGCTCGGGCAGTGGTTTACAGCCCTACTTGTCAACCACTGTGTTCCCAGGGGGACCGCTGAGCTCACACTCTTTATTTTACACCGTTTGCTTAGAGAGACTGATTATCTCCACGTAAATCCTGTAAATCAACAAAATTATTCACAACACAAACATACATCATTAATAGTATACATTATGGCTCACTTATCTAATAATGTATACAATATAAATAAACAACAGGGGCCATGGTGGCCCTTAAGTGCTCACCTAAGTTCTATCAGCTTTAATTAAACCATTAAGTTTAATAAAGATTTGACCTTTTATACCCCAACATCAGCCAGATTCACGAACTCTCAATATCAGCCAGTTTCAAGATTTGATCTTTTGACCCCCAACATCAGCCAGATTCACAACTCTCAATATCAGCCAGATTCAACATTTGACCTTGTGACCCCCAACATCAGCCAGATTCAAGACTTGACCTTGTGACCCCCAACATCAGCCAGATTCAACATTTGACCTTGTGACCCCCAACATCAGCCAGATTCAACATTTGACCTTGTGACCCCCAACTTGACCTTGTGACCCCCAACATCAGCCAGATTCACCATTTGACCTTGTGACCCCCAACATCAGCCAGATTCAACATTTGACCTTGTGACCCCCAACATCAGCCAGATTCAAGACTTGACCTTGTGACCCCCAACATCAGCCAGATTCAAGACTTGACCTTGTGACCCCCAACATCAGCCAGATTCAAGACTTGACCTTGTCACTTTGTCCCAATTTGGGACATTTACATTTAACTGACTAGACTTGACTATTTGAGTTTACCGTCGCTTTGACAGTATTCAGTCATATCAGGAGGAAGACCCCAAATGCACGGAGGCATCTGGGTAGAACCACAGACTACCGCAAGCCAGCTGGAAGGCTTCCTCACATATGAAAATCCAATGACTTGACTATTGAGTTTACCATCGCTTCGACAGTATTTCAGTCATATAGCAACATCCAGCTAATTGCAGGTGGAGGAAGACCCTGAATGCATGGATGCATCCGGGTAGAACCACAGAATTAGCCAGTTGGAAGGCTTCCTCACATATGAAAATCTGAATGACCCTGCCAGGATTCGAACCCATGCAGTGAGGGGCTGAGTGAGTGTTTACATTTTATATTTAAAGAACCATAACCCATGACCTAATAGGCCATTATCAACCATAATCAAACTTAGCTGAGAGATTATGACAACAGAATTAGGCTATAAACATTGTCATGAAGTTTGAAGATGATTGCTTATAAAGAAATCAAAATGCTTGAGTGCACACAAACTAATTATTGTAGACAATTGACAGATGGATGACAGACATTCAACAATCCTAATGATAAGAAAAAAATACACAAGAGGGCAGAGATGGCCCTTTTCTATTCATCTGAGTTACCCATGCTCATAGAGTTGTCATACCTGATCTTATGGTCTGATATAAGCCAAAATTCAAATTTTGCTACGCAATTGTATCCATAAACCTTGTGTCCTTGATATCGCCATAAACATTGTTTCCAAATTTTATTAGATTGTTACAGAGTCAACAAACTGTTTCATAGGCCATAACTCCTAATCTTATGGTGTGAACATGACAGAGAGATAATGGTTTGTTTAAAAAACTGTACCAGTCGCCACCCTAAGATCATCCATATCAAGTTTCATCAATTTCTGCCGAGATACCAGTTACAGAAAACTGTAAACAGCCAGTGATTACAGCTACGCACTTTGAGCATGTTGTGCAAAAAAAGGCTTAAAGAAAATGTCAAATACCCCAAAATGTAGATATTTAACATGACCTTTCATTTGAATGGGTATCTGAAAAAAATAATCTATATAGACTATATATATAAAAAGAAACTAGCCGACTCCCTCAAGGCCCCATTTTCAAAGGATCAACTTCATTTTAACAATTATTGTAGAGGGTCATAAGAGCTGACCATTTTTGCCAACTACAATTAAAATCATAGAAGAAAGTTTAAAGAATAGATTAAGAAAACAAGCATAATTATTAAGGGACTCAGGGCCCTAATTTTTTGCAATTATGGTAGAGTGATATAAGTCAAATGAAATCAACTATTGACCATTGGTTTCTGAGAAGATTTTTAATTTTTTCATAATTAATTTATGTTGCTTGCCAAGGCAACAAATATTCTGCATGTATCAGGTTTATTTTAGCCACTTCTGTGAAGGTCAAGCAAGGGATCAATCATGCCAAGTTTCATTAATTTCTACCCCACTGGTTTCAGAAGAAATTTTCTTTTACAGCACTGTGATGAAAACAAACTACGGTGGACGCAGTGTGATCACAAAAGCTCACCTTAGCACAGTGTGCTTTGTTGAGCTCAAAAGCCCATCCCTCTGTCTAATAAAACATGCAGGAAAAGAAAGGGAAAAAAGGACTATAAGAATATAATTATATAAATTTCTCCAATTTTGACCAACAATGCTGTCTTATTATATGGCATATACAAAATCTATTAACCCCTTACACCATATAAGTGCATGTGTAATTGGTTAAATACTGATGTTGATATCCGCAGTAAATTTTTCTTCATTTACAAGTAGATCAACATATCTGCTATCAAAATGTTAAAAAAAAAATTTTTATTCATTTACAAGTAGATCAACATAATTATCTGCAACAAAATGCTTAAAAAATGATAAGTTTTAATTCTGACCAAATAAAATGCAAACAATATTAATATTTTGAAGGAGAACAAACAGAGGTCCATAATGGTCCAACATAATTCCTCTTAGAACCATTAGCCTAAATAAAACCATAAAAGAATCTGTGACCATAACATCGCCATATCAAATATAATTATCATAAGTTACCAGCCCTACATGTACCAGCTCAGTCTTCTAAGGGATCATCCTTGCTTAAACAGTCTATATGATGAAGTAATTATTTTGACAAATTTCAAAGAATTCTGGTCAACAGTTTCAGAGCAGAAGAATATGAATCAAGCCAAACAGAAACATATTTCCTAAATTTTGAATTCAAAAAATTAACCAAAATTTCACTGATGCTGCATCATTACCTGACTGTAAGGATTTGTCCGAATGATAGATCTATGCCATTCATCTGAGCAATGAATATTGGTGCTACTGCCTCATACAACGCCGTGCCGTCCATGTTGATTGTGGCACCCACTGGCAGGACAAACCGTGTCACCCGCTTGTCAAGGTGCAGATTCTCTTCCAGACACTGGAACGTGACAGGCAGGGTGGCCGAGCTGCGAATGTAGGGAGAGTACCATACAGTGGATACGCAATTGATTTCTGCATTCTGCAGATAAAAAGATGAGTGACAATCTATTAATTAAAAATTCACAAGAATCAGGGTCATAATAAATTCATGAATGAAAAATACAATTATAAAATGTAAGCAACAATTATAATGTCACTGTCATAACACTGCATCTAATAAAATTTCACAATTGGTATTCTTCTAAAATGTAAGTGGTAAACTTTCAGTGGAATACCAGAGAAATTACCACTGAAAAATCAATGGAATACCATTGGTATTTCACCAGTATTCCGGCAGCAACCCACCTAAAATTTTACTTGCCATGGGTGCAACTGTTCTGCGGCTCTCCAGTGTTATGAGGGTTTTGCTGTTATACCATACAGAAAGACTTTTCAAGGCTGGGATAAATGTGAATTAAAGAAGGAATGCAGTTTTGAGGGAATATAACATGGATTAAGGTTATCCATTCATCATAAAATTGTGATCATGGTCCTTCAAGAACAATTTCATAGTAAATGCAAGCCTTTATTGACTTAATTAATAGATCAAAACAGCCTATAACTTCAATTGTATGTCACAGTTAAAAAAAAAAGAATTCCTCTGCACAATGGTCTAGAAAAATCTCAAACTGGGATTAAAAGTGAATCAGAGTACAAGATATCTACCTCTAGGAAGCTTTAAACTGGCCATTTTGAGGGGTGAGAGCAAAATTTAGCTAAGTGTTTATATAAATAAATGCACTTAGCCTAGTTTCCCTCCCACTCTTTGATTTACATTTCTTCAATGCAGGGTTGTAGTCTGTAGTTTTTAACCACTCAATGCAGAATCCAGGGCCATACTTTATAATAAATTTATGATGTGATTACCTTGATGCAGTGGCCAGGGCTGTGATCCAAGCCTGAAATATTCCCTTGAACAAATGCCAGGGGTTCTTGCGTGTGATTGCAAAGTAGGTGATGGGGAGAGATATACAAGCATGGATGACCAGCCCAGAGATGACTGTGATGATATAGAGACCCAGTCTCGCTGCTACAGCCCGGATATCGTCCAGTTCCAGAATTTTTCCAGCAATTAAGAACATGATACCAAAGGGGGAGTACCTGCAAACCATCAGAACATGGAAAATACAAGGAAATGACTCATGCAGAAGACTCCTGCACAACAGACAAACAGACAAGTAACTTGAGTGCTATTTAATAGGGCTGTCATAGTATACCAGTGTAACAGACCAGATTTTACCCCCAGTCAGTTTTTTCCTCGGAGCAAGAATTTCTATATAATAGGGGGGGGAGGGGGGGAGAGAACTGACTAGGCCAGAATTTCCCCACCTTAAGGCATAATCTATATAACAGGGGGGAAAACTGACTAGGCCAGAATTTCCCCACCTTAAGGAATATAATCTTTATAACAGGGGGGAAAACTGCAGACTAGGCCAGAATTTCCCAAAATTAATGCATCATCTATATGACAGGCGGGAAGAAGCTGACTATGCCAGAATTTCCCCACCATCATGCACAATATATTAGAAAAACTGACTAGGCTTGATTTTCCCCACCTTCAAGCACAATATATTGGATAAAACTGAATATTGGCCAGAATTTCTCCACCTTCAAAACCTTTTAGAAAGAGGTGGGGGGGGGGGCTGACTGGGTGGAGGGAAAACCTGCATAACTAGCCAGTTTCTTCCTTGGGGAAAAACCTAACTAGTCAAGTTTCTTCTCCGGAGAAAAACCTGACTAGACAGATTTTTCTCCTGGGAAGAAATTGTCACTAGGGAAAAACTCGACTGTTACACCGGTATATTGCAATATTGAGTAAGTCAATATTGTACTGAAAAACAAATGAAAATACTGGTTTTTGCTGATATTCTATGCTTCCACCATTTTTGCATCTACAGTCAAAGACTCACGTAAGGATCATAATTCGCTGACGATTGTCTGCAAATGCTGTTTGGAATCAAATCCATGTCAGGGGAGATAATTCTAAACAACCCTAGATACAAGGCATATACTCGATTCCAGAGCATTTGCAGTATTCCTTACAGAGGCATTTGTTGTTTATTTGGTTTATTATATATTTTAAACAAGATGTTGTTTGAAAAAGCCCCTAATGGTAATTATATCAAATATAAGTCTGATAAACTATGGTAGATTATTGGGATATGTATTGCAAAACAGTCTTTATGTATCGTCATTTATTTATGCTATCTGATGAAATACTGGGTTCTATCAGTGAGATATAACCTATATCAATCACATTGTGGCTGATATGGAAAAAAAAATTACTTTAATGAATATATTCCATACCACTAAAAAATAATCTATATATTGAGATAGAACGTACATATATTACTTATTATCATCTTTAATTATTGCTGTATATTATGGTATGTTTCAAGTGTATCATGACAGCCCTACTGTTTGACATGTTGAGAATGAGAATTATGATATTGAACAGTATCATTTCAATGACCAAACAGAGTAAAATGGTGAAATATTACCTCTGAAATGTTATCTCATATCTTGGCTAAATTTAAAAAAAACTAATTAAACAAAATATGAAATCAAAATCTTCTAACAGATTCAATAAATGAAAAAAATCCTAGGTAGGATCATTAACCCTTTCCCTCATAGAGGACACCATGAAAAGACCTATGCGAACAGCATAAAACCAGATCAGCCTGCGAGTAACTCGCAGGCTGATCAGGTTTTATGCTGTTCGCTGCTCCTCAGTGGTCTGGAAATGAGGATTTTGTAATTAAATTTGGTAAGGTTTTAAATTTGGTAAGGTTTAACTGTGGTTCTCTGCAGATCAGGCTTTATGTGGTACCTATTGAGTGCATCAAAATGAGTCTATATGAGGGAAAGGGTTAAGAGAAAACCATAGAGCCATAATTCTGAACAAATAATCATCCTTTCAGCAAATTATGGAAAAGGGTCACTTTGATTATCCATCCAAACTTCAAGGCTCAGTTAATACGTACCACATGACCAGAATGATCATCTTCATAACAACCTCATTAAGGATGTCAAAAAATTGGACCATTACATGTCCACGACTGCCCATCTTGCTCAGGTAGATGGCGAACCCAACACAGAAGCAAATCAGTCCTGGTTACAAAAAAACAGCAACATATTAACAATAAAACTAAAGATTTTGAAAGTCAGAACAAGTCATAGAGATTTTGCTTAGGCTCACTGTTTCACATCTTATCAGTAAGAAGTTACTTCAAAATATCATATTTACATTAACTGCTACCAATAATTCTATATCATCATATATTCTTTGCATACCTGGCCAATCCTTACAAGGAATGCATATAGCATATTGCAACTAGCAAAAGACTTGTTGCGATTGCCTGCAGCATTATGAGACATGTGCCTTATTGACAGTATTTGGCGTATTTTCAGAAAAAAAAATATGTTTAACAATGTTGAAATAAAACAGGTACATTTCCTTCAGAGGTCACTGTTTTCTAACACTGATCCATTGAAGAAACTACAAGTTTTGCAATCGATATATTCAATCCATATAACTGTGAATAAAATGCAGTTTCTATCGTTACAGTATCTTAAAATAGTGACCACATAGGATTCACTGTAATGAATTTGGACATGGTTTTGTTTACTATCAGAAACCTGTTGCGTAAAAATGTGAAAAATTGATCAGTCGATGATGATCAATAATTCTAAAGAAAATCAATATTTATTGATTAGTTATCATAGTACTTATGTTCCACTTAGAGGTTATCAACAGGAATCATAAAAATAAACACTTAAACACACTCAAAGTGATTTTACTCAATTTAAGAAATTTAAGAAACACTGTAATTTGAATTTATGATTGAAATCTCCAGAAATTTAAAACTTTAAATAAACAAATGGAAATGATTATATAATCAAACTCACATTTACATTAAATGCATGATATTTTTTTCTCTAAAATTAAACATTTTCAGGATACCTGTGCAAAAAAGGGTAGATTTTGAGGAGAGAAAAAAAACCTGTTCAAATACATTATAGGCATTCACTGTTAAGAATGGTCGAGGTTTGGAAACTCATATTTTTATATTCAAGGACCGTAACTCTAGAGTGTCTAGGGCATTCTGGCTGCAGAGATATTGTGCCAATACACATAGCGAGCAAATTAATTATTGGTTCCCATTTGTTGGAGTTAAAGAGATGTCAAGCAAAGGTGACACCAAGCGCTCACAACAGGTGAATCCATAATAGTATTATGGTCATTCCATCATTTGACAGGCATATAAAAATGAAAATCATTGGAACATAATATCATTTTTATATAGATGTATTAAAACCTAGAGTGTAAAAAATAATTCTAAATGATATTCCTGAATTGTTTGTTTGTTGGGTGTAACATCCCAAAGACAGTATTTCAGTCATTTGGAGACTATGGTATGTCTACTTGAGATAGATATTATAAGTGCTACCATACTGCAGTTTCATCACCAAGTCAGAAAATCCTGACAACAGGCCAACCAATCCTGGAGCTACCCTTATATACTAAATGCAAAGCAAGGGAGTATCAATACCATGTTTTTTTTATTATAACTTTGGTATGTTGCCGGCAGCAATTGCAAATAGTGATATCATTGAAAGTGATTAATACCCATACTACCTGCTATTAGTCAATGATTAACATTTGGAAGGAGGGAATTGTCTAACAAGAGGGCCATGATGGCCCTGAATCGCTCGCTTAAGATATTATGGAAACAGACATTCTGACCAAGTTTCTTGAAGATATGGCCATATGGCCAAAAATGTAGGCCTCTAGAGTGTTAACAAGGTTTTTCTAAGATTTGACCTTGTGACCTACTTTTTGACCCCACATTACCCAAAATCGAACTTGTCCAAGATTTTATGGAAACAAACATTCTGACCAAGTTTCATGAAGATTGGGCCAATAATGTGGCCTCTAGAGTGTTAATAATCCAAATTGTTGATGACGCACGACGGACACCAGACGAAGGGCGATCACAAAAGCTAAAAAGGACATTTAGTATGTACAATTTGCAAGGTCAAGATAACTTAAGTAAAGTTAAGTATTTAAAACTAAATATAAAATCTGTCACAAAATCAATTTACCTCTGCAAGAGCACTGAAATGGAGTGCTTGTCAGAGAATACATGGGTTATTCACAGTTAAGGTCATCCATCCATCATGAAATTGTGATCATGGTCCAACACTTGATAACAGAAATTTTACAGTTAATACAAGCCTTTAGACTCAGAGGAAAAGAGCCTATAACTCCCAACTCCATCTGCACTGAAGTCTTTTTAAGCATTTGAAAGACCAAGATTATAATTTAATGATTGATGGATTACCTTAAAATATCAAAAACAGGAGTGTAAATTACCAAGAACATTGATTCCATTCCCATACTCAAGTCGCCTGATTTCTGTAAGCTCTGTGTACTCCACTATGACCTTGGTATAGTTTCCTGATGGACTGACAGTACCATTTGCAAAGTATGTTATGGTCCCATTCAGGGTGGTATTGTCACTGATTGCACTGTACTCTATTCTTTTCTTCTTCACATCAACATCATTGTATTTCGTTTTCACATGCTGAAACATTGCTTGGGCTAAATTGTCCGGGAATATATTCCTGAAATACATATTTCCATTGTAAACACAAATCACAAAAGACAAAAATATTCAAATGCATCTTAACCCTTTCCCTCATATAGACTCATTTTGACGCACTCAGTAGGTACCACATAAAGCCTGATCTGCAGAAAGCCAAACTCAAACCTTACCGAATTTAATTGTAAAATCCTCATTACCAGACCACTGAGGAGCAGCGAACAGCATAAAACCTGATCAGCCTGCGAGTTACTCGCAGGCTGATCAGGTTTTATGCTGTTCGCATAGGTCTTTTCATGGTATCCTCTATGAGGGAAAGGGTTAATGATCCTACCTAGGATTTTTTTCATTTATTGAATCTGTTAGAAGATTTTGATTTTATATTTTGTTTAATTATTTTTTTTTAAATTTAGCCAAGATATGAGATAACATTTCAGGCTGATCTGGTTTTATGCTGTTCGCATAGGTCTTTTCATGGTATCCTCTATGAGGGAAAGGGTTAAACTTACATATTCAAAAAAATTTAGGAAAGTATTAGCAAGAGGGCCATAGTGGCCTTTTAAGAATGCTAATCAGAGTACCAGCTGCCTAATGAAAGTTCATGTCACCTAAATTTTACCTGGTTGCCTTAAGCAACAATCAAATTCAAATTTCAGATACAAAGAACTCTAAAGTTTCTGTAAAGATTACAAAAGAAAACTATCAGATCATATGTTTTTGGTTTAACAAAAAAATATTTAGTTTTCAAATGATCAATTTTATTTTAGCCCTTATGGTGGAGGGCAATGAGGTTACCATTTGTGTCAAATGATTTTTAAATAAATTTCTATAGGTTGCAATGGCAATATGATAAGATTAGGCCTTGGTGCTCAAGGTCATTTGAAGGTCAAAGTCACCTGTCAAGTAGAGCTCATAAAGGTGCATGCACCTGTGAAGTTTGGGGGCTGTAGGTGGAAGGACTTCCGTGTTATGGTCAAATTTAAAGTTTTGTGAGAAACAAAGACAGACCAAAAAAAAAAAAATATGACCTGATCTATTGATTCGAGGGCATAGAAAAAGCCATAACTGTGTCAAGAATTTATGGATTTTACCCAATGTCACACTCGGCCTTCATCATGTGTATAAAAAAATCTATCTTAATTTCTTTGAGTCTTTGATGAGTTAGCAATCAGACAAAGTTTTTTGGGGGGGACAAATTTTAACTCAAAGAGTGGCCAGAACTGTGTCAATAATTTACAGATTTTACCCAATGTCGAACTCATTCCTTTACAGCTCACTATCCCCCATTTTATTTTTTATGGGATGTAATGACCATATTAATAAATTATTGATTTTTTTAGTTATCTGTCGATGCGACCGTATTTCAGTCATATAGCGACGTCCAGCTAATTACAGGTGGAGAAAGACCCCAAATGCACTGAGGTATCTGGGTAGAATCACCAACCTACTGCAAGCCAGCTGGAAGGCTTCCTCACATGGAAATCCGAATGACCCTGCCAGGACTTGAACCCATGCGGTGAGGGACTGAGTGAGCATTAAAGTCAGCAACTTTATCCTCTCATCCAAAAAGGCCCCTGACCATACACATACATTTACTGTCATTGAAAAGTTTGTTTTTTTACTTTACCTGATAAGGTCAAGGAAGGCATCAATAGAAGTGACTCTGTTCCCCTCCGTACCAACCAGCAATTCATCCTTAAGAATTGGGTCCCCTGGGTGGATAATCAGAACGACTGCGATACCCACAATGATGGCCATGAAGGTGGTACCGAAGTAGTACACAACAGTCCGCAGGCCCATCCTTCCACTAGCATTAGCATCCAGTGAAGACACACCTGAACATAGGGAATGATCAAGACCCTTTAAATGTAAGGTAGTTAAAGACATGCGAATAGTATAAAACAGGGGTTTACTTAAGGATTTGACTTTCACTTGTCCAGGGGGCAAGTTACTTTGAACATCTACTAGCCTCCAGTGAAAACAGGTTGCCCGATCTTGAAGTTAGTTGGTGTTTGTTAATGTTTAAAACTAAATATGTGCAATATTAAGGTGGATTTTAGTTAATATGTATCAAAGACAATTTGCAAGCATTTCACTCTTAATATACTACAGAAAAAAAAAAAAATGAAAGATATCATTTACATAAATAAACTTGTCTGCCGTGCTATCTTCTTTGAAAAATCACTTTCCTAGAGTGATTTTAACCCGGTGCGGGCAAGTGGACATCCACTTAAGAAAACCCCTGTAAAACTAATCAAGAGCTGTAGGAATGATATACATCCCTCTTGATGTATTACTGCAGATATTTACAAGTTAAATGAAAATAAGAGCCAGGATCAAATAGGTTAACTACTGTTTTGGACTGACCTAGATTGACCTTTGACCAAGTGACCCCAAAATCAATAAGGGTATCAACTAGTCATGACCCAACACCCTTACATGTCGGAGGAATGTGGGCACAAGTGTTCTCAGGTAATTTTCCAATCAAAGGTCACTGTGACCTTAACCTTTGACCAACTGACCCATCTACACCCTTGAGATGACAATAAAAATTCAAAAAAAATTGTTCAGAATGAGAAAAAAATCCAATATGAATAGGTCTTACAGTAGTCTTAACTATTGCTATGTAAAAGAGCATATTGCCTTTTGAGTTTAGTTTTATTTAAATTAAATGTTTATAAGCTTTCAATGCACCATACCATTTATGCATTAAAG
The DNA here is from genome assembly GCA_021229015.1 of Solen grandis. Taxonomy (NCBI): domain Eukaryota; kingdom Metazoa; phylum Mollusca; class Bivalvia; order Adapedonta; family Solenidae; genus Solen; species Solen grandis. The sequence continues at coordinate 46,331,245 of CM037780.1, read as the reverse complement.
GAAGTCTGTCATACTGAGCACAGTAAAACCTCACCATTAAGACCACTATCAGCTCCCAAGAAAAGTGGTCTTAATAGTGAGGTGGTCTTAATAGTGAGGTGGTCTTAATTGGCAGTGAATTTTCCCAATTTTTACAGTATAGTACACAAAATTAATTTGCTCCCAAAATGAGTGCATGGTCTGTATATTAAGGTGGTTTTAATTCCGAGGTAGTCTTAAAGTGAGGTTTTTCTGTACTGTTACTCTTATAATCAATATTCTATATGACTATATACACCTTACCGACAATAAGACTGGAGACGATGAGCGGCAATATCAACATCTTTAAAGCCCTCATCAAAACTTCTCCTGGGAACGATATCAGCATGATTGCATCGTCGGATGGCTCTGCCAGCCGAAGAATGAAGCCGAGAATGATTCCCATCACCACCCCCGCGATGGTCAACAGCAGAAGCAGGTTCTCCTTGCAAAATGCTATCACCTGGAAATCGTCATAGCCACTTACAAATGACCTTATTAAGGTATTCATATACTCAGTTATATGAGTACATATGTATGGTTTAAGGTGATTCATCCATCATTAAATTGTGATCTTGGTCTATCAATTGATCATGGAAATTTATATCAAATGCAAGCCTTTATAGACTTTGAGCAAAACACCTATAACTTCAATTTAATGGATGTTGCATCTGCACTAAAGTCTTTTTAAGCATTTAAAGGACCATGTTTATTATGTAATGATGGATGGATTACCTTCAGGAAAAATTAATCTATTTGACAGATCTGCCCTCAAACATTCTGCGATGCATATAATATGTACTCCAGTTGGTCTTTTCCTGAAGACTACAACAGAAGATATTTATCTACAATTTCAGGACCTGAATGGCAAAATTAACTTCAATCAAATTATACTTTAAAATTGTATATACAGCAAATCCTGTGAGCAAAGGTCACTTGATGGAAATTAAATACTGCATTGCCTTTATCTGGAGCGGGTTGTTATTCAGAGGTTAGATTTTCTATAAATCCAGTCCCTGACCTTTGTTCACAAGTTGATTGTTAACCCTTTCCCTCACAAAGGAAACCATGAAAAGACCTATGCGAACAGCATAAAACCAGATCAGCCTGCGAGTAACTCACAGGCTGATCAGGTTTTATGCTGTACGCTGCTCCTCAATGGTCTGGAAATGAGGACCTTATAATTAAATTTGGAAAGGTTTAACTGTGGTTTTCTGCAGATCAGGCTTTATGTGGTACCTACTGAGGGCATCAAAATGAGTCTATATGAGGGAAAGGGTTAATGTGAGGAGACTGCTTACACAGGTTAGACTACATTACATACACTCATATATCTTTGTTTTCATCCATCAAACTTGACCTAGATAGACAAAGGCTATACGGGTAGTGGCCCTTGAATGTTCACCAGGGTACCATCAGCTTAATAAATACATGTCACTTCATTTTTTCTTTCTGCAGCAACCATATTTTATACAGATTATATAAGAAGCTAGCCGACCATCTGGGGCTCATTTTTCAAGAGATCAACAATGCTAAAGCAGTAACTATAAAGGCCATTATATTATCATTAGTGCAAAACAAATTTTAATTCTGAGAATTAAATTAATTTTAAATGTTATGAAATAAGCCGGGCCCACCCATTTAGGGCTTAACATTTCAAGGGACCAACATTATTTTAGAAATTACATTAGATATTGTCTTGAAGTTACTATTTGTGCCTACTAAAATAAAATTCTGGTCTTTGGCTTCACAGAATAATTTTGAAACTTTCTATTATAGAGAATATATAATACACATTTCATCCACTGGCAACCTTGTCTTTTTTAAACAGATCCAAATTATTTGAACTACATATGAGAGTGAACCAAGGAACATCTATGGGGTTTGGTATGGTCTGTTTGTTCAAACTTAATAAAGAAATTAACTTGCTGTTAAGACCAAAAAAGTTTGGTCCCAACATTGGTCTTTTTAAGTAGAACGTTCTACTGTATAATTCTTTTGGCAGTTACTTTTCATACCTTATAAACAGTAACAGGCATTAAGTATGTGCAAAAAATATATTGTTCTAACAAACTGTCAAAACCTCCACCTCTATATGAACCAATGAGAAAAAGTGGGACCTCTTAACCTTCATTACCATATGTAGCAGGATTCCTATGGGACAGGGGGCCAGTAACCCAGATATCAGGCAGCATTTAAAATCTACACTCCCAAGACCTTTAATGTAACTGCTATTTACTTTCAAAAACAAATGTTATCAGGACTGTTAATCAAGATATGAGAGACAATGCATACTAAATTATGGTAATTCTAACAGGAAGTCGTCCAAGTGTAACAAGTCAGAAAAGATGGGATGTGAGCTCCCAGGCTGCCAACATCCATTTCCTTTAGAGAAAGCTTAACTTTTATAATCTCCCATATGGACTGGCAAACAAGTTCTTACAACCTATAACCCTATCAATAAATTCTGGCATTTCAAAAAAACATCACAAACTAAGAATTCCTAAAATAACAAGTAACTGGTGTTGCACGCAACTCATGAGTCCCCTACTGCTGAGGTGCATAATCTTTCTATTACTATAGCAACCAGAATTTTGGTCCAAGAAAAAAAAAAAAAGTAATGTGCAGAATCTCCATAATGCCATCTATTCGTATACCAATTAAGTTTCATAATATTATTTTAAACAGTTTTCAAGTTATTGCGGGATCCAGATTTCTGGACATCTGGACGGACGGACAGACAGAGGGGCAACCTACAGTCCGGCGTAAACACCAGTAGGGGACTAAAAATCTCCAGACTAGATCCTATAACAAACATACTAATGATTGATTTTCTCTGACATATGACATTCTGATGTGTCCTAAGACAGTTTTAACTAATTGTGTAACCCAGTTCATACCTTTTATAATTAATTTTATTATGTTTTATATTTTAAAAAAGTTGCATATGGATGTTATTTATAATTGAATCATTTGAAGAAAGAATAGCTCTCCATTGCTTTTACTCATATATAATTATTTGCCTCATACCTGATTTCTTTATTTAAACAAACATATTTTCTGTAGGAAATTACAATAATTTTACCTCAGTGTTACCCAGAATTGCAGCATTACAATAGAAGAAAAAAAAGAGAAGCCCCCAATAGTTACTTAATTCAAAGTTTCTGTGAAAGTCTGTAAGATAAGGGATTTTACTAAAAACTGTCATTAGAAATATCTGCTATAAATATTGCCATAAATTTTGAAGATGATTGCTTGACCCTAGTCGAAAAGAAAGAAGATGCTAGAGTGCATTTTTTCGTATTAAAGGGATCATTACATCCTGACCTAATTGGCCGTTATCAGCCATAAACATACTTGGCTGAGAGATTATAAATGATTGCGTAAGAAAGATGCTAGAGTGTAAACAAACAATTGTGGGTGACAGGCAGACGATGGATATTCAACAATCCTAATGCCTTATCCTAAGTACATGTGCTCTGGTAAGCTAAAACAAGAGGACCATGATGGCCCTGGGTTGCTCACCTGAGAACTAGGTATTAGTGGGAGGAAAAGAAACAGCAAATATCTTATGATATTGTGGAAAATGGGCTCTGCGCTCTGCCAGACATAAATCAAGTGAATACTTTAGGACAAGAAGAATTTTCAAATTTGTACTAAGATTTATATAAGGAAAACGGGCTCCGCCCCCTGGCTGCCATGTTTTTCAATGGATCAAAATAATTTGAACAATCTTGTTAGTGACCCAAGGAACATCTGTGCCAAGTAACTTTGAAATCTTGCCAGTAGTTTTGGAGGTGAAGATTTTCAAAATTTTCATATGTTTTTTCTTTCTGTTGCCATGGCAACCAGAGCTCTGTATGGAATCAAATTCTTTGAACAACTATGAAAGAACTTCACCCAAGAAACATTCCTGTGAAGTTTCTTAAAAATTGGCTCAGTGATTTAGGAGGAGATGTTGTTTTAAGTTAAATATTGACGACGGACGCCAGTTATTCATCTGTCACAATAGCTCACCTTGAGCTAAAGTGAGCTAAAAAAGCACAGATTAGTATAAAACTTTCCTAAGAATTTTGCTACTTTTTACTATGCAGAGAATAAATTCAAATTTTGTTTTCTATATCACTCATCAGTGATGTTAGATTCTTTGTTTATTTAAATACCATTACATTATAAAAGTTGAAACTGAATTGAAAGCTACTAATAATTGATGCTAGAGATTATGTTTTCTCCACAATATCTGAGAGGAAACGCAATTTCACAAAGCTGACCAAAACAAAGTGTCCTCCCTTTCCTGTTACAGTCACCATGCTTACAATAATTCAAACCTCTGTGGCTCATACAGAAAATTTTGTAGCTATACCTTTATCTAACTTCAATCCCCTTGAACATGCACAAAAGATAAATGTAAGTGTAATTTAAGTGTATGATTTAGTATAGAAAGGATTAAATTGATGTAGTTTTTATGTTATCAGAAACATCACAAGATCTCACCTGACTACCAAGCAGCCACGGTACTGCAAAAGCATAATATTTCACCAAGTTTAATATCCCAAGGATGCTATCAACACCAGAATTATATCACTTTTTTTAAATAAAAGTGCATAACTTGGAAACCACTGGTCAGACATATCTCATTATGAAACTTGGTTTAAGGTCTTATAGCCATAAACATTGCCTCCATTAAGAGGCTAACCGATTATGAGAGATGGATAATGAAACAATACACTTACAGATTCCGTGCGCGTCTTGAAAGTCACTGGTTGTGCTGATTTGTCATTTCCCAGCATTGGACTGTCAGCCATCTTTACAGTTTGACCTTTTAGCAGCAGGTGCTCTTAACTTGGATCTGGAAATAAATCAAAATGCTGTTATATTAATCAAGATTCCTGCTTTGTGTCTAAATCCCTAACCATAAATAAGCTGAGACAGAATTACATAATGGACTTTTCAAATGCTAATACAAATACATGCATATTCAAATGATCTTACCCTGGTATCAGATGAGCAAATAGCACTGATAGGGTATCATAAATATCTACCCCAATAAGCAGAAGAGATGTTTTAAGAAAATTGTTGATGACAAAATGATATATACCAGGATTAAGATTTCAATGTCAAAAACCATCTTTTAATCCTGGTTTGATCATGGTAGTATTTTAGCCATGGTCAGCAATTTGTTATTTTGTTGAATAACATTGTTCAAAAATGACCATAGGTCACCAGGCACCATAAGTCAATCATGATCATAGGTCATGACACCATCCAGGCACCATAAGTCAATCATGATCATAGGTCATGACACCATAAGTCAACCCAACATTAGCTACAGATGACAGCGGTTCATTTCAAAGTAGCAATCCTACCAGACACAAAGAATCAACTTAATTTCTAAACTCTACCCAAGTCACAGCCATGTTTGACACTGACTTTTTAGCCAGGTATCCACATGGAATACTTGCTTTGAAATTCAGGAGTCCTTTCTGACAATTAGGAGTCCTCATGTGCAGCCTCTCTAAAAATGAATGGTTTATATAATGTATACCACAGAGAAAACACCTGAACTAGTCAAAGATTATCATTATGTAAATTAACAGGTGCCGGTAAAACTGGTGGATGCTCCCCTAACTGTGCTTTGTCACTTGATTGGTACTTAATATACTTATAATATGAGCTCTGGGCAAAATTTAAGTATAACAAGAGCAATGTTGACATGCCATCCCCCGCTGAATGCTTATCATTATGTGTTGCAGAGTAGAAAATTCCATTTTTAAAAGAAAATTTTTGGTAATAAAATCTGATGTTTTAAGTGATTATAGATAATTGAAACCCATGTGAAGACCTACTAATTCCCTTATTTTGAGGTCTACAGGTTAAATGTCAAGGTCATCACCTCAAACTTTTAAAGTTATGCTCCAGACAAAAAAGTGGGACAAATGGACAGATTGGCAGAGAAAATCCCGTACTTACCGACCCTTTTTTTTTTTTTTGCTGGAGACCAGAAACAAAACTATTATTTGTGGGGGTTGGGGGAGGGGGGGGGGGGCTTAATCAGTATTGTATGTTAAAGAATGACCAAAGAAATCTTCAGATTTTATAATAAAGTTTGATAACATTTGGTGGTAGGTAGATTTATTTCAGTATCATTTTTACGATTAAATGCACATGATTTGTAAACAAAGGGGTTAAGTGGGGGGCTAATAAGAGTACCACAGCTCTGAAAGTGTTGTCACACTGTACCTAGTGGTTATAAACAAATCATAAAATAAAGATGCTTTATATAGACAAGACATCCAAAGACCCTTAAAGCTCATACTAGCCACTGTGATCCAGGTCAGTGAAAAACAAGCAAACTGATCTTTTACATCCAAAGCCAAAAGGTAGAGTAACCACACAATGAACTAGTTGTAAGAAGGGGACTCACAGCCTATTGTTCAAATGTATTCTTTCTTGAATAAAATATGTATTAAATTAATGACCTAGTTGTGATTAAAAAAAGAAACATCATTCTCACCTGAGAAACATTACCTTCATAGCCTAATCTTATAGCTTAGTCATAATGAATACATAATCCATGCAGAAACTTAATTTCACATGATAACTGTACCTGCCATCCAAACTTTTGAAGGTCAGTCAGCCCTTTATAAAACCATATGAAATCAAGTGACTCCTGGAGCGGGGCAAATTTTGACCTCAGGACCATGATTTTAACAACCTTAGTAGATCGAGGTCTATGTTAAACACCAAATATCTAAACTCAAGGCCTTGTGGATTCTGACAAAAAGAATTTTTATTTTTTTCTTATGTATGTCTTATGTATATTCAAACCCTGGGGCGGGGCCAATTTTGACCCCAATGGCCATTATTTGTTTGTTTGTTTGTTTGTTTGTATGGTTTAACGTCCCACCAACAGTATTTCAGTCATTTGGAGACGATGTCTACTTGAGACATATATAGTGCTGCCACACTGCAGTATCACAACATAGACATGTGGCATGATGCAATTATTTGTATGTGGTCATTTTTGTTGAAAGAAACTGGAGAACTCAAAGAGCACCCACATGTTTGGACTGGCGACCACAGTGTACATGTAACCACTCATGTAAATGACTAGGAATCTAGTCTAGTGACTATACAATACACCGCAAATAGAGAGTATTCTCTCCAAATGCTTCCCTGTACAAAAGAGTGCCCAGAATTTCAAAGCGGATTCCACCTGTACTTACAATTGAGTTTAATCCTCAATCACCTGTGTATTCCTTTTTTATGTTTACAAATGCCTAGATTAAGCTCAATATGTATTTGCCATGAAAGATTTCATGTGTCTACGTAAGCTACCTGCATGGCATAATATGACATTAAATATATACAAGCCTGAATTAAAGCATGAATTATGCATTTACTTATGTAATGCAGAGTTAACATAATTACATAGCTTCGAATTACAAATAAATGGTCATAAACAAGTTGGGACTTAATTTGTTAAGCTTGTCGTAATGTAAAATTTTATAACTACACTTTGTACTCTTTTGCTATTAATTTAGAGATGTCAACTACAGCGAGTGCATGAGCACTCTCAACTATATGAAACTTGATTCACTAGTTGACCAAATGACTCTTGATTTAAGCTCCCTCTCACTCTTTCTCTCTCTTTCTCTCTCTTTCGCTCTAGAGCAACACCTCTGTAGAGTAACACCTCTCTTAAACACAACACCTCTTTAGAGCAACAGAAATTTTCATCCCAATCAAATGTAATGCCCTGGAGAAGTTGCACTGTTATGTGTTTGTATTTAGAAATAAAGTCAAACTTATTTTCTTACAAATTACAGGAGCAATGAGTACCTCACTACATATTGATTTAGTTCAAATCTCTCTCAATGCCACTTTTAAGACAGACTCTCTCAGTGCTGATGTTTCGAAGGTAAAGATAAATCATAGTACTAATAGATTCCATCTGCAGATGAATCTCAACCTACTAGCACTACCACCTTTAAGGGAATATGTATACAGTTTACCATTGCAATGTTTCAGATGGTTTTTTAGTTGTTGTTGTTGTTGTTGGGTTTAACATCCTACTGACAGTATTTTAGTCATTTGGAGATGATGTCATCCCACCTTAGGATGCTCCCCCAATTGTACTTTATCACTTGATGGTTACTTCAATAATACTATGAGCTCCGGACAAAATTTAAGTGCGGAAAATAACAAAGGGCAATAACTCCTAAATTATGCAAAACAGAGTTATGGTTCTTGTACAATCCAATTACCCTCACTGAGTTCTATCTATCTATGACGTTTCATGTTGATACCTCTTATAATTTTTGTGTTATACTCTGGACAAAAATTATGATTGACAGACAGACAAAGCGGCGACTATATGCTCACCCTTCGGGGAGCATAAACACTGCACACTTTCTATTGTCTTCTAGATCTACAGTAATGAAAGAAATGACACACCACAAGCTGTTGATTATTCTAACAATAATTTGAAAGATGTAAAGGACAGTAAACATAAAAATATTGTATTGTGTAACAGCTGGTGATCAGGAAAGGAAGCTGTAAAAAAGATTGGCCATACAACTTGTTTGTCATGCAATACACAAGATATTAAAAAAGATTTTATCAATACATTGTGCATTGTGAGAAAAACCTTTAAATATAAATAAATTGGAACAATACCTGATGGTATTATGGATGGCTTTCATCAAAAAAGTAGGCTAAAGGTCAAGGTCAATGTCAACTGCAAAATGAAGAGGTCCATCCACTCAAGCAACGTTACTGTCAAAAAAGTGATGTTTGTTTGTTAGGTTTAACACCCCAGTGTCAGTATTTCAGTCATTTGGAGACGACTGTCCAAATATTGAAGCAATCCAATGAAGCACATAAGTTATTGTAGATAAACTAAAAGATAAACCTGTAGTAGGTCAAATGTCAAGGTCACAAGGACAACTGCAAAATGTTAAGTTCCATATACTTTTGCATTACTGTCCAAATATTGAAGCAATCATAATTATGAAGGTCATAGAAGTTATAGCAGATTAAATAAAAGGTAAAACCGAGTGGTCCTTATTTTGTCATGCCTGGCGCCAGACAACCACCCAAACATCAACTTAAAGGATGAAATTTTTGTTGAAAATCTTGATTCCAATAAAATTTCTCTGATAAATAATTTCAGTTTCTGTTCTATATAAGATACAGCAGTCTGTTTAAAATTTTAAATGAAGTGACATTTATATATCATAAAAACTTTTTGAAAATTTGCCTTTTAATACCTATGATACCATAAAACATCAGAAGAGATTTTCTGTGTTACATATGACTTTGCAAAAGCTACATTTTGAGTGCTTTATTTAAGTAGATATAAACATTTTATTACGATGAGATGATGTATATAGAAGACTATATTTAGGTACATTTATGATCAAAATGAAACTTAAGTAAGTAAATAGTCCAATATCTATCATAAGTGTCTCTCATAACTCATGAAAGGCCATCTTAAGTTTTTTTAATTATGTATCATTCATCATGCAATATTTTGTATAGTGTGATTCAGTGTATACTTATGAAATAAGTGCACCATACAAGGTCAGGTGGAAACACACCTGTCAAAGGAATTTTCATGACCTCCCCATGTGCAAAATACTGGTCCAACTAAGAAACCATTGAGAGAAATTAGAATAAATTGTATTTACAGTGAGAACTTGTTTTCCAACTGACATAAAATAATAAGTTTAAACATTATTTATAAACTGTCAGCCATTCTAGACGGACCAGCATTTACCCATCCCCACAAACATTAGGCTCATATGTCAAGAATTAATTCATTAAAGATATTCAAAGTTTTATCCCAAAAGTTGGTAAGTTATTAGTGTCCCTGTGGTTAACAAAAGAGCTAAAATATTGTGACAAAAATAGCCAGGACACCTTGTACTTTCAGTACTTTGATCTTATAAAATGAATAAGTTACAGTTAGGTCCCTTGCAACTTTCAATTTTGTCAAAAAAGATGATCATTTTGTGTATCTGTGCGTACGTATTTATTTTAAAGAGATAGTATCTTTCATTGTATATATAAACCACAAGTAGGCTGTTTTACATCTTTATTTCTGATTGATTGGAATGCTGCCAGCTACCATAGTGACTCGTTACATTCCGTAATCAGATCGGGTATTCTCGGGAATCCGCTAGGGGCAGTATAAGCAGAAGGCGGAGTCTTATGGATCATGTGACTGACGGTCTTGTATATAAGCCATGTTCTGGTCGCAGTCGGGGAGAACTGTTGTATCCACCAAGGAAGTAACACCGGTACAGCTCTGGGTAAACGTTTGTTGGGACTGTTGAGGGTTACAGCCGTGGAACTTTGGGTTATTAAGACACTGATGTTTTCCCTTCCTTCTCTCCCTGCTTCATTGAGAGGTTGGGAATCAAAGTCAGCGTCGTGCGACTTGGGTTGCATGTTGTATTCCTTCTGTGTCTATGGGTGCATAGAAGATAGGTCTAACCTCCAAAGTCTTGGAAGCCTCGCTTTATTGACTATGGGAGTGTTGAGACCGCTTAAACCTTAGGGGTTTGAAAGCCTGTTTTTACCATCAGGTAAATAGGAACGAACGAACATCTTTTATTCATCTCAACGTGTACAATAGTACATAGTTGCAATATTATTTAACAAATGCAATATGGTCACACATACAATCATCACTTGTGTCCACCTCTCTCTCTCTCTCTCTCTCTCTCTCACACACACAAATACAAACACAGAGCTCTATTATGGTGTTGTATGTTTTCATAACATTAGTGAAAATAGTAGTGAAGTATCAGAAAATAAGAAAACATTTTAAGGGTACTAGAAATATGTATAATTGTTTAAGATGAACTTAGTAAGTTATGTAGATAAAACCAAATTCCTAATGTAAAAGGCTTCTTTTATGAATTTACATAAATTAACTAAATCTTCTTTATTTTCTGACTGCATTAACGAAATAAATTTTATAAAGCTGGGTTTTAGATATATATTTTTGTTTAGATATTTTTTACGCAAATCGCTGTACATATTACAAACACAGATAAAATGAAATTCATCTTCAATGTCTCTCTTCTCACACATCTCACAATATCTTTCAGCCCGGTCCACTCTGTTTCTACCATAACGTCCTGATTCAATTTTAAGGGAATGAGAAGACATGCGTATTTTAGTAAGAAAACTGACTAATGTCCTAGGAATAATATCTAAATATTTCTCGAATTCAAAACAATTCTTAAACAATCTATAGGAACAAAGGGGGCCACATTTCTCTAAATCCCCAAACCATGTTTGCTTGAAACAGTCTAGCACTCTCTCTTTAAATATAATAGGAAAATTTTTGTGATTTACAGAAAAGGGTCTAACCAAACATATCCAAAGCCATATTCCTCTAAAAGTAACTTAACTCCTGAAACCCAGTTGCGATATCCCCTATCATAACTTAAAACAAGTTGACTATACATTTCCTTTAGAAGAATATTTTCTGTTGTAATAAGTTTTAACCAATACTTAATTATTCTGACATATCTATTAACAAATAAAGGGTATCTCCCAAGATCACCATAAACTGCCAGTGACGACGTAGATCTTTTTACACGTAACAATCTTTTACAAAATTTCAAGTGGACCCGCTCTATATTCTTAGATTTTGAATTTCCACACACCTCACATGCATAATTCAGTATTGATACAACAAAAGAATCAAAAAGCTGTAACATGGTACTATTTTTCAAATTAAATCCATTTGTATTAGAAAGCAGTGCATTTAAAGCTTTTAACCCTCTTCCAACAAGAAATTCATTATTCAATGAAAAACTCCCAGTATAGTTAAATATAGAACCAAGATAATTAAAATCGTTGACTGACTCTATAGGACTATTATTATAATACCATCTTTCCTTTTGTCGTAAAGGACCCCTCTTTCTAAAAACTAAAGCTTTTGTTTTGTTAATATTTACTTCTAAATCCCAGTTGCAACAATATTCATGTAACTTATTTAAATTATATTGTAACTCCTCTGGTGATTTTCCAAAAATTACTAAATCATCAGCAAAAAATAAGGCTATCAGAATAAGATCACCGAATTCTAATCCATTGCCAGTAGAATCTAATAACGATAACTCCATATCCTCAATGAATAATTCGAAAATCTTGGTGACATTATCTCCCCTTGCAAAAGTCCATTTACGTTTTCAAAAAAATCCGAATAACTATTAAATTTTCGAACACGCGATTTCACCTTACTGTACATATCCTTAATAACATTCAGTATTTTGCCATTTAGCCCTATCCTATAAAGTTTTAACCATAAATTATTTCTACTTACACTATCAAACGCGCGTTTGAAATCCACAAATGCACAATACAATCTCTTATTTTCACCTAGAAACTTTTGAATAATAGAATGTAAAAGAAAAATGGCATCTACTGTAGAATGACCAGATTTAAAACCAAATTGCGCATCCGATATGATATTATTATTATCACACCATTTTGTAATTCTATTATTCAAAACTCCCGTAAATAATTTGGCTAGGCTCGATAAAAGTGTAATTGCGCGATAGTTTGAAACGTTGTTTCTATCTCCCTTTTTAAATATCGGCACGATTATACCTTCAGCCCACTGGTCAGGATAACAGCCTGACGAAAATATTGCATTGAATAGATCACATAAATGTGGAGCAATAATATCTATTGTTTCCATAAAATATTCATTTAATAAACAATCCTTACCGGGAGACTTACCTTTTTTCAATTTTTTAACTGTGTCAATTATTTCTTGGATGGTAATATTAGTATTCAATTCTTCAAATGAGCATGAGTTATCATTAAAATCAAATGAGTCACAGAACGATTCTGCCTCCTCGTTTACATATTGTTGCTCTCGTTGTGACAAGTCACGGAAATAATTATAAAACTCATCAAGCGAGATATCATTATATGAGGATTGTCTCTTTTTAAATAATGACCAGAAATCTTTTGGCTTTTTATGTCTAAGATTCTCGAGTTCTTTGATTTTATTTCTTTTGAATATGTTTCTTTTTCGAACAATGAGCTTTTTGTATGCCGCTTTCTTCTCGCATAAGT
>CM037780.1:46268020-46318020 GCA_021229015.1 Solen grandis | reverse complement strand
GCAAAAAAACTGCATACGTCTTACTGTAGTTCAAGTTACAAATAAGTCAGCTGATCTAGCCCTTTATTTCACGATAACTGTATACCTGCAGGATGACTTGGGCGCTTTGTTTTTGTTTCATAATGATCCGGAGTGAAGGACATGACCGTGATACCATTCGTAAGTAGGTCATGACATTACTTCAGGACTAGTAGATTATTTATGTTCTGAATTACGGGTAGAAATTTGAGACAAGGTATTTGATGATTTGAGATATTAGTAAGACTGCCTTTCTATTTGAAAGTAATGAAATGCTCCGGGGGACACTTTTGGATTTTAAAAACACAGTGTTTTAAATTAAAAAGTTTTAGTTTCAGATATATTAAATAAAAAAATAATAATCGCAATATGACATTATTTACATGTGTAAAGTTATCTGAGTCCTTTGAATCATTTAAGTATACACTTTGCGAAAAATTCATGAAAATCAAACAAAAATGTACTCAGTAAAAATAAGAATAAGATGAAATAAATAAGAAAAACTGTGAGATAGCTGTAGTCTTCCGTCTTCCATCGGTTTTAATATTCATCATGGTACAACCCGTTGTGTGTAATTAACTTGCGAAAGGTCCTATTTTGCATTTCATACAGTTATAATCTCAAGACTTGCTCCAATGCATTCTCCTTCTATACACGCGTTTCGTCCATTTCTTAGCATCAATAAAGATTAAAACAAATCCCTGATATTTGCATGAATGGCGTTATTTTGCACATTACTTTTGATGGAAATAATTACATAATTGCGAAATGAAATCAGATGGGGACGATTATTGCATCATTTCTTTCAGGCGTCCATCGATTTCAGCCCTCTACGCATAATGGCGTTTTGAGAGAGTGAGCAATTATTTATTCCGGAATTTCGTGATCAATTTATTTGGTCACGACACAGAAATGGTAGAGCGCTCATTTTTTATTTTCCACTTCTCTCTGATATCTAAGATTTCAGAAATTGTTTTAGAAAGGAATTTTTAGGTATTGATGAAAACCAAATCAAGACAAACATAACAGCAGTCAATTGATAGCATACGTGACTGTGCATTGGAAGGTTGTAGGTCCGAACTTCTACAGGGGGCATAAAACATTCATGACCGCAAAGTACTGGTCCCACCTAGGAACCGTCGAGAGAGATTAGTTTAAGCCTTATTTTCCTATTTGACGTACATTGAAAATGTTTAAACCTGAAATACTTGGGGATTTCGTGCCCGATAAAAGTTTACTTTCGATTTTCTTCAAACAGGAAAAAAATATTTGATGAAAATATAACTGCTGAATTTTCGTTTTGAAAATCTTAAGCTTTCAACTTCACATACTTTGCTAGAATTACATCTTCTTCATCAGTAAATAACACATTTTCAAGTTATGCTAAATAGCATGTGGTTACAAACATACAAATGAACCTGCATTAAGCGGCCAATCTGTAATTAGCGATCAGTTTTAATAGTACCAAACTAGCATTTTGTTTTATGTGTAACCTTCAGTTAGCGGTCACCTCTGTTAAATGGGGGGGGGGGGTCTTCCTCCACCTGTAATTACATGTAGCTGGACGTCGCTATATGGCTGAAATACTGTCGAAGCGACGGTAAACTCAAATAGTCAAGTCAAGTCTATTAAATTACCACTTTCTCTTCTTCTCTTGCATGACCGCTTAAAACGGGTTCAACTGTATATAATTTACTAAATTGAACCATTTAAAAGCTAACCTGGTGATAGTGTGTACCAGAAACACTTGATATGCAACATGAACAGCCAATGATGACGAAGATTACGTTTCATTACCGCATTGAAATAAACAAGTATGACATAATAATTCTTATTTCACCCTTTCCCTCATATAGACTCATTTTGACGCACTCAATAGGTACCACATAAAGCCTGATCTGCAGAAAACCACAGTTAAACCTTACCAAATTTAATTACAAAATCCTCATTTCCAGACCACTGAGGAGCAGCGAACAGCATAAAACCTGATCAGCCTGCGAGTTACTCGCAGGCTGATCTGGTTTTATGCTGTTCGCATAGGTCTTTTCATGGTGTCCTCTATAAGGGAACGGGTTAAGGACATGATAACATATAGCTTGATGTTTATTTATTTACTACACATTTATATCACTGGGCCTCCGGGCCCGCTACATTTAAAACAGGGTGTCGAGACGAAGATGTATATGGAGGAATTTGTTGGTCTTTCTTCTTAGTTAAACAACTAAAAAAAAACAAATAGATAAAAAAAAAATCAGCTTAAACATTAAAACACCCAGTTGTAAAGCAAACATTTTCGAGTGGATTAAAGTATGATGATCGCCAAAATGATTTTAAACATATACTTAACATAAACTTAATATATAACATAAAACGTGGATTCGCCTCTTGGTAGCATTTTAAACGCGCAGAATAAATGGTTTTCATTGTGCAGTTAGTAGAGCGTCCGACTACGAAGCTAAATGTCCTGAGTTTGAATTCCACTCTCTCTAATTTTTTTTAAAATCAATTTTGATTTCATCACATATTTGAACAGGGTTGCTTGCAACGCTGTTCTATGGTAGCACACATTTTGAATCGGACACCAATTCGGGGCTATATTTAGAATTATAAATTATAAGTAGAAAATAGATTATAGATATTATTACAGATATAAATATCTAGATTTATATTTATAGATTTCCCTTTTTTTTACTACACAGAGAGAACGATCCAAAATTTGTTTTCTCTCTTATCACTAAATGGTGACAATTTTCATGATTATTTCAGTACGAATTGCGTACTGGAAGTCGAAACTGAATAAAAAAAAGTGTCGAAAGTCGATGCTGGAGATTCCGTGTTTAATAAACTGTAACGAAACAAGAAAGTACGCAGGGGGAAAAAAATCACAAAACATTTGGAGATATTTTGAACCATGACTGGCTGGAATTTCCAGCGATAACCAACAATATATGGAAAAAAATCATATTTACGTAACGGTTGGCGAAAAGGCGCAGTGGATAAAGTAGTCAGTCTGTTCGGCATGGCAAAGGTTGTGGATTCGAGTCCCAATCGAGTAACCTTTTTTTAAAACTTTTTTAATTATTTTTTTCTTTTTACTTTTTAATCACCATTAATTGCAATATAAAACAAACATGTATATATTTTGTCATAATGAAAATCATTTATTTATGAACATATGTATAAAATTAAATAAATAAACACTAAGTTACATGTAATTCAAATCTCTGACAGAAAGTTTGTGGTTTTAGATTACATATCCATATAATCTTATAAACTGGTGGCAAAAGAAATGGGGAGAGTAAGAGCGATATGTTTTATTGTTAGCAATCCATTGAGACAAATGATGTGTTTATCTTTTTTAACGACCGTGTTCAAGCAAGGTAAAAGTGGATTATAACATTGGGTGAAATGCGACATCATCAAATTAAAAACCCTGTTCTCTCAGCGCTATCAGCCCTTTAATTTACCTAGCTAACATATTTACAGCTCCTAACTTTATAGACAAACATATTGTTTAGTATTACATGTTACATGTATATTTAAAATTTAATTATCCTACAATAAGCAGTTATCTCACTCATCCCATTTGAAGTATACATTTGTAAATTATACCTCAAATATTTACATGTCGGCTTTGTATCTTTGTATTTGGGTCTATTTTTTTTTTACAGTTTACTATATTTGGTCATATCATCATATCATTGTATATGTGACACGTTATTTTAGTTCAGTAATTATCTGCTCAGTAATTGGTGTCAATCTGCTCCTATGATTTTTTTATACGAGATACGGAACCGTATTTGGAACATCGGGACAAAGAGATAAAAATTGTTATATTTGAATTAAGTAAAATAAAGAATATAAACTGCCCACAATATTTGTTAATTCCCCTATGCGAAGGAGGAAAGAAAAAACCGTACATCTTGTTGGCAGTTGCAAGCATCTGCACTGAAGTCGTTTAAGGGATTTGAAGGAACATGATTATTATTCAATAATGGATGGATTACCTTAAGGTTTGCATTTACATATGTATGGCGACCATGGTTTGGTCATGTCGTTATCAAACATCCGCCAATCCGTCAGTTACATCCTATCATTTCTTTATATTTTAGTTAATGGCATAGAATTAATCACATACGGTGGCGAATTGTGCTTTTCTTCCAACATATCTTCAAATCTTGTAACTCAGTCCAAAATGTTACACAAATTATATGACATTCGTGTAATATTCCATATTCGCGTGCTGGCCCACAAGCGCACTAAAGTGCTCAAGGTGAGCTAGTCTGATCACTAAGCGCCCGTCGTCGTCAACACTTTGTTTTAAAAGACATCACATCTGAAACACTGGGTAGAAACTGATGAAATTTGGCATGAATGATCCTTGCTTGACCTTCACAACAGTTGCTTAAATAAACTTGTATTACGCAGAATTTTGATAGCAATGTCAACCAAAATACTTTTAAATACATATCCTCTGTAATTAATGTTCAGAATTTAATTACATTAAGCACAAATGGTCGTCTCATGACCCTCTTCCATCATTGCTGCGATGAAGGTGATCCCCTGAAAAATGAGGCCCTTAAAGGTATTGCCTAGTTTCCTTATATTCTCTACAGAGAAAATTCAAAAGTATTCTTTTATGAAACCAATGGTCAGAAATTAATTTCATTTGACACAAATAGTCACCTTTTAGCCCTCTGCCTTTCGACTAGTTTGCTTTTGTAATATGGATAGAAGCTTTAGAATATTTGAATCTGGTTGATTCTGAGGGTAATCAGGTAAAATCAAGTGACCTGAATTGTTTTCATTAGGTTTATAGTAACTCTGATGAGTGTTCTTTTCTTTATTTTTTTTTTTTCGAAATAGCAAAAACAATCACAAATAAAGGTTTTAGTTTAGCAACATATGTATTTCTCACAAATAGACTATGTAGCTTCTTTAAATTAAGAATCGCAATAAAATACCTTTTGGGACTGTGTCCGTGTCGGACTGCCGTCCGTTGGATTGAGAACTTCTGGCTTGTGGGGACAGTAGGACGCTAGACACCGATTGACCATTTCGGACAAGGGCTCCGCCAGATCTTCCCATGAGCAAATTATTCTTCACATTTGGTGTAGTTGCTTCTAGTGAGCCAACACTGTTTTCTACAAACAGCAGATCCGTCCTCAGTTTTCCTTGAGCCTGTTTTATACCAGCCATTTCATTTTTCAGCCCTTCCATGCCTCTTTTAAATGCTAAAATCTCATTAGCAAGTCTTATTTCAGAATCTTTCATGTTGAGAAACGTTTCCTGTATCCGATCAGTAGAGGAACGCACATATGATGTAGAATTGGACAATAGTGCGAATTCGGATTTAAGTTTTCGAGAATCTTTATGGAGATTTAACAATTCTCTTTTCATGAGAATCCATTCGGCTTTTAAATCTGAGACAGTGTTTTGTAACACTTCAACTGTGTTTGAATGTTCTCCCGTCCAAGTTGATTCCTTGTGTTTCCTCCGAACTGACCGCCTCACTGACCGCTGTAATACAAAGGTATTCAATTTTTCTCCCATTGCCTGAAGTTTGACGTCAAATTCTTTAAACCGATTTTTCATGTATGTGATATCTGATCGGTCTTTCGAATTTTCAATCCGTAAATCCATCAGCCCCAGGGAAAGAGTATTTGTCGTGTTCTGAAATCCATGAATACCACTGTTAATGCTTAGCTTAAGTTTAAGTAATTCATTATCTATGTAATTTGAAAAGTTCGCGTATTTGAGCTCAACGACCTCCATTTTCTGCACCATGTCACTATTGGGCTCCCATACTGTGAAGTCCATCGTGCAAGACGTTCGCTCCCGTCGGCCCCTTGTCTCGGGAACCATCAACAGTAAACACAATGAAGCAACACATTGCAAAGAATACATCTTGCTTCAGATGTGTTCACACGGAAAGGTTCACCATAACGAACAGAGACTTTATCCTTTTACACAACTTTCCGTAACTACATTGAACCCTAGTCTGATATCTCTGATGACCGCACGGTCTTTGAGAATATATCCTGCTCAAAAGTTTTATACCATATCTAAAACACTGTCATGAAATCCGACTGATTTATTTTCCCGACCCCGAACTTTATATCGCATCCATGACTCGATTATGCTTTAGGCGTTTATTAAACTGAGCCAGGAAACGTAAACAGTGTTTGAGAAACAATTAATTTCACGCAAGTCCAACTTCACACGCAAAATTCCCAATGCTGGAAATATGAGGCAAACAGCAGCGACGTCTGGCGAAAATCAATTTGTAGTCATGCCATCAGGAAACATTTAGAAATTACCGGATATGTGTGTGGAACTTTTACTAAGAATCGATCTGGTAATAATATTTAATTAAGACATTATTCTAAACATTCGATTGCTTTTTATTTAATAACTGAAGCGCATTTTGATGTATTAATTTAAACATCTCGCTCTAATATCGAATCCTTTACACTCGGATGGAGGATGAAGCTTTATATGCAAGCCAATATGTGTATTTATTCATCGGTAGTTTACTTCCCACCTTCGTTATTCCAATCAGTCCGGGACTGAAGCGTCGAATCACAAAGTATACAAGTTGGCGGATGGCGGTTCAGTAAACTGTATCAAGAGTACCTCAGTTTTTGTAGGTCTCAGTATATTTTTCCACAATATCAGTCTATTTGTCTATTGCGTCAGCTTACCATTGACCAAATTTCGCAGCTTGTCATTATGCACCATCTCCAAAACGATGTTTAAATGTTTAGAATTTTCACGATTGTATCTTTTTGTGTGGCTGTGTCTTTGCCATACTTCATAATTTATGTTGTAAATGGCTAAAGGCAAATTTTATTTGCTGTTTTATGCAAATAAACTTGAAACTTGAATGTATACATACTGAGTTTATGCGAATGTGAGTTTTGCTTTGAATTTAAAATTATGCAAGTGTTTGGATGTATCATATATAACATGTTTTGTTCATTTATTTGTTTCATTAATGTCTCACCATGCTATAAGGTGAAAGCATATCAAACTATGTTTATGTATATCATAATATTACGTTCACGTGTTCCTTTATAAGCCTTTTTTTTACACTGTTATACTTACAATGTTCTCTTCATACGAAGGAATAAAGTATTCATTTGCATTTGTATCCTGTAATATGCTCTTCATACTGAGGAGGAAAATATAGACATAATAGTCTTCTCAACTGCGGTTAAAAAGTATTACTAATATAAAATGGTCCCATAAAATTACCTTTTGGCGACGCCGTTAATGTATCAAAGCATACAACCGCAATACATATACCGTTATGTTAATTCTTAATTTGCAAATGGCATGTTAGATGCTACAACAGAAGAATGTTAGATGCTACTGCTATGAAATGATATAATTGTTTCACATTTAACATGATCTGCACAACATATTTTCATGCGCACCTGGTCCATAGACATGGCAGGTAATCTAAGAAAAATAGCAGTCTATGTGTATGTTTTAAGTGCATTTTCCTATCTGTAGTGCACATTTATGATGATACATGAGAATTGCTGCACGTATTGCATTTCAGCAGGTAGACTTCAAAGTTCATTGCTGATGTATGCTCCATTGCTGATGTATGCTCTTACGTAAATCTCTTCTGTGGTACATGGTTACTCATTTCTTTTTATAGCGATTAAGTTACCAACCATAAGACATACTTAACTTGACTCTTCATTTGATATAAGGTTAAGTAACTATGCTTCATTGTTAATTTATCCTTTGACTCGCACCAAATTTCGTACATAGACAATATTTACGCTCACTAAGTTACTTGTATATTTACGGTAATACATCAATCATTATGTTGTGATTATGCTCCATCAAGTGATCATGGGAATTTTATTGACCAGACTTTCAGCAAAAAGACCCTGTAACTACTCGTACAAGTCAATTGATTCTTGCATCTGCACTGAAGAATTACGTTTCGTCCCTCTCCCATAACGAACTCGCCCTCTCACTCACGCATACCGGCTTTTAGCATCACCCAGCAGTTATTCGGTCATAGTATGTTCGGTAAAATACAATAACTATCACATCCCCCAGAGGCAAATAGAATATGATGTTCACCTTTAACAAAGATACCGCCTCGGCTGTAATTACTTGTCTAGGGGAAACATTATGGTCTATCACCCTCTGAGGGAAGTGATATTTACACAATCGTCCTAGTCAGCATGCTATAACATCACATTGTTCATCAAACTCATCGTCCCTGTAGCATGGCAACCATCATATAATCCCAACCAGTCATCATCATCATACTTTTATTATTGATCAATTACTTATCCTAGTCACCCAGCTTGTCATCACACAAATGCACAATATTTGTCATCCAATCAATGTACCATACAAATCATATCAAATAAAGGTAATCCATTCAACATTTTATTATACAAACAACAGCAACAACAATGGTCTTTAACAGTAGAGTTGTAGCAGTGTAGTGGTAGCAGTGGAGTTGAAGCAGTGTAATTGTAGCAGTGTAGTTGTAGCAGTAGAGTTGTAGCAGTGTAGTTGTAGCAGTGTAGTTGTAGCAGTGTAGTTGTAGCAGTGTAATTGTAGCAGTGTAATTGTAGCAGTGTAGTTGTAGCAGTGTAGTTGTAGCAGTGTAGTTGTAGCAGTGTAGTTGTAACAGTAGAGTTGTAGCAGTGTAGGTTGTAGCAGTAGAGTTGTAGCAGTAGAGTTGTAGCAGTAGAGTTGTAGCAGTGTAATTGTAGCAGTGTATATGTAGCAGTGTAGTTGTAGCAGTGTGGTTTGTAGCAGTGGAGTTGTAGCAGTGTAATTGTAGCAGTGAAGTTGTAGCAGTGTAGTTGTAGCAGTAGAGTTGTAGCAGTGTAGTTGTAACAGTGTAGTTGCAGCAGTAGAGTTGTAGCAGTGTAGTTGTAGCAGTGTAGTTGTAACAGTAGAGTTGTAGCAGTTGAAGCCGAAGCTCTAGATAAACATGGACATATCGGGTCTCATCAAATCCTCAACCATTGATCCAGCAGCACTTGATAGTACCTTCACAGATACAATCAATCGACCTGTATACCTCCTGCATAATTCATCTGCTCAGAAAACAGGCCAGGCTGGTCCCGTTCTGTTCTTCGTTACTACAACCCTAATAAACTCCACGCCAGATTGATATACCGGAAAAATATAACCAGTATTTTACCTGTAGCAATAAGGGTACACAAATCATTCAGTGTGTTGATATGCACTATGAAGCATTTGTAAGTCCTAGCTATCATTTTGATACATTTTTAAGTTGCCTCAGCCGATAGAACTCTCGAGCTGGGTATACAAATGGCAGTGGTGTTTGGAACCTCGTGATTTTTTTTTTATTTGATTTTTTTTAATTTATTTCATTATTTATTTCATTATTTCATTATTTCATTATTTATTTATTTATTTATTTATTTATTTATTTATTTATTTTTAGTCCCCTGCCGGTTTTTACATCGGAGGTTTGTCCCCCGTCTGTCTGTCTGTCTGTCTGTTGGGAAACAAGTTCTTACAACTTATACTAATCCTTCTCGACGGTTCCTGGGTTGGACCAGTACTTTGCGCCCGGGAAGTTCATGAAGAGTTCTTGCTTCCAACGGGATTCGAACCCACAACCTTCGGATCCGTAATCGGATACGTTACTACTGGACGACGGACCCGTCTGTCTGACCGTCCGGATGTTCTGAAATCTGGATCCCGCAATAACTTAAAAATCGTTTAAGATAATGGCAGTATGGAGATTCTGCACGTCACTTTTTTTTTCTTGGACCAAAATTCTGGTTGCTATGGTAACGGAAATATTATGCACCTCACCGATAGGGGACTCATGTGTTGCGTGCAACACCAGTTACTTGTTTTCATAGCATTTCACCAATCAATTTAAGCACTGCATATCACAGTAATTGGTCAAGTGGTTGTCTGACCATTGTGAATGGACATTATTCTTTTGTTTAAATGAGAGAGAGATTTTGATTTAGGCCTTGCTAGAGGATAAAGCTTGTTGTAGGACTTCCTGCTGAAAATTATACATACATTAGAGAGATAGTGCTACAACTGGACTTTGTGTGCACCTAAACAACTTTTACCGCCACAATCTAACTTTAAATTTAAATATCACTAAAGCTATTTAATACACGGCGCTTTGACACATAATAGGAAGACTAATCA
Source organism: Solen grandis (assembly GCA_021229015.1). Classification (NCBI taxonomy): domain Eukaryota; kingdom Metazoa; phylum Mollusca; class Bivalvia; order Adapedonta; family Solenidae; genus Solen; species Solen grandis. Next base: position 46,307,814 of record CM037780.1, on the reverse strand, counting down.
AGCTATTCTTTTTAAAATTCTTCATCATAAATGGGTCAATTTTTACGGATTATGCCCAAAGTCGAACTTGGCATTCATTATTTAGGATAAACACATATAAATCTGCCAACCCGTTCACGAGTTATTGATCAGACAATGCCAGCACACCGAATGACGGATCGACAAGCTCACTCCTGCATATCCCCATACAAAAGAATGTGGTATAATAAATTATAGACAATCACTGCATTGGATCTGGACAAATGTCTCAAGGCCGGCAAGGTGACATTCCTGGAGCAGACACATGAAAAACTGACGTGTTCAACTGTTCAGTTTTTAGACTGAGGAGCGCATGCGCGAAGCAGGCTTAAAGAATCAGATTTGAAACCAGTAACTGGAGTCTTTGCGTATTATTTTTATATTGATTTCTACGCAGGTGTATGACTGAGAAATATTTATCGAAACCTGATGGGCGTTTTTATGTTCATTATGCTGATCCCAAAAAGGCCTTTGAAGGTATATTACATCTTATACTGTTTGATACCCTGAGCAAAAACAAAAATTAAAGAGAAAGTGTGCAATATATTAATTCCAATGTACTCAAATTCACTAAGTAGGGCACGAATAATTTATGGTAAATTCACAGAATATCGGAACGACGAAGGGGCATAACTAGCACTATCATTTTTATTTTGTACATAAGCGATTTATCTCTCTTCCTACGCAATAAAGGATTGAATGCGTTGCAAATTGTGATGATACCGCCTAAACAATATGACAGATTTTGCGAAAAAATACCGGTATGAACACTAATAAGAGGAAAACAAAAATGATGGATTTTCGTTATGGTGGTTCACAAGAAAATTTCGATGGGAGTCCAGTTAATGCTACTATGAACATCTGGGTGTGGATTATTTCCCCACAATTACCATGGATCAACAAAGCCTAATCAAAACTCGCTACTCAGGTCAAAATGTCAGTTAATGGCATTAAGATTTTACATGGCACGTTTTGGTATAAAAGATTACTTCAAGCTTTTTACTTGACTGTAAAACCCATCTTAGTTTATGGCGCGACTTAAGTACGATCTCAGGCTCAAATTTGAGTATCATACTCAAATCGCTATTGAAACTAATGGGCATAGTTTGAGTCTGAGTATGAAATTCGAACTTAAGTACCAGTTTCATTTTCGAGAACACGAGGCATGGAGTATTCTGAAAACATTAATTTTTGTGGGACACTAATTTTCGTCGATTTTGTGGTGGGTTTTATCCACGAATATTGATACGCACGAAAACTTTTAAATAGACCTCACGTTTTGTAGAACATAGTTCTACGAATAAATGTATCAATGAAATTCCCTTAAGTACATAATCAACGAAATTTAATGTCAACGAAAATTAATGATTTTACAGTAACACATATCCTGATATTATAGAACAATTTCATATACAATATTGCAGTGTCTTCTTAGGCTTAAGTCAGTCTGGTTTTAGGAGACTGTGGTTGACTGTCTCTTTCTGTTGAAAATTACATATTTTTTTACACATGCCGTCACATAGATATCCGAGAAATTGAAACATATTTATCAATCCGTCAAGATGACATTGGAAGAGACATCTGTGTTTAACTTATTACATGTATATAGGTTTGGTTTCGGGTATGCCTGGATAAAACAAATACTTGGGGATGTTTGTATATTTTGTTTAAATAACGCCTTGGTGATATTAAGATCTAAAAGTTGATAGAAAATATTAATTCCACTCCTCGATGTGATACATATAAGTATTTTAAGTCAATTTTGGATCCTGAAAAATATTTATCATTAACTTAAAAAAAATACTATATGAGATCACCCTTTTCAAACCATAATTTTGTTAAAGAAAAACGGGGAGACATCAGGGGGTACACAGAGAAAACTTGTTTACATTGTTTATTGTGTCACCTGCTGTAAGCAGAGGTGACACAAAGGGATCACTTTTCCGTCGTCTGTCTGTCCGTCCGTCCGTCCGTCTGTTTGTCCGTCACACTTTTTCCGCCACACTTCCTTATTCTGCAATAACTTATGCTCTAATCATGCTATTGAGATGAATTTCATTTATAGACAGAGCCACTTCTTTATTCTGCAATAACTTTATAATTTATTGACTTGAAACTTCATATATGAATAGAACGTGACTAGGAAAAGTGCATTGACTAAGAGACTAAAAACCATAACTCTGTCTGACCCGATTTTGGAATTATCTCCCCTTTTTCAACTTTTGTTGGGAGCATCTCATAAACTTTACAAGGCATTGACTTGAAACTCATAATATAAATAGATGGTGATATTGGGAAGTGCAGTTACCAAGAACTGTAACTCTATATTAACCAGTTTTTGAATTATCTCCCTTTATTTAATTTTACAATGAATGTCTGTCCACTTCATATATAAGTAGATGACAAGTAAGAATAGTGCAGTGACTGAGAACCATAACTCTACCAAGGACTTGAAACTTGAAACATTATATGATAGCAAGTAGGAGCAGTGCAAAAATTAGGAACCATAACTCTGTCTGGTTTAATTTTCTGATTATCTCCCTTTATTTTATATATCAATTTTTGTCAAGAACATAACTCCTGAGCTATTCGAGGTATTGATTTAAAACTTAAAATATGAATACATGTAGATAGTAAGTAGCAAAAGTGTAATGATTATGGAACAGAACTCTGTCGGGTTTTACATTTCTTTATGGAGTTAAGTCTATATATTTGACCTACTTACTCCATGAATGGCTTTCAATTGACGTCAATTATGTGACATCTGACCATCTCAGACAGGCGCATAAGTGTTTTTTCTAATATATGCTTCAGTAGGTGACACATGTGTTCCAAGGAACACTCTTGTAACATTTTTGTTGTTGTTCTAACAACAGTATAACAATGGTTTTACAACAACGGTATAATGGTGGAAATAGTCTAAGTAAGTACAATTATTTGTAACGAATTGGATAAGACTTGACTTGACTAGACTATATGAGTTTACCGTCGCTTCGACAGTATTTCAGTCATATAGCGACGCCTAGCTAATTACAGGTGGAGGAAGACTCCGAATGCACGGAGACATCCGGGCAGAACCACCGACCTACCGCAAGCCAGCAATACGAATTAGAAACTTATCAAGTTATCTGCTAATTTACACAACTTCGTAAATTATATGATGTCATGTTTGTACGTATATTGTATTTTGGACCGGAGATTTTTATTTACGAAAAATAATTGTCAGTCAGTCTGCTATTTGTTAGTCAAATACATGTACATCGTATTTAAACCGGTCTGTTAAGAGAGAAAACTCCATGTTCATTATTTCAGAAGCAAGAAGCAATATCTACGTATATACATTGATTTACACTTACTTCTCTAAAGTATCTTAGTTCGTAAAGCAAACGACATCTGTCATGTTAGGTTTACTTGATCGTTACGCTATTCACGTATCGAGACAACAAATCCTCGTCATCCGCAATTATTCAGATAGAGTCGGATTAGTCTAAATAGTGACAAAAAGGACTTTATATGCATACATGTGCATTTGCAAGTTGCCAATAAAGATTTTTTTTTTCATCATGAACTAATGTGATGCATCTGTGAGGTACAGGTTCTGTAATTATTCTATTCGCTGTCTTCCAGCACTTTTAGCACTTTGATTCATGTTTACTCCTTAATAAACTTACTTGTATCCAATGTTAGGGAGGCGACAAATGTCCTGAAAGGTCAACAGAAACACTGACACGGATATTATCCCTTTAAGACCATTCAGAAGACCGGGCTCGAATTCCGCCAACAAAACATAACGCTAAGTAATTCTTAAATACTTGGGGTGAATTTTATAATTGAATTATCTAATAAAAATATCCAAATATTCAATACGAAATATTCAAGTAAATATCTAAATTAGACACACATTATTACCTGAATAATAAACCATATTTGCTTAGAAGTTAAATATTTGGGTGCTTTATTAGAGAATGAAAATTGATGAAATTCGGCTCTAAGTATTTAAGTATAAGTGTATTTCATAGTGCTAGGTAAAACTGGTTCCGTAGAATTCGAGCAAGGTCCGAAATTAATATTCATGGAATATATCACGGTTCACTATTATATTTCACGACAAACAGGAATAGTTGAAGGACATTGTAATGCTGCATAACCAAAATTATCTTTCCTGCCATGCATTTTAAGAAGCATGTTACCCCCATCTCTCTCTCTCTCTCTCTCTCTCTCTGTGTCTCTCACACACGGTTTCTATTTATGTGACTTTCGTCTTGTTGAATTGTTGAATTATTTAAGATGAGTCTTACACAGCAAAAGACATATTCACATTGATTATTCAATTTTAACTCAACATTCGTCATTTGTAATCCTCACTATTTTCCCCAAAGCCACATAACTTCTAATGCTTTCATGCTCTATACATATTTACGAATGAAAATAAAGACGCCACGAAAGGTAGTGTATTAGTTATGCTATTAAACTTTCTGCTTCTAGCAGAAAATCCCATTGGTTTATAAAGATTTGAAATATATGGCGTAAAACGCAGTCTTATGTAATGTATCATTCCGCGCTCAGTACTTAGCGTATCCACCCAAAGGGATACTGAACAGAATATGACACCTATGTTAAGTCATAAACAGCAACGCTTTAAAGGTTCGATCCATGGTTTACTCGTTATAAGTCCGCTGTGTACACGTGTGTGCCTTCCGGGTGCTTTGGTATCCGTCAACAAAGATGGATATCCATATTACCGAGTACATGTATCAAGAATAAGGTAATATGGATGTTCATCAAATAAATAATCGAGACTTTCTTTCAAAAGCAGAACCTCATTAGTGAAAGGTGTGTTTGTTTGTTTAGGATTAACTTATTTATAATATACAAATATTGAAAACGTTGTTTGAAATCTTCAATAAATTAAAGAGGTTTCTTCAAAGTTGAAAACTCGAATACAAATATAAGTTTATATTCTGAGCGCCAATCAAGGGAGCTATTATGGCTATTATATATATTATAGTTATTATATTATTATCACCAGTACTATTTTTACGACTTGGTATGTCGCGAACTGGGATCAAACCGAGGACCTCCCGCTCCCGAGGCGGACTCTCTAACCATTCAGCACTCAGGCACTGGGGACGGGTACAAATATAAATACAAGTAGGCATAACTTAGATAATTACAGCATAAGTTAGAATAAGAATTTGTTGTATTTTTAATATAAAAAAACACGTTAATAGAGGAAAACCCGTATTGTAATTTATGAATACTGCAAACCGCATACTCACATAAATTTTTATAAAAGATTTAAAAAAAAAAAATATTATTTTTTTTATGCAAATATATATAACTTGTTCGTGTGAGTATATATTCGAGTTTCGAGTGTTGTGAATGCACTTTTTATTTCCAAAATAAATGTGTCGTCTCCCTTCTCATAACAAATAAATTTTCTTTTCGGTATGCACTTGAGAGAGGCTACACTCGTCTGCTTTATTTAAATTTATGACCAGCTGCGACAGACGTCAATGGCTGCGTGGTTCACATACTCAACGAGAGTTCTGTGCATATTCAAGTGTAATTTTAAACTTTCCTATTACACATTGATTGATTGTTTATCCACTTGAAACCGGACCCGAGTAAACAAGGAAAGTGTTTAGAGATATTGAACCTTTGTTTACATGACGATGCTAGTTGCTAAGCGACATTTGGGGTGTATACTGATCAAAATTATCCACGGACTTCTTATGGAAGTCAAAAGAAAGTACGGTTTTCAAAATTAACAGGTAATCCCTGCATATCAGTGAAAATATTGTTTCGTTAAAAAAATATCGATGTTTTATGCTGTTTCTGCTAGAAATGTAAATTGACGATGATAATGCATTCACTGGCTTATTATAACACTCTTTTCATAGAAAGTTTACGTTTGAAGCATCGTTGGTTAACCCACGATTCTGACTGCGCTTCTCTCCATGTATCACCCGAAAGTTTTTAGTTTAGATCGAATTCGATTAGATGCATGGTATTCTTATCCCGACTGCCTGGCGTTAACCAATCCGAACGATCGTATCGTAATATCCTATATCATATATAATATATTCTCCACAAGTGATGTTATACATCCACATAGAGAGAATCAAAACGAAAACGTCATTTTGATTGGCTAAAATAAGTTAGTGCTTAACACATAAAAAAGTCGACTTCCTAGTTGAAAAAAAAAATGAAGAGTAACGGAACGAATTGACCGTTGGTGTCCGGCCGTGGTGTTTTACAGGGATTTGACATGCATACTTATTACCTACGCATCGTACACAATTAATGAGTAAATGCTGCAATTAAAACATTTTAACTAATTCTATCTGATTTAAAACATATATGATAGTATACTGTATGATTTTAGTAACATTAAAAAAAAGACAAAAAAATATATATATATTTTGCCGTATATCTTATGCTCATTTAACGCCTGTCGTGTGGACCAAGTGGCTAGAGATACAGCCTGTACCAGTGGGTTTGATCCCTGGTCTCGATGCGATGTCGTTAAATGCAGGGTGCCTGTAGTAGTGGTGACGCGCTTCGCTTCTCACCAATGCGTCCCAAGTATGATTCCTGGTCACGTGCGTGAGAGGTACAGATGTCGTCCGCCCATGACACGTGGGTTTTCTCCGGGCTCTCCAGTTTTTCCCCACAATAATAACCCCATATGGCACTACCAGAGCTATCGAGAGTGATTGATATAAGTTGTTATAACTTACTTCGTAATCGATATAAAATAAATAAAGTTAAATTAAAGTCGTTAAAGATTTTGTAAATATTCGCTGATATACATATACACTAAAATACCATAAACACTGATGTGTGTTGAAATACAGTATGGTGATCGTGTAACGGTATTAAATTTGTGAAGTGTGCATTATAAGTATGAAAAGTCATATGTACACAGAAAACATTGTTCAAGAGATTTGATGTTGAGTTCGTATGTACGAAACTAGCAATCACAGATTAATTCATTCACCGAGTGTGTCGGATTGTTATTGTTATTATTATAGTGGAGGATCGATATATTGTCTCAAAATTTTCATTGGGAATAAGAGACATTTATTGGATAAAGAGCGGGTGATTGTTTGTTATTCTGATCCTTTATTCATTTTCATTTATTTATAGAACACGATGAAAATGTTATATATGCCGTCCCTGATTCCTTCTTATTTTTTTTTTAAAGGAAATGAAACATTTATTATCTTCAGTTTTTCTTAAACTGCAATTCTAGCCAAAATCAAAGTAGTCGGACAAGCCATATCGATTTTAACTGGCTATTGAAGCGAGAAGAAAAGCATTGTCGAAATAAGTATATGCATGTATGTACATGAATATTGTTTGATAAGATAAAAATGTGTAGATGTACAAGGATTGGATATGGAGCAATATTATTCGCTTTCTCCCAAAAGATCGGAAAGTGACTCATTTGATTATCCTTTGCACTTTACAGATCACTGCAATACACTGGACTTACACACACGATGGCATGGCCGGCTCCGTCCTACATAGTAGCACCATGGGACAGACCGATGTTGGTGAGCATTTATAGTCTTCGAGACAGAAAGACAGACAGGCAGACAAAGCTTTGTTTACAAACTTGTACAAAGAACATCTCCGTAAATATCAACTATGAATAAAAATTAAATATTACAATTTGCTTCACTACAATCACGCAATAATGTTCCAATTCTGACATCGATACCTGAGTGTGGTATCGCCCAATTCAACCAGAGACCCCAACTTTGATATTTGTATACGCACGTAAATGAGTAGTAGGGAAATAAATAAATAAATAAATAAATAAATAAATAAATTAATTAAAAATATTTCAGATCAATTTAACTGTAAATTCATTAAAAACCTAATGCATGTGAACATTGACAAAATAAGAGGGAGAAAGCGTCTTGCAGTGGTAAAACGCCGGGTCACTAATCCAGGGGTTATGGGTTCGATTCCCGGTGGAGGCAAGATTCGTTCCCGTATCTTTCATACTCTGACAGCTAAAATTATGATGGGAGAAAGAAAAAGAAAAGAAAAACGGATGCATATTGTGGCAAAAGCCATAAAAGGAAATATGAGAGTAACATTAAAGGAGAGAGAGAGAAAAAGAGAGCGAGAGAGAGAGAGAGAGAGAGAGAGAGAAGAACATGATTAGCCTTGATTTTACTGTCTATATAACAACACAATTGTAATCTTATTTTGGCTGAAAGAAATATGCAGTTAAGATATTTATAAACGGTTTAATGGAACCGGGTTAGTTTTTAGTAACGGCGGCGGGATTTGTTCCACATGCGCACTAGAAACATCGTTCTTTTTCGTACATTTGGAATATAGAAAATAGAAATCTGTTCTGTTGAAATAAATCGTGGATATATTTTAATTTTTCATAGTTTCTGATTGACCACATATTTAGGGTAACTTCTAATTATTGACAGAACTTCAAACTCCTATGATGAAATTGACTGACGGGCCCGCCTGGATGCCAATCCAGACCGCAGTTTACACTTTGCCTATTTTCACGAAAGTGCTATTATTTCGAACACCGGACTATTTTATTTGTCTTTTTTCTAATTTTTCTAATTATTATTCATTTTATTATGTCACTTTTTTCAGCGATATTTCGCAGTTTTAATGAATCAAAATTTTCTAAACGAATTAAGTCTTGAATATGAATATGGGAAATAATTTCATATTTAACAGTACACTTTTTTTTTAGAACTATTTTGTTTAAATCAAAGTGTGTTATTCGGCGACTAGCAACAAAACGGTGTTAGTGACGCTGATCGTATAAACGGTCGACAAATAAAAATAAAAAATATATAAGTTAATATAAAATGAGTCTACAAACTGCATTGCGATTTGAAGCCGACCATCCGGTCAATCCTAACTTAAAGAAAGCTTACGAAAACCAGGTGCAGAGAATTAAGGTATGTGATGATAAGAACATATCATACAGTAGCAGTATCCTCAAGTATCCTGGAGTATCAAGTTCTCGACAGCATAAGAAGTTATTGCAAGAAAATTGAACAAAACGATCCTTTACTTTTATATTAAATATATCATCAAATGCCTCAATATCTTCATTTCAAATGTAATAAATTTTCAATGGTAATTAAAAACAAATTTAATAAATAACTTTCAAAATCCAATACAAAACAGTAAAAAAAAAATTTCCAAAACGGCGTCTGGAGTTCTCGACAATGAAATGAAAATCAGTCTGTCATGAGTATGTTGCACATATAGAGGCAAAATCTATTAACATCAGTTGCATTGAATTTATGTGTTCTTTTTAAATCACAGAACAGATTGGTTTGTAAAATATAAGATGATCCAAATGAGAACAAGAAACACTATCAGTGTATCACACTGAAAGTGTTCATGTTATTATAGGGTGCCCTCTGAGTTTTGTAATTGGGGTACAATAACAATTTTCCTTAACTTTGTGTCCTTTCAACCAGAGGGTCCCTACAATTTTGGAGGTATAGATGACCAATTTTGGGTGTATAATTCCAATACAAATGTTAAATGTGCATGTTGTATTACAATTAAGTATAAAGTTTACGGTAATATCATTGATAACAGCTATGGTACTAAACGACTTCTGTATATAGTATTGTTGAGAAGTGTTTTCATAATCAAACCTACATTATTTTAAGAACAGATGTTGGTTTACATAAATCAGTGATTGTATGCTTGCTGAGTATTATCGGTAGATTTAACAAGTGGTTTTAAACAATCATAAAAAGAAGCATTAGTGAAAATGGTAAAAAAATCGGTACTTCTTTATTCAATGAATATTTTTACATGTTTCCCAAACATTTTCAATTAAAAGAATGTTTAGAAACAAGGATCAGTCTACTTTGTTTATTGTCGATGGTTTCTCTGTATTGTCATACTTGACGTCAAATATCGCACTAGTGTAAATAGCTGGAGAATACCAATATGGCGAGAACTCAATACTCGAGGATATCAAGTTCTCGCCATATTTGTATTCCTGAGCTATGTACATTAACACGATATTTCACTTCGAGCATGACATTATTTGACCGGGAAACCACTGACACTAAGCAAAATTGATTTATCCTTAGTTTCCAAACTACTAAGTTTTATTTTAAAAAGTCCTGGTTAAATATAAATTACATATTCATTTAGTAAATATATAATTACTGATTTTGTGGCATTTTCTCGAAATCTTTTGCTTAAAAATATTTATTTAGCTATCTATTAATAATCTCCAACAACTTACATAAAGCAGACGATGACTGATTTATGTAAATCAACATCTGTTCTTAAAATAATAGACAACAATCCTATGTACCAAAGTCATTTAGAGACATAGTTTTTTATATGTATAAGGCAAAGCCTTGAAGTGAGCGCAGCATATTTTACATTTGATTATATGTCTGTCTTGACATGGCCTGGTTTCATTACTTACTGACTTCCCCTTACTTAATATAGGAACAGTACTTTTCCGACTTTGCTACTGGACTAAGATTGTGATCCCCCCCTCTCTCTCTCTCTCTCTCTCACACACATACAACAATGAAAGTCTTGGGTAAACTTTATTACCTATTTCTCCAGTGGTAAACATTCAAAATGGCAACTGACTAAAGTTTTCAGAGCATTAGTATTTGAACAAAAAATACAACTATGTGGCATAACCAAAGAGCTTGCTTCATGATCCAGAATTTCAGCCCATCTCGAGCTTTGTTGGCTATTAATCTGATTTTTGCAACACAGCAGTTTTGTTCCTTGTACATTTCCTGTATCTATTCATGGAAAGTGTTGACGTAACACAAAAAAATGCACTGTTCACATGAAAATTGATCTCTTTTAAATTTGTAATAAATGAGAAAAATAAGATAAATCAGTTTTGAATGTTGAAAAATAAAGGTTTATAATGGTAGATATTTGTATTTACTTGTGTGATACAAAATGTGTCATCTATTACTGATGAATACATACTATATGTATACTATTATAGCAGTGTTTTTTTTTTTACCAAACTTGATACTAATTGCACATGTACTTGCAAAAGCATTTAGACAACCATATCTCAGGAAAGGAATGATTTAGAGTTCACCTTATTATTCTACATTTAAATATGTAATGGAAATATCGTCTTCAGTCCTAAACTATTACATTTAAGTTGTCTTAGGTGAACCCTTAATAAGTCAACCAATTTGATAAAGCTGTCTTGTGCAGGTTTGACTGTAATCTATATGTATATTTGTACACACTGTCAAGTCACATTATTCAATATTGTATTTATATATTTCAGTATGACGAGAAAATGGCAGACAGAGAAAATGTTGTGCGACTGTAAGTTTCATAGTTTCTTATTAATAAAATTTTTAAGCCAAAGCCATGTCTTATGCAACCATTAACTATGCATGTGTAACGGGGATGACATATTGGTTTTAGCCTTGATGACTATCCGTCTAGATTTGTTTTGACTTCTAAACTCCAACCCTGCCAGATTTTGATGAAACTCGACATGTATGGGAAGGACCAAATATATGGTGAAGGAGGGTGATGGAAGACTTTATGTTTTTGTGTTAAAAATCAAACTCTAGTTTCTAAAATAAGGTAAATCTGTTGAATAATCCCTTCACTGCTGTGAACTTTTTGTTGTAGTACGCCCGAATCTGGCAAATGTTTTGGCCACTGTTTACTGAAAAAACAACAACATTCGATTGGTCCATTCAATCACATGAATGCAAATGAAATATTCTTATTATAATGTAAGCGATACTACAGAACATATTGGTTTGATTTACACTAGTTAAAGTTGTATACCTTAGACCGTAAACTATGTAATAAATCCGATGGACAGGTAGAGCAGTGAAGGGGTAAAAAAAAGAGGGTAAAGCTAATCCATTAAAACTGAGGTTCCTAAAGCATGAGCTAGCTTCCTTAATCTGCATGAGAAGAACATGTGCAAATTCCTTTTCTCTGAAATTTATGTATGGTCAAAATTTAAATTTTCAAAATCAATCACTTTTTAATAGCCTATAACCATAACCACAAAAACAAAGTAGATCCTCTAAACAAAAGGGGCATGATGGCCCAAGGAACATCAGTCTGTATTAAAACATTTTGAAATCTGGCCAGTAGTTTTGAAGGAGATGATCCCTGTAAAGTTTTATCACATTCTGTCCAGCAGTTTCAGAAAAGATGTCATTTAAAGATTTCACTATATTCATATAAGGCAAATTAGCGCCGCCCCTGGCGGCCATGTTTTTTATGGATTGGAATAATTTCCACAACTTTTGTGAATTCATCCAATGATCATCTCTGCCAAATTTAATCAAATTCTGTCCAATGATTTTAGAGGAGATGTCGTTTTAAGATTCACTATATTATACATATAAGGCAAATTAGTCCCGCCCCTGGCAGCCATGTTTTTTTACGGATCAGAATAATTTTAGCTACTTCTGTGAAGTTAATCACACAATGATCATCCCTGCAAAATATAATCAAATTCTTTCCAGCAGTTTCAGAGAAGATGTTGTTTAAAGATTTCACTGTATACATATAAGGCAAATAAGCCCCGCCCCTAGCGGCGATGTTTTTTTAGCTCACCTGAGCAAAGCTCAGGGTGAGCTATTGTGATCCCGTGAGTGTCTGTCGTGCAGTGTGCGTCGTGCGGCGTCAACAATTTAATGTTAACACTCTATCACCTTAATTTCTTAAGCAATCATCTTCTAACTTTAAGACAATACTAATGACCATAATGTTGAGTTCGAATATGGCTGATATCAGTCAATTAGGTTATGCCCCTTTTAATACAAAAAAAATGCCAGATTTCACATTTTTTACACTCTAGCATCTTCATCTTTTTAGCAATCATCTTCAAACTTTATGGCAATGTTTATGACCATAATATCTCAATTGAGTTCGAATATGGCTGAGATCGGTCAATAAGGACAGGAGTTATGCCCCTTTTAATATAAAAAAATGCCAGATTTCACTTTGTTTACACTCTAGCATCTTCATCTTTTGAGCATTCATCATCAAATTTTATGACAATGTTTATGACCATAATGTCTTGATTGAGTTTGAATATTGCTGAGATAAGTCAATTAGGTCAGGAGTTAAGCCCCTTTTAATATAAAAAAAAAGTGCCAGATTTCACTTTGTTTACACTCTAGCATCTTCATCTTTTTAGCAATCATCTTCAAACTTTATGACATTGTTTATGGTGATAATGTCTTAATTGAGTTCAATTGTGGCTGAGTTGGGCCAATTAGGTCAGTAGTTATGCCCCTTTTAATATAAAAAATGCAAGATTTCACTTTGTTTACTCTCTACCATCTTCATTTTTTAAACAATTATTTTTAAATTTTAAGACAATGTTTATGACCATAATCTCGCAATCGGGTTCAATTATAACTGATATTGGCTTTTTAATTTAGGAGTTATGCCCCTTTCACTATAAAAATGCCAGATTTCACTTTGTTTACACTCAGCATTTTTATTTCTTAAGCAATCATTTTTCTCAGGTGAGCAATAAAGGGCCATTTTTTACGGATTGGAATAATTTTTGCAATTTTTTTTAAGCTTCACCCATGGATCATCCCTGCCAAATTCAATCAAATTCTGTCCAGCAGTTTCAGAGGAGATGTCGTTTAAAGATTTCACTATATACATATAAGGCAAATTAGCCCCGCCTCTGGCAGCCATGTTTTTTTACGGATCAGAATTATTTTAGAAATCTTGGTAGAGAGTTACCCAAGGAATATATGTACCAAAATATTTTGAAATCTGGCCAATAGTTTTGAAGGAGATGATTTTTAAAATTTTCATATTTTTTTCTTTCCGTTGCCATGGTAACCAGAGTTCCACATGGGTCAAGTTTATTTTAGCAACTTTTGTGAAGGTTCACCCAAGGAATATCCCTGCCAAGTTTTATCAAATTCTGCCCAGGGGTTTCAGAGGAGATGTCATTTAAAGTAAATTGTTGACGACGCATGACACACGGCTGACGATGATGGATGCAGGGTGATCACAAAAACTCACCTTGAGCACTTTGTGCTCAGGGGAGCTAAAAATAAAACTTGGATGGGGGTCCTTTAAATAATGCAAAATTATAAGAAATCAATTGTGATAACTAATTTATTTTATTTTTGATTGTCTCATATAGTTTTTTCCATAATTGTTAATTACAGAGTAGATTTAAATCACTTAATCATAAATTAGACTCTGGGGTCAGCTAGTCTGATTCCTCACTTTATAGAAAATTAAAAAAAATATATCCTGTCTAGAATAAAATTGAATTTTGCACAAATTACTGTATAATCCTTAGAATAATGAGATTCCAAAGGCTGTGTGCTATATCCTAATTAGGAACTTAAAAAATCTTCTCTGAAACTGTTAATCAGCATTTAGTGTAATATACATATGTATGGTATAAATTTGAGTTCATAAAAGATATTACTAAGCAAGCTAGGATAATTTCTTTGAAAATAAGGCCTCCAGGGGGTGCATGATGCTAATCGTATGTGATAATTCTGGTTGTTGTCACTCAGGATCACCAAATCAATTTCCAAGTGTCAGATTTATATATGGTTTTATGTAGGCTAATAAGTAAGAGCTTTAGTTGATCTCTTTAATTAATGAGGCTTACTAATAGTGTCCCAATATTATCTATATAGAAAAAAAATCATAAGTTCTCTGAAACAAGTGGTTAGAATTTAATTTATTTTGTAAATATGATCACCTAATGGCCCTCTAAGAAAATTACTGAAACAGAATTGACCTCTTGAGATTTCTAGTCTTTTTATATAAATATTACATACAGAATATTTAAAAAATACTCTTCTTTGAATCAAATGGTTAGAATTTAACACCATGGTCCAGTGTTATTTGTGACTGCTGCTCCATAGATAATTGGGGGAAATTTGGTTTTTCATGGCCTTTCCAAGCACAAATTACTGCATGGTCCAATCCAGACACCAAAGAGAAATTTGCATAAGCTGTTATAACTTGTTTCCCATGTAAAAAATGAGTATCTTCCCTTAACCCTTTCCCTCATAGAGGAAATCCATGAAAAGACCTATGCGAACAACATAAAACCAGATCAGCCTGCGAGTAACTCGCAGGCTGATCAGGTTTTATGCTGTTCGCTGCTCCTCAGTGGTCTGGAAATGAGGACTTTATAATTCGATTTGGTAAGGTTTAACTGTGGTTTTCTGCAGATCAGGTTTTATGTGGTACCTATTGAGTGCGTCAAAATAAGTTTATATGAGGGAAAGGTTAATTTCAGATATTATCATATTATGACCCTCTACCAAAATAGCTAAATACAGATGATCCCTCGAAAAATGAGGCCCCAAGTGGGTTGGCTAGTTTCCTTATATTTGTGATGAAATGAAGTATTAGCTTCAGACCATGCAATTAGATTGGTCCATTGCATCTTTTGTTCCATTGCAACTTTTGTTCCATTTCATCTTTCGTTCCAGTGCATCTCTTATTTATAAGCATGATGGTCACATTGTGTCGTATAAGACTAAACAGTGCTGTAAATTGACAATGCCACGATATATTATTGTCATTTTGTGCATAATGGATAAGACAATTTGTTAGTTTGTTTTAATATTTGTATGCAAGCAAACATATGCAATGTAACAACGGTAAAATAAAAAGCAATACAAACATGTTTGTCAAACATATCATTAATCAACTATTGATCCTGAGGTCTTCATAGATGATTTGCTTAGTGTATCTTTCGTTCCATCCATTCTTAGTTAAATCACACCGTTTTTTACAGTAAATGAAGAAGTTTCCTAATGTATAATCTATATAGAAAAATTCAAAGTTCTCTGAAACCAATGGTCAGAATTCTTCAGAGACTTATTTTGCATTACATTATGTTCAGTCACATTTCGTTCCATTGTAACTAGACTGTTCTAATTATAGAAAATATCAAAATTCTTCTTCAGTGAATTTAATTTTGCTCCCCCCTCTGAAGAAGAGGGGGCATATTGTTTTGCAAATGTTAATGGTCATTTTATAGCCCTCTACCATAATTGCTAAAATAAAGTTGATCCCTTTGTAAAATGAGGCCCCCAAATGGTTGGTTATTTTTCTTTTATGATCTGTATATATGGAAACTTTAGAATTCTCTGTACCTGAAATCTGAAAATCTGGTTGCTGCTGTAGGTAACCAGGTAAAATCAAATTACCTGAATTAGCTTACACTGTATGTGTTTCTGTTGCAAATTAAGGTAATCCATCCATCATTAAATTATATTCCTTCAAATGCTTAAAGATGCAAGCATCCATAGACTTGGTGTTATAGGCTCTTTTACTATAAGTCTAAAAAGGGTTGCATTTACTATAAATTTCCCATGATCACTTGATGGACCATGATCACATTGAATTACCTTAAGAAAAAAATCCATATTCATATCTTGTGAAGACAGAGCCTGAACATTGGGGTACAATTAAAGTGTGACTGTAAATGTAGTGTGACTGTGTCTGTTCACTTCAGTGAGAGAAACGTCAATCTGCGTGGTGAGTGGAATGAGAATCTGGAGGAAGCCAGCTGGAAGAAGCGTATCAAGGCAGACCATGAGGTGCTCCAGTCAGAGATGAGAATGATATCAAAGGCTTCATTATCAGTAAGTGGTCGTAACAGGGTATCAGAAATTATCATAAAAAAAAACTGAATCAATAATAATTTAAAATTAAATACCTATTAATCATTAACCCTTTCCCTCATAGAGAAAACCATGAAAAGACCTATGCGAACAGCATAAAACCAGATCAGCCTGCGAGTAACTCGCAGGCTGATCAGGTTTTATGCTGTTCGCTGCTCCTCAGTGGTCTGGAAATGAGGACTTTATAATTAGATTTGGTAAGGTTTAACTGTGGTTTTCTGCAGATCAGGTTTTATGTGGTACCTATTGAGTGCGTCAAAATAAGTCTATATGAGGGAAAGGGTTAATTATATGATAAAAAAGAAGCCAACTGCCTTTTTACGTTCTAAGTACTTAACCTTTATCTTTGATTGTAAGAATCATATGCTTATGGCCACATTTAATCTTATGTTATTTCTATGTGTAGAAAATATCAAAGAACTATTTGTTTTGGGTTAATGTTCCACCGACACTGTATTTCTGTCATTTGGAGACTTGTCTACTTGAGACAGATATAGTGTTACATGGCCCCACTGTGATATCACGCTGTAGACATGTAGCATGATACCACACCCAGTCACATTTTCCTGACAGCAAGCCAGTAACCAGTCCTTGAGCTACCCTTATAACCGTTCACATCTTTTATGACATAATGTGGTATGACAATGTCGGGGATCAAACCCACATACAACATCCTGATTCTGGGGCAGACACTCTAACTGCTTGGCCATCCAGAACAGTAAATAAATATATTTAAAGTACAGAATCAGACAAATTTATGCAGGTTTTATCATTCAATTTGAGCATGTAAGGTGCTATAAGTGCCCTAGAAATTAAGTGATTGTATTGGAAGTGAATCATTCATTATTCATCCAAATACTTTAGAAAGCGATGGCCAGAATTTCATTTGCACAAACCTTTTTTAATGTATTTCCATAATTGCTATGGTGTGGAAAAAACCAACGACAACACGTAGGAAAAATTATTATTGTTATTACTTCAACGTTTCGGCTAACGCCTTCATCAGGATAACAATAACTTTTAAACATAAACAACAGAAACAATGTCACCATGAATAACGTAACGTCAAAATAGCGGGAAAATGCATACCATTTATAACGTCAAAATGAGATAGGTACTGTTTCAGATATAAAATACAAACATTTCCTATAGCTTATTACAATAAAAAAACATGAATAGGAAAAAACGAAAAACAGTACCTACCATACAAGTAGACATAGGTGACACATATTAATCTACTGTATAAAGTAGTTTAGAATTTAAACCTTCAGGAACATGAGTTCTAAGTTTATGTATCCAAAAGGTTTCTTTGCACAGGCGATCAATGTTGCTATTGATAATATCAATAGGCATAAATGAGAAATCATTTAAATTTATTTATTTTAATTAAATGGTATAAATTTGGATAGCAGATGGCACACAGTTTTTGTGTGGAAGTTAGATGATCTTGCTGTACATCTGCATGGATTATATTTTCAGTATGACTCTTAATATAATTGGCAATGAAAGTAATGTTTCTCAGGTGAGTCAATTTCTGGGTCATCTTGGCCCTCTTGTTTTTAAATCAGGATTAATTTATGTGAAACAATTGTATACATTGTTTGCTTAATGGTTCATGTAGTGAGGTGAGTGATATATGACTAAAGATGAATATATATACTGCTTTCTGTGGCTGAGTGTATAGAGTGTCCACCACGGGAGTGAGAAGTTGAGGGTTTGATCCCCAACCTTAATAGTAGTAGTAATTGTAGATTAACATGGAACTGATACCTCCTTGCTTGGCACTCAGCATATAAGGATAGTTCCAGGAATGGTTGGTTCGTTGTCAGGATAATGTGACTGGTCACATATGTCTATGACGTGATATTGCAGTGTGGCAGCACTATATCAATGTCTCAAGTAGACATAGTCTTCAAATGACTGAAATACTGTCAGTGGGACTTAAAAACTAACGAACAAACAAAAAAATTTTATTGGAAGGATCGATCACTCTATTTGCTTTTGTTTATTGGGGATGTTACTTATCTATCAACAGTGATTGTAGTAGTGTGTAATTTATAAGATGATAATCTGGTTTTTACAGGTCCGGAGGGTAGCATTGCGGCAACTTCTAGAGCGGGATCTTGAGATGTATGAGAAGGAGCTCAGTCTAAAGGGTAAAACTTTCTACAAACAGAGGATCTGAGCTGGTGGCAAGAGTCATATTAGCATAATTATATATAGTTTTATTTAGCACAGATTCTGTTCCATTTGATGATTTAATTTTTGTAATGAACAATATTATGTTAATGAACAAACATTTGATTTTATTTTTTAAAATGTTAAGTTAATTTGTTACAACTAACACTTATGAAAAGTATGTTTTTAGAGAGGCTGATTGTTAAAATAGTTATAATGCATAATAGTATTTTTTCAGCAATACTTTTTTATTGTATAATTTTTCAATGGTGAAAAAGCAAAATGAAAAAAATGGTTTCTTCAGATATAAGTTTACATTATTTAGATTTACTTGATATAATAGAACAAAATATGTTATGCAATTGGCCTTTGTCAGGTCTCTTTGATAATTCAAACCTAAGAGTTTAGCTCCATTTATCAGGTAATTGACCTTTACTTCAGCATTATGTGTGTTCGAAATATTTCCTGTGTGGCTGTGTATATCTTTATGACTGTCATTCTATGAACTGTGATACTTAGAAATATCTTTAATTTCTTTTATAGACTATTTTAGTTGTAAGCATGCATTCATCAATGTTATTGTTTGTAATCATTACTGCTTACATGTCACCATTGTTATTTCAACAACATACTCTAGTTTTGTTGCAAATGAATGTGAGATGATGTCCATAAGCTATATTAAAAAATGAAAAAAAAATGTGTATGAAAGTAAGTTTTAAGTGCATTAATACCGAGATACAAAGGTGTGCATAAATAGGTATTTTAAGATTTAATATTGTTTAAATCAGTAATGACCATTTCCTGCATAGATCTGTATTGTGTATGTTGAACTTTCATAGATGATTTTGTAATTCAGAAACATGTCGACTGTTTTCGATCAAACAATAAAATCTTGTTTTACATTATTTGTTTTTATTTATCCCTTTATACTATTGTATAATCATACCATAATGTTATATTTGCCACATAACTCAGATATCGTCTAAACAAAAACCAAATTTATTTAATTGGAGTTATATCTTGCAATTTTAGTCTATACAATGTACGTTGACAATACATTTTCAGGTTACTTGCAGCATAGAGTAACTCCGGTAATCACGAAAAGCTCTCGTTTAAGTATGTGTATGATCATGTAACCACGAGATTACATGAGATTTGTAAAACTGAAAGTAGCCGCTGTTTACAATAATAGAAAATTGTTATAGAATGTTTAAGCAGTTGATTATATTCAGTCTTATTCTGCCTTAATATCAATAAAAAAATAATCGATGATCATTACAGCATAAGGTGCATGTGAAGAGCATGGCATATGGTCCTAAGACAACTTCATCGCCGGTGTACAAGCTGTATTAAATCTGGCAGATATACGTGAAATAAGGACTATTTAAATCAGAGAGTATCCAATATATTATTGCATATCAGTTCTTGCAACTGATTAAGGACTGGCAATGAAACTTTTCAAGAAGGAAATAATTCATTTAATGAAAAAAGATAATCTTTGCCATTATTTTGGCAAAATATTGCCTGTATGGCGAAAAAGTGAAAATAATGCTCCAGCGTTTATGTTTGTACTGCCACATTATTTTTTTTTTGGTCACCTGAGCACAACGTGCTCATGGTGAGCTATTAGGATCACCCTGTGTCGGTCGTCGTGCGTCGTCAACAATTTGCTTCAAACAGCATTTCCTCTGAAACTGCTGGACAGAATTTGATTAAACTTGATATGGATGATCCATGGGTGAAACTTGACATGGATGATCCATGGGTGAACCTTCACAAAAGTTGCTAAAATAAACTTGATCCTATAGAATTCTGGTTGCCATGGCAATGGAAAAAATATGAAAACTTTAAAAATCATCCCCCTCATAACTGCTGGCCAAATTTCTAAATGTTTTAGTACAGATGTTCCTTGGGTAACCCTCTACCAAGATTGCTAAAATTATTCCGATCTGTAAAAAAAACAAAAAAACAAAAAATGCTTAAAAGTATATAGTGAAATCTTTAAATGACATCTCCTCTGGAAGTGCCAGACAGAACTTGATTAAACTTGGCATTGATGATCCTTTGGTGAACCTTCACAAAAGATGCTAAAATGAACTTGAACCATGTAGAACTCTGGTTGCCATGGCAACAAAAGAAAAAAAATGACAACTTTAAAAATCATCTACTTTAAAACTACTGGCCATGTTTTAGTACAGATGTTCCTTGGGTAACCCTATACTCAGGTGTGCAATTTAGGGCCTCTATGGCCCTTTAGTTTTTAAATGTATCTTTCCTCTTTATAATGGCTTTTTTTTTGTGTAAGGAATGACTTTATTCATCTATGTGTATTTAAGTATAAGGATTTAAGCATAATTATTCCAGTCCTAGTTGCCGAATGGCTAGAGCGTCTTGGAATTCAGAGGTCAACATACCAAAGTCGTAAAAAATAGTATTGGTTTAGATAGATCCCTTGCTTGATGCTCAGCATATACTGAGAGGTTTTACCCAGTGTCAGAATAATGTGACTGGGTGTCTACGGCCTGATGCTGTAGTGTGGCAACACTACATCTGTCTCGAGCAGACGTGGTCTGCAAATGACTGAAATACTGTCGGTGTGCTTTAAGTCATAAACTGCTAGTCATTTCAGCACCTTTATTTAAGCAGAAATATAAAAAAAAATCATAATTCTTCTTCTATGAAAACCATAGTAAGAACTTAATTTCTTTTGGCATGAAAATAGCTGTCTACCATAATTGCTAAAATAAATTGATGTTTTGAAAAAACAAAACAAAAAAAACAACAAAAACTGATGGTTCTGGTAGTTTCCTTATATAGCTTTCTATAGAAAACTCCAAAATTATTCTTCAATGAAGCCAATGTCAAGAATTAAATTTCATTTGAAACAAATGGTCAAATCATGGCCATATACCATAATTACTAAGATAAAGTTGAATCCATAAAAATGTGGCCCCCAGGGATTGAGCTTGTTTCCTTATATACTTAATAATAGAAGATTGCAAACATCTCTTTATATGAAACCAATGGTTAGAATTTAAGTTCTTTTTTCATAAGTCAATCATGGCTGTGCCATAATCAATAAGGTTTTTCTGTTGGTCACTCATGCTGCTGCATAAATGCTAAAATTAAGGTTTTTTTTCATGTATGGTCAACTCATGGCTGTCTGCCATAAATGCTAAAATTAAGTTGATCTCCTGAAAAATGAACCCCAAGGGGGTGGGTAGTTTCCTAATAAAGTTTAATACAGAAAATATAAAATTATTCTCCTATGAAGCATATGGGCAGATTTGATTCTTTTTTAACAAATGGCCACCTTATGGCTGCCTACTATTATTCCTAAATAAGTTGATCCCATGAGAAATGATGATTGTCTGATTTAAGAATTCTTTGTATCTGAAACTGAAATCTGGTTGCTGCTGGAAGTAGTGGTATGAAGTGATTTGAATGGCTTTAAATGAACTTATGTACTCTGGTCAGAGATCTAGGGCCATCACAGCCCTTTTGTTTGCAGTGCAGAGTTTTTTTCACATATTTTCACACTAACTTGAAAGTATAAAAAAGCTTATAAATGTCAAACGTTTAGAAAATTCAAGTTACTTTATATACATTTTGAAGTTGTTTTTTTTCCTGTGGCAGTTTAGGGACACAATACAACTAAAATTCTAGTTTTCTCAAAAAATCACATTAGAAACATACCTTGGAAATTACACAGTTCTTTGAGAATAATAAAAAAAATATGTTTGCATTATATTTACTGGCCAAAATGTTGCCTTGTGACAGCAGGAATACTGATATTTTCAATGCTCCTGTATTATTATGTTTAGCAAAGAAATAAAATTTAAATATTGACTTTCCAGTTTTCTTGTTCATAAATAATCATCTATAATGGTTAATTATAGAAACATTGATTAACTGATGAAAAATAAAAAAAACTTAATTATATCTGTTAATTGTACCACTGTTCTGGTTTTACAGGGAATATTTGGCCTAGGGAAATAAAAATGCAATAAATTTATTAACTTTATTGAACAAACTTCACTGAAGTTCACCAAATGGCATAAATTTATTAATTTCCTTGAAAAGTGCTATTAAAAGTATTCTACCTTAAAGGAATAAACATGAATTATAGATATTCTAGTGCCTTTTCAAGAACCATAACTCCATATGGTATTTTTATTATCTCCCATTACTTTTTTGGTATCTTTGCATGCAATGACTTTTTGATGATATTGTCAGTATGCTTCATTTTCTCTGACAATGCAATATGATGGGGTATTCCGTCACTTTTTTGTGATAGTTCTAGTTTGTGATCTTGTGAGTGTCCCGTCATGCGTTTACGGCGTCAACGATTTAGTGTTTACACTCTATCACCTTTATTTCTTAAGCAATCATTATCAAACTTTAAGACAATGTTTATGACTATAATGTCGCGATTGAGTTCGATTATGGCGAGATCGGTCAATTAGGTCAGGAGTTATGCCCAATTAAATATTTAAAAAATGCCAGATTTTGCATTGTTTACACTCTAGCATCTTCATCTTTTGAGCAATCATCTTCAAACTTTATGACACTATTTATGACCATAATGTCTCGATTGAGTTTGAATGGCTGAGATTGGTCAATTAGGTCAGGAGTTAAGCCCCTTTTAATATAAAAAATGCCAGATTTCACTGTGTTTACACTCTAGCATCTTCATCTTTTGAGGAATCATCATCAAACTTTATGACAATGTTTATGACCATAATGTCTTGATTGAGTTTAAATATGGATGAGATATGTCAATTAGGTCAGGAGTTAAGATTGCACTTTGTTTACACTCTAGCATCTTCATCTTTTGAGCAATCATCTTCAAACTGTATGGCAATGCTTATGACCATGATGTCTCGATTGATTTTGAATATGGCTGAGATCGGTCAATTAGGTCAGGAATTAGCCCCTTTTAATATAAAAAATGCCAGATTTCACGTTGTTTACACTCTGGCATTTTCATCTTTTTAGCAATTATCTTCAAACTTTATGACACTGTTTATGACCATAATGTCTCAATTGAGTTTGATCATGGCTGAGATCAGTTTATTAGGTCAGGAGTTATGCCCCTTTTAATATAAAAAATGCCAGATTTCAGTTTGTTTACACTCTTTCATCTTCATCTTTAGAGCAATCTTCTTCAAACTTTATGGCAATGTTTATGACAAAATGTCTCGATGAGTTTGATTAGAGCTGAGACTGTTCAATTAGGTCAGGAGTTATGCCCCTTTTAATAAAAAACCTTTTTTTTTTTTTTTTAGAATCATCTTCAAACTTTGTTAATGCAATAATTTTTAATTGAGTTCAATTGGGGGCCAATTGGGGCTCCTTTTAATACAAAAAAACTGCAAAATTTCACTTTGTTTACTCTCTACCATCTTCATTTTTTTAAACAATCTTTTTTAAACTTTAAGACAATGTTTATGCCAATAATCTCACAATCGGGTTCAATTATAACTGATACTGACTAGTTAATTTAGGAGTTATGCCCTGTTCACCATAAAAAAAGCCAGATTTCACTTTGTTTACATTCTAGCATCTTTATTTCTTAAGCAATCATCTTTCTCAGGTGAACGATCAAGGGCCATCTTGGTCCTCTTGTTTTTGAGATAATTGTTCAGAGCTTCTTTGAATTTACCTTTAGGAATCGAACTCAAGTGTAAATGATAATTCATCCTCAAGAATGAGTACAAGCATAAATTTACAACATAAATCAAAGCTCTAATAGCGCTAAGAGAACAGGAATGCCGCATTTCTTTTGTTTATCAAAGTGAATTTAATTATTGGTGATCGACTTGCAGCCCTTCAAACACTCTTTCATTTGAGACACACACAACTTCAGTGTCTTCAGCGCTTTGATTTTAATTCAGTTTTGATTTTTCATGCTTCATCTCAAACTCCGTGCACCGGTTACGTCACGCTACGCTACTGTAACCACTGCCACCACACAAGTCACGTGATGATAGTTGAAACCATGTGACCAACACTCATTATTTTATAAATTTATGTTATTTGAATTGATTTTTTTTACTTTTCTCGTAATCATGAATGTTATTTTCGTGAAATTATCAACAATTGATTGTTGATATCATTAATTCATTTGAAGATCTCTTCAAATCATTTGTTGATATCTTCAAATCATTTGTTGATATCAATAATTATTTTGAAGATATCTCTAAATAATTTGAAGATATTTTCAAATATTTGAGTTTATGTAGATTTGGCGTTCCATAACCTTTGACTATGGGAATATTGATTGTAAAACAGATTACACCACATTATTATATAAACTTTTTGTATTAACAGTTACCGACTAGAAATGTAGATCTTGGATTCAGTCCTATTGTAGTTATGTTGAAATCACTTCCACGAGGTACGAAGCCAGTACGAAAAGCAATAGGTGCGAACGTGATTTAATTTAATACATATTTTTATTCAAGAAATATAGGATTGAACAAGCTAAATGCCTAGTGAGTTCTCTCCTTTTACAGGTCATGCATGCATAGCATCTGTCAAATTAAAGGTATTGCCTGCATTATGACAATAGATATATAGAAATAAAATTAAAAAAATATATATAATATAAATTGCATCCCAGAAAGAAATATCTGACAAAATGTGTGCCAAAAATTATCTCAGCGATGAAATCGTTCGATACAAAGCAAACTTTTATCATGCATTAAGAAATAATATCTTGCCAGAAAGTAAATGAGAAAAAAATGATGGATTTTATTTTACTCCTTTAGGAATAATATATATTACACTCTTACCCTCCCTATTTCTCTTGCCCACAATTTACAATTTTATATGAATATGTGGAAGGAAATCTAAAATAACAAACTTTCATTATCTAATTTATGTTTTTTTTTAAATTTAATATACACATGTACTTAATACAGGTAAATTAATGATATTCAATATAGCAAAATATATATATATTAAATTGCAAAAAATAATTAAAAAGAGAGTTTGTGAAAATTGTTCTCCGGCTTTGACTCGAACCCACACCCCTTTTCAACCCGTTTGTATGGCGATAAAGCCTCTGCACTAATTGGTCAACCATTATACAGAAGAAATTGTATCTATATATTGTAACACGGCCTGAGGAGTTTTCTGTAGAAAAGTACTCGTGTTTTATTCAATACCGCACACTTTTTAGTGGTCGGAGTTTCCACGCCCATGCAATAACTGATGCAAAACCGTGTAGTTATCCAGATAACCGCACAGTAATGGCGGACCATGCAGTTATCCAGATAACCGCACAGTCAAAGCGGACCATGCAGTTATCCAAATAACTGCACAGTAATAGCGGACCATGCAGTTATCCAGATAACCGCACAGTCAAAGCGGACCATGCAGTAATCCAAATAACTGCACAGTAATAGCGGACCATGCAGTTATCCAGCTAACCGCACAGTAATGGCGACCATGCAGTTATCCAGATAACCGCACAGTAATAGCGGACCATGCAGTTATCCAGATAAACGCACAGTCATAGCGGACCATGTAGTTATCCAGCTAACCGCACAGTAATGGCGACCATGCAGTTATCCAGATAACCGCACAGTAATAGCGGACCATGCAGTTATCCAGATAAACGCACAGTCATAGCGGACCATGTAGTTATCCAGATAACCGCACAGTAATGGCGACCATGCAGTTATCCAGATAAACGCACAGTAATGACGGACCATGCAGTTATCCAGATAAACGCACAGTAATGACGGATCATGCAGTTATCCAGATAAACGCACCGTATTGGCGACCATGTACTTATCCAGATAACCGCACAGTAATGGCGACCATGCAGTTAACCAGATAAACGCACAGTAATGACGGACCATGCAGTTATCCAGATAAACGCACAGTAATGACGGACCATGCAGTTAACCAGATAAACGCATAGTAATGGCGACCATGCAGTTATCCAGATAACCGCACAGTAATGGCGACCATGCAGTTATCCAGATAAACGCACAGTAATGGCGACCATGCAGTTTTTCAGATAAACGCACAGTAATGGCGACCATGCAGTTATCCAGATAAACGCACAGTAATGACGGACCATGCAGTTATCCAGATAAACGCACAGTAATGGCGATCATGTAGTTATCCAGATAACCGCACAGTAATGGCGACCATGCAGTAATCCAGATAAACGCACAGTAATGGCGGACCATGCAGTTATCCAGATAACCGCACAGTAATGGCGACCATGCAGTTATCCAGATAAACGCACAGTAATGACGGACCATGCAGTTATCCAGATAAATGCACAGTAATGGCGACCATGCAGTTATCCAGATAAATGCACAGTAATGGCGGACCATGTAGTTATCCAGATAATTGCACTGTAATGGCAGACACTCGGTCAACACATATCTGCACAGTTATGGCGGTACGACCTTTAGGTGATCCTTAGTATCAGTAAGTTAGCGGAATCCAAATGAACCCTTCTCCACTTGCCTTTATTTATTTATTCATTTTTGTGGGCAAAACAGTATTTTCTACAATTAGACAATAAATAAATAAATAAATAAATAAAAAAAACAATAAAAAAAAAAAAAACGAATACAAGTGAAGTAGAAATTAGCAGTATAGTCATATGGCGTGGTACTTAAGGTTATTATAAGCTGTCACAAGTAGCATATTTTGCTTCGATTCGGAGGAGAATACTGCATTTTTGTCAGCTGTACAGGATAACCATACATACGGGAAATCATTCAGAGTTCGTGAGTATGTGTTTGCTTTCATAAAAAACACATCAATATAGTGATGTTTTCCCAAATGGTTGAAACTGGTATGGTCACACTGAATTAGAGACCTTTTGAGAATATGGAAGATAATCAATCGATGGCGAGATAGCATGTGATTAGAAAAGATTTTCCGCACTGTCGTTCATATCCATGATCAAACGTGAAACCTAACAACTATGACATATTATTAGCACTAACTCAGTACGTCCTTCTCTATTCAAAGGTACGTGCCTATCTGTACGGAAGGCACCGAAATGTGAAGGTTTGTTTCAACAGAGTTATTTGATTTGATACTTAATTGGCTTCTTTTCACTGATTGGTAATTTTTATGGGGTTTCTTTTTGATACCCAAAGCGCTCAACATTTGGGATCAGCTGCATAAAAAAACGTGACCATAGCACCGCCCCCTTTCCTATATATGGCCATGTTGCAAGACATATATTGCACTGGCTTAAATCGCAGGTTAATCAAGCTCAGCTCGCGAAGCATATATATATTGTTGCCTGTCGCTGGAAATTCCACCCAGTCATGTTTCAAAATCTCTCCGAATGGGGTGCGATTTTTTTCGCTCTTTTTTTTTTCTTTTTTTTTCGTGCAATTAATCAAAACACGTTATCTCCAGCATCGATTATCAACACATTTTAATTCCTTTTCGTCTTCCATAACGCAATCGTACTGAAATAAAAACCTGAAAATTATCACAAGTTAGTGATAAGACTGAAAACAAAATTTGGAAACTATTTCATTTCTCTGCGTAGAAAAAAAGGAGAAATCTATAAATATAGATGTCTTAATATAGCCCCGAATTGTGCGATTCAAAATGTGTGCTACAAATGAACAGCGTTGTAAGCAACCCTGTTCAAACATCTCAAAGTGCAGTCTATTCCTTACATGCTGGAACCAATGAATGTCTGCATTAAGTAAAGAAGCAAGATTTCAAGTACAAATTGACAAATGTAGACAGGAGAATGAACATAATCTTAAGAAGAAATAATGTGAAAATGACTTAGAAGTGAATTAGTAATTAAACTAGTTCTAAAGAAATAACTACCTTGAAATTAATTCTTTTAACGGTTGGTATTTCTCTTCTTTATGACTCCGTGTTTTTTTTTTATTCCTTGGCATGTTCCTCCCTCTGGAGTCGGTTCATTTTAATATATGGGGGATTTATGTCCTTCTTTATTCACATGAATTATACAGTTTCCTTCACTTTTATAATGCTATATAAAAAAACAAGCATGAAGGAGTGAATTAGAATTTATTTACCCATGTGTATATCAAGTTCGTGAATGAGTGCGTGTGAGAGAAAGAGGACTCAATCATACATTGTTCATTCTCTTTTGAAATGAAAGACACATTTCAAGTCACGATCTTCAATTGACTGATATCATCAGGAGAATGCAAGCATGAGAGAGGAGAAATAATGTGGAAACAACTTTGATTTAAAATAGAAAACCTGTACTTAAGGAGTAAATACCTTTAAACTCGCTCACTTTCAATTCAAATATCAGAATGTAAATGAAAATATTACATGAAAATATCAGATTAATAAGTATTTCAAAACATTATTTGATTACCGGTAAACATACTATTTTAAAGGTAAAAAAATCCCAACGGTTTCACCTTTTAGAACCTGCTTCTGAATAAGTAGCATCAGACTTTGACCACTTCAAGCAGGCAGCGGTTAATATACAAAATTAGTTACCTTTAATCCTTTCTTAACCTTTGCTATTTACTTTAATGTTTTACAACGACTTGAATTCCATCAAAGTCTTTCACTGTCCTGATAATGTTCAAGTTCAGCGTTTGTTTTCTTTCTCTCACAATAACAATTCCTAAAGTTTGCACTTTTCCTACCTATATACATTCTCATGAGGGATTGGCAGTAACCAGAGATAGAGAAATATAATGATTTGAAGAGAAAGACAATTCGTTCGGTTTATATCCATACTGAATGAATATCGGTGATTAAAAGTTCCTTTAAAACCAAAAAAAAAAAATAAAAAAAAAATAAAATAAATTCATTAATAACATTTCTATTGATCACATCCGTCTAAAAGCATTATGATTGATAAAACAGGTTAATTAAACAGTTTTGATTGTTAAAACAGCGAATAAAATTTAGCAACAGTTCAAAAGGAACTAATAATTTGTACTTTACGGTATGAACACATGGGACCACTTTAAATGTTGGTTGGTGTTAAATTAGATTATGCCATGCGACCAGGAGAAAAATAGTACGAAAGTGTAATACATTAGTACATTAACCATTTTTTAGCCACCGTTTATTTTCTCACATGCTTGGTTTGATAATGTGCTCCCTTTGTGTGTGTGTGTGTGTATATATATATATATATATATATATATACAACTTTTATGTCAGTCCAGCATATATTTCAAACACACATGAAAAGATAACACAAATATATGTCGAAATATTGACCTTAACTGCTTAGATAGCCAGAACTCGATATTCTGTTTGACAATTGAGTGCTCCCGCCTGCATCGCGTGATACTGGATATTTCCCAAGATGACATCATTTGGATGTTAACGTTTTTCTTACGATAGTGTTATCATGGATTGAAATCACTTTATTTAGATCAATTTAAAATTGAAATATTTACTTGAGAAGAAATTTAATTATTAAGATATACTATGTACATATGGTAAGTGTTTTGTCTTTCGAAACATGCGGCCACACTGAATTTATCGTATCAAATGCTGGCATCAGCCAATATTCGTACAAAATGTGTGTAAATTACAGTTCAACGGATTTCAGCAGGTAATTTCAATCAAATATTTTGTTCAAGCTGACAAATGATAAATACTGATTCTTTCCGTTTTCGATGATTTAAGGTTAGTTGTTTATGTTAAAGATTGAAAAAAGACTTCTGAAATATATTTTAATTTTCCCGAAAATAATAGGCAATTTTCATCACTTAGTGAACTAGTCTTTTACTTTTATTATTTGTGGAATATTCACTTCTACTTTAAGGAATATGCGACGTTTTTGTAATTGTTGTTAAATAAAAAGAGACGCATGCATGGTCAGAGAATTCGTTCAATTCATTAATGTTAAAATTTATTATCAATGGAAAAGTTTCATGTTTAAGGATATTTAAATAATTTCTTAATATTCCATTTCCGATGACAAAGCCTTTATATTGAAATATATATGTACACACACACACACACACACACACACACACACACACATATATATATATATATATATATATATATATATATATATATATATATATATATAAAATATAATATATATATATATATATATTAAAAGTAAAAGTGTATTTTTCATATGTGTTTCCGCTGCACAAGATATTAAGGTGATTTGTTGGTATGAATTTGACACACCCTGGTCCCCTGGGTAGTTCTTCATCTTACATTCACCAATATTGCCGCCGTCCATGTGTATGTTTATCTCCACATCCTTACTTGTAAGGGATAAAACTCGGACAGCAAGTACATAATGGATGGACAGAAGAACGGATAGTGGCGTGTGGGTGGACGGATACATTGGTAGAGGATCGAGACGCTCAGCGTGACACGCGCATGCAAGTGCTGTTCATGATATGCCATTCGCTGGGAATAAACTAACTTAAAATGTTAAATGTTAGCTAGCAATAGTGTTTAGTTGGATGGGCTGTCAATGATTAGAAGGGCGAAATAAACGAAACCTCGTGAACGTACTGACCATGCAGTATATAATCCGTTTAATATCAAATTTTAAAGATTGAGGTTCTAAATGAAAACACAATTTAACATCTAACTGACAAACGAATCCCAATAACCAATTGGCATTGGCATTGTCCGGACTTTTCTATATGGCGGTTAATGCTGTATATCTTGTTCTTCCTGATCCGATCTTTTTGCGATATATTTTTTATTTCAATATTTTTTATTCGTTTCTTCATATTTTGAAATATATTCTTTGATTAGAATGTGCTCTGATATATCTTATTTGATAAGTTTCGATTGCCCCTCTTATGAATGATATTGTCCCGGAGTGGGCTTTGATGTTGTTGTAATAACTTGAAAATACATTTTTTTTTATGATTTAAATCCTCAAATCTGCTATTTGACGATAGGCATAAAGTACGAAGTTTAAATCCAGTACCCAATTACATGTTTATATAAGATACAACGATAAATATGAATAGCTAACTTAAATAAGTATATGAATAATTTAATTCGAAATAAATTCCTGACAGCCAGACTTATTCCAAGATATATAATTTAGAGCTTATACAGCTGCTGAAATTAATAAGGGCCTGGCTATGTACATAGGGTAAGATTCTTAATATGTGTTCAAAATCATTTTTCAAAGCAATATAAAACTATGTATTACTTATAATTCAGTTTTTAATACTGAATTTAACCCAAGCGAGGCGAAGCCGTAGACAAGGTTAAGTTTAAAAAAGAACTAAAAGTGTCTTAGCGTTTGTCTCACTTTTGTCACGTAGGCCACAGCGGCCCCTTTGATGTCGGTGGTAGGAGCATCCGGCTCACGTTACCGTTCAAAACAAACGTATTTTCGCATAATGTGGACAAAGTATGAAAATCGTAATAAATATTTTTTTTTAATTTGGACTGAAAAAACCCCCACAAAAACTATTTTATCGGCTGAAAGGTGGGATAAAATGTAAAAATGGTAAAAACGTGTAAACCAGTGAAATATATTACTAGAAGCTATGTAGGTTGTGAGTTAACACTAGACTTATACATTGTTTATGGTGCAGAATGTGTGTAAGAGCGTTTTGGAAAGCTAAACTACTCTTGAAATTCTATTATTTATGTGAAACGGCTTTCATTTAAACGAACGATTTCAAATAGCTCCGGTAGACTTATG
Source organism: Solen grandis (assembly GCA_021229015.1). Classification (NCBI taxonomy): domain Eukaryota; kingdom Metazoa; phylum Mollusca; class Bivalvia; order Adapedonta; family Solenidae; genus Solen; species Solen grandis. The sequence continues at coordinate 46,275,273 of CM037780.1, read as the reverse complement.
AGACTGGTGTGAGATACGTAGAAAACGAGAAAATGTTCAGATTGGCTGTATTCTGTAAGTACATGTACACATACTAGAAAAAAGAACCGCAAATTGCAACTATACTTCTTAAAAAAAACACATCATTAATATCAGTGAATTACTATTTGAATGTAATATTTAATTATTAAACATTAATTATTGAAATTTAAAATATTGAAAAATTGTCATTGTCCTTTTCAAATTAAGGCCCTTTAGGTAACTGGCCCAGCACACATTAAACAAGAAAAAACACAGGTGCCCGAGTGGTTAGAGTGTCTACCCAAGAGGTCGTTGGTGCTATCCCCGCCCACAATCGTAAAAAGAGGATCTGATATATCTCACCAGCTTAAGGGTAGTTCCTCACTGACAGACCCAGTGTCAGGATAATTTGATTGGTTGTGTTATCGTGCCACTTGTTCGCAGCTTAATTTCGCGTTTAGGTAGCACTTTGCTTATCTCTTGTAGAACAAGATCTTTCTTATAAAAATGCTGCGGGGGATTTAAGAAATTGAGACTGAAGAACGTTTATTTGATGTACGAATTTTCTGTTAACCGTTTCGCACTGGAAAGACCAACTATAAAGAATGTCAACTCCACCGCAATATTACTGTATTGAAGTAGCTTGTAACCGTCTTTCAGTGGAACAGACTATACTATAGTTTTCATAGTATTCGATTGTGCAGATATTCATAACGTTCGGCCTAAATTAGCACCGAAGAAACGTGTTTCAGTGGAACAACTATGTATTTATCAAAAATTCTGTAAGTCATTCAGGATACTTTATCAAAATTTAGTAAATGCGAAGCATGTATTTCATCTGTATATCTCAAACAATGGTGCTTAAGGTTTGCTTCTAAGTATTGGTATTTTCTACCAAATATCCGAAAATATGTCAAAAGTGAGGTTAGACGGCTATGCCGGAATAATCATGAAATAGCTGAAATACCTTCGTCTGTTTGTTAATTGGATTTAACGTCCCATAGGCAGTATTTCAGTGTCATTTAGAGACTATTTCTACTTGAGACAGATATAGTGTTGCCACACTGCAGTATCACGCCGTAGACATGTGGCGTGATACCACATCAAGTCACATTATCCTGACACCTGGCCAACCAGTCCTGGAACTACCCTTATATGCTGAGTGCCAAGCAAGAGAGCTATACAGTACCGTTTCTACCGACTTAGATACGTTGCGGCCGAGAATCGAAGTCACGACCTCCCAATTCCAGGGCGGACGCTCTATAACCACTCGGCCACCGGGGCCGGTAGCAATGTTTTTTGGGGTCAGAAACAAAACTAGAATATATTTTCGGTTTTGTTGCGTTGTTGTCATTGTGATAAATATATTTTTACCACCATTTGGGAAAAGTGACGAGAAGTTATTTAGATATCCTATATTTCAATCAGTCTTCACATCTTCTCCGCAATTACTGGCCATATTTGATAATCATTTAAGTACTACTGTTCCTTGAGTAACCATTATCAAATTTATTCAAAATACACCGCCTCACTCTTATATACGAATAATAAAGTTTGGAATCTCTAAAAGTACTGACCTAATTTCAAAATATTTTCTCAAAGATACATGTATTTCTTTTGTATTTCTCTATAACGTTTGCAAATGGTTTAATACATTTTTTTTTGCAACGCACTACCCAAAATAACCGACTAAAAGTCAAAATGAGGGTGATGCATACCTTACCACAATGCTGTAACGCATTTAATGATTAATGAAAAGGTTACCATAATGAAACATGAAGGTTATGTTCACAAGGGGGATGGTACTGTCTAAATGAATAATGTAATTATGGACAAAATCTGTTAAGAGATGGAAGCTTGATACCATGGTGGTCCCATATCGTTCACCTTTAAGAAATACCACTGTTCCAACAATAACCTACAGCATTTACCTGGCTGTTACATGCCATAATGTAACTTGGTAGAGAGATTATAGTCATTAACAGTGTCTATAAGTTTGATCAAAATTGATTTGTACTTGCAAATGCTGAGGTGTAAACAAAGTGAAATATGACATTATTTTATACTTCAAGGGCCATAAATCATGACCTAATTCGCCAATATCAACCATAATCAAATTTGCTGGAGATATTACAGCTCAACATGGTCATGAATTTTGGAGATGATTGATTAAGAAATAAAGATGTTTGAGTTTAAACAAAGTGAGATCTCTATATATTTAAATTTATAAGATATTTAACTCTTCTAAATTCTCCGGAAAATATATGACTTTATTCTTTGGACTCGTCTCTGGCTGGAATCCGAGACTTCTTTCCTGTTTTCATGTTCATTTAAAACATAACAGGTGACCGTTTAAAATCATTAGTCTAATCATATTGATTAATTTATCAGTTAAACAAACACAGTTCCCAAACGCATTAAAACAGAAAATGATATAATAGTTTCACAGCTTTTAGGAAATATTTGAGTATCGAAGGAAGCTGAGTGTGGCGGAAACAGGGTCGAGTGGTAAACCAAGCCAGAGGTGTTAGGTTTGATCCCCCGCCTCACCGCTAAGGTTTTTAATTGTCTTCCTTGATGGGCGTTAAACGGGGGTTCCGTGTGGCAGTTCTTTACACTGGTGCACGTTGAAGAGCCTGTGTAGTTCTAATCAGGGCTGCATTCTGTCTGTGCACTATGCTTTTAAACCTAATACTACATAATTATATTCTCATGGGAGAACTAATGAATGGTTCTCATCCGAGTTGCGAGTATAAAAATCACAATAACGCAAAGGTGATAAAAATTGTTGTTGTAGTTGTATTGGGGTTTACCGTCGCTGCGATAGTATTTCAATCATATAGCGACGTCCAGCTAATTACAGGTGGAGGAAGACCCCGAGTACACAGAGGTACCCAGGTAGAACCACCGACCTACCGCAAGCCAGCTGGAAGGCTTCCTCACATGAAAAATCCGAAGTCCCTACCGGGATTCGAACCCACAGCGGTGAGGGGCTGAGAGATTTGTAGTCCATGACTGTATCCTCTTGACTCAAACATTTGTATAGTTTTAACATTGCGTTTTACTTTTACACTAATGTAGAACGCCATTGAATATACATGTGTGTAAAAATAGGCGTTTAATCAAATATGGTAGTTTACAGTTTATGGTAGACTTTGTCCGCCGTCGTCGGCGTCGTCATCATACTTTCTTGTCCAGAGCTTTAACACTATTGCATGGATTCAATCCAAACTTGGAACATGATTACCTTATGAGGTGTAGAAGTACAGTGGTCAAGAATAGAAACACTAGCTCATCTACCCCCCTTATTTGATTCTGTAAAAAGAAAAAGAAAATCCGAGGCAAAACGTCAATAGTACATAATGGATTCACTCTAAAATTTGAACATATCATGAAGCTAAGTGATTCTGGGTAATTCAAATCTCTGAACGAGATGTAAATTTGTGCAGTGCACAGGAACTGTAACTCTAGCTTGTCAAATTCTTGAATTACACCCCATAGATGATTCTGTAAAAATGACTTGACTTGACTATTTGAGTTTATCGTCGCTTCGACAGTATTTCAGTCATATAGCGACGTCAGCTAATTACAGGTGGAGGAAGACCCCGAATGCACGCAGGCATCCGGGTAGAACCACCGTGTAAAATGACGGGAGCATAATTCCAATACTATAATATTCAATAATAAATATGGTGGGTGCACTTCAAACTTAGATATTGGATACCTTATGAGGTGTAGAAGTGCAATACATAGGACACCCAAATCTTGCTAAATAGGGATGACGTTTATGCATCCCTGTGTTGGTATCAAATTATAGGACCTTTTTTGTACAATGAGAACTTGTGGGTAACACGTTAGAACCAAAATTAATTGAATTTTGATCAAAACAATATCTTCATGCTTTCGGCGAACTGAAAGAATCAATCCAGATTCATAACATACAACTCAGTCATAAAGATCGCTCTCATCATTAGAGGCCGCCGTGGCCGAGCGGTTACAGTCGTGGACTACAAATCCCTCAGCCCCTCACCGCTGTGGGTTCGAATCCCGGTAGGGACTTCGGATTTTTCATGTGAGGAAGCCTTCCAGCTGGCTTGCGGTAGGTCGGTGGTTCACCCGGGTACCTCTGTGTACTCGTGGGTCTTCCTCCACCTGTAATTAGCTGGACGTCACTATATGATTGAAATACTATCGCAGTAACGGTAAACTCCAATACAACCCCCTCATCATTAGCAGCAGCATCCAATTTTATCACCAGCATAAGTATCAATATTCACCAAAACAAATTCAATTTATACTAACGTTACAGTTGACAATATGATACGGAATCTTAAAAGGCTAGCATTGATATACAAGATAGGTATATTGTTTTATAGTTGTTGCATCCTATGACTCATAAGGTCATTATGTGTACCATAACATATATCCAAAGTTGAAATGATGGACAAGTTTCAGTCTTTCTCCATTATATACGACACTATAGATTTGGACCAAAATAGTCATTGTGAATGTCATAGGATGGTGTTAATAAGTTAAACAAGTGAAAATCTGTTTCTTTTACATACATCCAGGACTTGCATACTTAAATGCATATATGTAGTATCCCTTTCATTATGTATATATTTTTAATCATTCTGTTTAACTGACCTATTCAATACACAATTTGTCACTTGATCATGTATTTATACGTGTCTCACCTGTGAGAACGCTTTCTCACGTGTTGTTTCAGTTGCCATTATAAAAATATCGAATAAACATGGGGGGATGGGGAAAGGTGATAAATCTCACGAAACGATCATAAGAAAAAGCACGTGCAGCACTGGTTTTCATTCCATTTGTCAAGATGAGCAAAAATCTCGCAACTGTGCACAGGACGCGCCAGTTGGCAATCGCGGGAAAACAGTCTACAGGAACTGACGGGGAAAAAAACAAAGATTCACGTTACGACGACATATGGCCACAAAGTGGTAAGTTTTGATTTTTTTTCCAGTTAACATTGTATTACGTATTTACTGGACGGTCTTGGCAATGATAGCAAAAAACCCAAGTTGGCTAAACTTAAGAAAGATAGCTTACGTTGATGTGGTAGTCAGAATTTGCAACGTGTTTATTGTCTTTGAAAATTAAAGAAAAAATATTCAAAGCATGTAACTGAATCTCATCTCCCAGAGAGAGCGGGTAATTGCAATTATGAAAAAGACGCCTTTTTTCGTAGTTGCAGTTTCCCGCCCTTTTACATCCCGTTATATTTCAAATTATATCTGAAAATATTGCCTGTATAATTCTTCTAATTGTTAATGTAGTACAGTTGATTTTCATCATTTACATTGAAACCCTACTAGAACATCGCATTTCATTGCAATTTATTCGTTGGCCATGACACTTTTTTTGTTCCTTTGTTTAAATTTGAGCGCGTTTTTTTTCTTCTTTTTTTTTTCTCCCGTGTACGGGAATCGCCTAATAGTTTCCCGCGCTGTAAGAATAAAGAGTAAAGCAAGCACCTGCGCACATCTTAGTTCAACATTGATGCTATGTATGGGGGTTATATAGGAATCAGTCAGTCTGTAGACGAGATTCTCGGCTAACTTTGGTCAATTTTTTAAGGTCTGAAAACCCTTATAGCCATCAATTCCATCAAAGCAACGCATATAACTTAACAATAAAAGCTTTTAAAGTGTCAAAACAGTGGAAATCTTAGGGACAAACTGACATGTTATGACATATGACAGAAGTTCTTTTATTACCCTCGCCCCCATTTGATAATTTTGCTGTCATGAGTTATCTCCCTGGAAAACTAAAATCTGAATTTGAATTTTCAATACTGGGTTTAACACAACAGAAAGAGAGCTTCGCACTATTGGCGATGGCTCTTAAAGGCATTTTTGAATGCCTCGACTGAGCCAGCATGCACTATATTATCAGGGAGATAATTTCAGTGAATTAGTGTCCACAAAGAATGAATTTTCATATTGTTTAGTTTGATTATGGCATTTCCAGACCCTTTGATTTTTTTTTTTTGCAAATGCGTTTTTCTTATATATTTGATGTTTCACAGCCATTATTTTTTTGTAATTATTGTCCTATTAGGTCTGGTGAATTTTACAAAATCTGATGTTGGCAGTGCTGGAACTGTAACCCCCAACCACCTTGTACATTAATATTAATCTGAGGCTTAGACGTCTGTCTTGTAATGTTTCTAATTCAAGTTCTTGTTTCATTTTTGATATTGTCCCTGGTGTTCTGCTTGTATAAACTCTTTTTATGAATCTTACTGTCCTGTTTTTAACTCTTTCTAGTTTGTCTATATTGTCTTTCTGGTAGCTAGGGTTCCCGGTGATAGCCCCATATTCCATTATTGATCTTACTAGTGTAATGTAGGCTGTTTTATACAGGTCTCTGGTACATTTCTGAGATTTCTTCGTAATAAGCCTAAAGTTGAATTTGCTTTTTTGCATACCTTGTTGATATGTATATTCCATTTTAAGTCATTTGAGATTTGTAGTCGAAGATGGGGATTATTTTGTACTTCCTGCATTATGTGGTTTTTTATTTTTATTTCAGAGATTGGTGGCTAACACTTGGTGTCATGGATTTCCTTCAGCTTCCATTCAGTCAACAGATGGTAGTGCCTACAAACACAGCCTCCAACCTCTATCCTAAAAAAGAGATGTCCAGTGACCTTGTGGGTTGAGCACTTCCTACATTGGAGACGTTGGTAGGATCCGTGTCAATGACACGCATGGGAGAAGTGACCAGGTATATAAGTTAACATGTCTTTGCATCATTATTTCTCATTAGCAGGTATGACTACCAATAGTCGTCTGAAAAAAAAAAAATAACTCAAAATTATTCTAGCTCACCTGACCATGGAGTGGTTAGGGTGAGCTATAAGGTTTTAAAATGTTCATCATATGTCTTTTAGACCACCCATTGCCCTTCATCCACAATAAGTTTGTTTCATCAAGACAAGTCCCTATGAAATGAATGAAATATCGTCAGTTTTATGTTAAACCCAAACAAATTATTTACCAATCAGTTGAAAGCAGAAATGAGATGAGAAAAGTAGAAAAAGGAGACACTATAAGCACCATTCGGTCAGTCTCATTCAAGAATGGTACCTCTCACTTTGTTTTTGATACAGTTATGGCCCCTTTTCAACTTAGAATTTGCCAAATATGCCTGTCCAATAGTTAACACATTATTATATAAGGCTCAGATTACATATATAGGTATACCTATTCATCTCAGTAAAA
>CM037780.1:46217920-46267920 GCA_021229015.1 Solen grandis | reverse complement strand
CATCTCTGAGATGCTTCCACGAATTGTGGTGCATTCAAAGTACATTGTGTTCCACTAGTATCTGGGAGTTGCTTATAAATTCAGTTCAGGGAGCCACATTTCTGAATCAAAACTCTCAAAAAGTGTTACTGTCTCTTCATTAACTTCATTAAAATTGATTTTTTTCCTCGACGGAGTACTCATAGAGTTTTTTTTTTAAATTTAAACGGCTTTTTGCTTGAGTTTTAGTGCTGGCATTTTGCATAAATCTTAAAAGAAGTTATGTTCAAAAGAATATATATTTCTATATATTGAACGTAAACCAACCACAATGCCTACTAGTATTTTTCATGCATCACAGTAGTTTTTAATTTTAAAAGATAAATATATACTACAGAACAGAACCGAAAATAACTTTATTTCTCAATGGTACAGTTAAAATTCATTTAATTTATTAATATTCAGCTAGCACAACATTTTTCTAGTACTGAATATCCATATCTTTCATTTCTAGCACTTTTTTCTATAAGCAAAAGGATCGCAGAGGCCCGCAGATTAAACAAGCTCCTATCAACTTTACCCCCCACCCCTCCCCCCGCCCCCATAACGGTTGTCGATAAAGTTTCGTAAGGTGCAGAGTTTGAATTGACCAATCATATTAATTGTTCTTACGTCACTCTTTCCCAGAATTTAAATATAGCAAATGAACATTTGATAGCATACGAATGAGCAATTTTACCATACGAATAGAAACAGTAGCATATGAATGAACAAAATAGAATATAAAATGAACGAAATATAACTTACATGAAAAATATAGAATATTAATGAACAAAGTAGAATATAAATGAGAAAAAAGAACAATATAGATACTCAAACATTGCATATAAATACCAAAATATTGCATATAAATGACAAAAGTAGAATATGAATAGAAAATATTGAATAATGCAACGTAATACTCGCCATACATTTCGAATCATGTGTTCGTTGTCATATTTTGAACAAGGTTGCTTGCAACTTTTTTCTTTGGTAGCATACATTCTTGTATCAAACAAATTTCCGGAACTATGTTTACGAACACTGAAATTTCCCCTTTTTACTACGAAGGGGATAAAGTTTGAGATGCTTTTTGACATATCACTAAGTTATTTTTATGTTAATTTAAATACGCTTGCATTATAGGAGTTGAAACTAAATTGAAATGTGCCAATGGTTGTTGCTGGAGACAACATAATTCATAAACTGTAATACAAATGTTTTTATTCTATCTATTGATTACTTTTGTATAAGTTTGGATTTGGTTTCATATGGGTTAGTCAAGATGTTGGTAATATAAACAATTTCATTAGAATGTTTCGACAAAGTGTTGTTAGTTATCATACATTAGAATGGCATACAGCTGTTGATAATTCTAGTAGATGTGAGCATTATAGCAACTTCAAAAGTTTACTTAATGTTGAAATCTATTTGTTATTAGATATTGATTTAAAATATAAAATTGCTACATCACGATTTCGACTGTCAAATCATAAATTAAAAATTGAGACAGGAAGGCACACTAATATATTGGTTGAAAATCGTAATTGTAATTTTTGTCAACGATTTAACAACGTATTTGTAACTGATTGTGAATATCACGCCTTTTTCCATTGTAGTAGATATAATAATGTTAGGCAAGTTTACTTATTTAACTGGTACAGACATGGAACATCTGATCAAGATTTTTATACTTTACTATCCTCTCAGAACCCAGATAAGAAATTATCAATTTATATTTATCATCTCATGAATGCTTTAAATGAAACCTAAAACAAATTATCGTAAGATAACTACTTATATACAACATCTTCTTTTGTACTGTACTTTGTATAATGGGCCGGTAGCCTTATTTACCAATACACTTGTTGACTTGACCTGACTTGATTTGACTATCATGGAAAACAACCCATTGTAATTTGCAATTCATGCGCTCATTGTAAGTCGTGCATTAAAACATATTGTGTGTTCACCTTTTATTGTTACGCCCGTGTGTACGCAGGTCAACGCGGGTTTAGGATACTTGGTTGATAGACAATGATTTCATTCTTGTTTATTTAATTTATTATAATATACAAAACAAATCCGACATTGTTACATTAAAAATCATGTTCTGTCAGCTCTATATAAGCGCTTTGCTTATTGAACGAGTAAATGAATTAATGTCTACTGATACGTTTAACTGAAGTGTACCATCACTCGGGAATGAAATCATTTTTCCCTACTTATATATATATTTATGACTTCTTTGGTTAAGAGCCGTTCATGTCAGTCCCTATTATCACATTTCTTGGTTAATTAACCATGGATATGGATCCAAATGTCGCCATGGACAGGAACTAAGCAAGACCTTTCCGGAAGCAAAGTAATGGTATAGCCAAGGAAAAAGAAAAGCAACAAAACAAAAAACCCAGTAACCTTGGTAATTAATCGACATATAGAGAATAAGCTCAAACTTTATTTCCTTGATCGAAATTAACAAAAATAGTTGAAACCAGTTACTTGGCGATACGATACCGGCGGTATTATGTTTGTATTTTCATTTCCAAATGCCTTTTGGTTTGGAGACTTTTGTCCAGTTGATCCCCAGCTTAAACTACATCTTTTATAAAGCTATGCACTTGTTAATGAAATTTATTATACTATTTTACTATACAACAACAACACAACAACTTACCATCATTAATTGAATAGGTATCATAATATATGTTTTGGTGTTCTTTTAATGTAAACTCCGCGACCGATTTTATCTAACGTTTGGCAGAAAAACAAATGTGACAATAACTGAATACATTTTTTTCTTATATTGTTGTAATTTGCTGCTCCAACCATATATACATCAATATTTTAATATATCTCAGGGTTGGGGTCATGATTAAGTATTCAAAAGAACAAACACTTACACTAAAGATGAAGATGCTATGCAAGGTGCAAATGATGACATAATTGATATTGAAAACTGATGAGTATAATAACTATGGGCAGTAAAATAATGCCGAACCTATACGTATGTCTGAATTATCAAAATCATGATGTACCAAACACTGCCAAAGCAAATGATTTGCACCACTGAAACGCACTTTGCTGATAATATAATTCAACCAAAGCGGTAAATTCACTGGAATACATGCAGTGTGTGTCTCAAGTGATATTTGGTATGTCGGGCGGCAGCTTAATAAAATACTTTAGAATTCTTTTGAGACTTTACCGATGTGCTGCGTAGCTTTAACTTATCCCTGAATTAAATGATTTTAATAAAATTACATTTTTTTTTCAAGTTCGTTTCATATAAATAATAATATGTGTTTAGGCTGTCTAAAATTTGGATTAGTTTCAATTCAATAACACCAAAATATGAATTTTTGAATGTTGTTTTTACCTTTTATTTACCCCCTTATGGTTCAAAAGCTTATGTTTTAGATTTTTTGATACAGGGAACAATGGAAAATTCAACCATGGATCAGAACACAGCATTGACGTTAAATCTAAACTACAGTGACGTCAACGGCTCTACCACGATGGCTACAAATGCCATAAATAGCGCAGCCATCACCTGGCTTCATATAAAGGATAACTTCGCGACGGCTGCCATGGTAATCATGCCAATATTCTTCTTCGTCGGTTTATTTGGAAACATCTTGGTGATATTTACCATGACCTCAAGCTCCTTTTCCAAATTGACATCAAGGTTTATCCTCGTCATGCTGGCTATTTCTGACACTACCCTTTTGCTGACACAACCATTCAACAAACTGTTTATAAGAAATCTTATCGGCTTTGACGCCCGTGCTTTATCTGATCTGGGTTGCAAAACCTTTTTTCACATCTTTAAGACAGCTAAAATGACGTCATCTTGGTTGATTGTTATTTTATGCTTCGAGAGATTTGTTGCTGTAGTCATTCCTCTGAAAGCCAAGACTATCGTCACAAAGAAAACAATTATCGCACTGATTATCCTCGACTATATCTTCATCGGCACCTACAACGCGGTATGGACGTTCTCGTCCATTATTGTAGATGGCACGTGTAAGCCTGACGTCACGTACCCGGAAACTAAAGAAAAGTACCGTGATTTCCTTCTGGCCGGCTCTTCATTTTATTCCCTTATTCCTATGCTGATAATGGTTCTCGTGACGCCGGTAATCGTTGTTAAACTTTTCAAACAGAGGCAGAGAAGAAGGGCAATGTCCTCGTCTTCAGGGAAGTCAGTTGACGAAACCATAAAAATATCTATGATGTTGATTGGCGTTGTTGTTGCCTACGTCACGTTTGTTTTACCAATCACAGTCGTGCACAACCTCGCCTTTTGGAGGAATGTGAGCGCTTTCGACACCAACACGCTTCAGTTCTTTGTTCTGAGAGAAGTTGCCCAAATGCTCGAACAACTCAACTACTCCACAAACTTCATCCTGTATGTCCTGTGCTCTAAGCAATTTCGGACAAGGGCACTGGAACTGCTAAAATGTTCTAATCTTGTAAACAGAATAAGAAACAACTCTTCAAGGATTACTTTGTCCACAAGGGCGAGAAGCAAACAAGCAAACCCAACGGGTGATTCTCCAGCATCTAAAAACGTTGCTGCTGATCGGGATGGCGAGAAAGATGAGCCGATTGCTTCTCACTAAACAATACTCTGACACTGAGAAATAATCTCATATCATGATCTCTACAGATTCAAACATTATCTACTCGGCATATTTATTCATAGATCGTTTATATTTTTATTGATTTATGTTTGTTATATAAACTTTGTAAATCTAGTCAATGTATTTTCTTGTGTGTGCGTGTGTTTGTGGGTTTAAAATTGCCGGATATCTTTTGTAATTAAGTCAATGAATATAATTAATATTGTGGTAAGATATCTAGAAAATAAAATATGACCCAACCTCAAGTATTGATGTTGTAGCATTGTTGTCAATCATATAAAAATGCTTGATATTATTTTCCTATATTTAAACTACCGTGGAACCACGCCAATCCAAACATCGTTAAACCGAATTCTTCTCGATTTCGACGACACTTTTGTTCTGAGTTCTACTCTACTAATTTTAACAATTTTTTTTAAATAAAATGAAAACTGCTACCATGTACGACATTGGTCAGCGAGACGACATCATCTCTAATGATAGTCTGGTACCCGACCTTACTACAGAGAGTTACTCCCTGTAGTAAGGTCAGGTACAAGACTACTCTGATATCTGCCGATATTGCAGAACCCAGAGACTACGAGGAAACTATCCGGACTATATTATACAGCTAATCGATTGTGGTCGTCACCGGCATGCGTCCTTATCCGGCTCAGCAGTCTGACTGTAATATTTATCGATATGTAGACATTTTTTAGCGTAATGATACCAATAATCACCTCAGCAAAGCAAGTGCTGTTCAGAGGGACAAAACCATAGTATTTTAAGAAGTCTAATGCTAGGTTTACATTTTTCCTGACTTTCTGATGTTACTAAAATGGATTAGAGCTTAGTGCATCCAAATTGAACATGTTTTTTCGAATTGCTACTGTATTTATTTCTCTGTTGCACTCCCCATCATTCAATTTACTAGTAAATTTAGGAACCTTTTCCATTAATTTTAGCAAAGAAATGAAATGACTGACCAGCTAATCGAGTCAATGTATAAATGTATTGAGACACTAGAAATATTAAGTAAAGTATAAAAAAAAGTTTCAGTGGGCAGCTTGCCACTGCGCAATCACAGCCTGTCATGTATGAACATTCCGCACCCCCCCCCCCCCGCCACACACACGTTATCTCACGTACATGACGCCCGCCGGGAACATAATGTACGTAAACCTAGCATAATAGACATTAAAACATAGTTTTATGCATCATTGAGTGTTGTTTGTGATAAATAATAATGCTGCATATTGAACATTGTGTTTTTATGTAATGTTTGTTCGTCTTTTGATTTTGATTTGCATATAAAATAAATGTCAGTATCAGTATTATTTGTACCCGTTTTCTGTAACGACCATCTTGCACGAATTCCGTTTTTCATAATATACGTACCTAAGTGATTATCACGACGAAGTGATTTCCACGACATTCGCTGGTAAAGAAAACGTAGACATGTACGTGCACAAGCCAAACATCCCGGTGGATTTATATCCGAATAGCCTAATCATTATTTTGAAGTTTTGTTACATGAAACAAACCCTCCGTTAGTTTGATTTCATAGTGACGCATATTTGTGTTCTCGAACACTAAAAAATATATATTACTTAGTTAAGAAACAAAGACGGAGGCCATTGTCAGATTTCAGCAACAACAACATGGTTCTAATGATTTTCATGAAAACTCTGCCAGAGTAATTACTATCGAACTTGCGAGGTGCAAGTAAAATTGTCTATTTTGTAAGTCTTAATCATTAACCTCTGTAATTCTCTAGAACTATTAAACGTTTTCAAATGATCCGTCCCTTTTGACGTTAGGAAAACTTAAAATTTAACACTTACGAGAATGATAAAATCACATATATGTATAACAGATATTTTCCTTAACTGAATTTATGTGAGGTTAAAACCAGGCTGGTGATGTTCCTCCATCCCGGGAACTTAAAAACGTTTTCAAATGGAACTCCCCTTTTATGTTTCTTCGTCGGGAAATATTTTCAATGTCCCCCGGAGTAACATGAACAATTTTAAGATTCCTTGGTAAGACGTTTAAAAATGGAGGGTATGTTTTCAATATGCCTCACCTGGGATTAAAAAATGCTATCAAAATCCCGAATGGGGATATTTGAAAACGTTTTTTAAGTTCCCGATTGGAGCTTGAAATAGTTAGTTGTAACGTTTTCAAGCTCGAGATCCATTTCATGTTCCCCCTGGGAATCTAAAAAAGTTTTCATGTTACCATCTGTGAACATTTGTGACTTGCTATACAGTTTTGATGTGTGAGCACGACGCATTATTTTTAAGCTATTCAAGGGCCATAACTCTGAACATATTGGGCAATAAAAACAACACTCATCCGAATGTATAGTTTTATAACTGTCAGGAATATATACAAAATTAAAAATCATTTTAATTCCTGGTCCTTGTATATAAAACTACCGCCAGACTTTGTTTAACCAATAAAAAAGGAAAGAACGGAACCATATAAATAAACGAAAGCAAGCAAGAAAATCGAAACACAAATATTTATCTACTTTTAAAATTCAAACAACTAAAATGAATTCTTAATTATTTTTTTTTCGTTTTTCTTTTTGAAACAAGAAACGATATTAACGAAAATACATATACATAATTATACATATTCATGTATTGTGATTCAATTTCACAATTTCAACAAAGCAAACACACACGGAAGACGGACGCAGGATGATAACGATAGCTCACCTTGTACACTATCTGCCTAGGTGAGGTAAATGAGCGTTGAAAAATAAAACAAATCTGTTTGTCAGAATTTAATAATGGTACATTCTTCACATGTTTCGTGGAAGGTAAAACCGAAAACCGAAAATCGACAATAACCATTAACTAGTTTTGTTTTTGGAAACTTCACAATTAAGACTTAAATGTTCAAAATGTTTTATTTTCATATATATATATATATATATATATATATATATATATATATATATATATATATGTATCAGTATTGAGTTTCTGAATAACTGTATCATATAACTTTAATTAGTCTTTTCAAGACGCAGGGAAGGTTAATGTAGCAGCTACAGAAACAGGACGTACTTCAGCGGTTTGACCGTTGCATGTTTTCCTATAATCTAAGCAAAATTGAATATAGTGTCGTCATAATATGTTGCCTTTTTATCATAGAAGCATTAAAAAGCTCAAATTGCAAGAGACAAGCTCACATGTATTTGCTCTTCTCTTTTTGTTAAATGTATGAGTAACGTCTAAATAATATTCTCTAGCAAATGTATATATACATACGTTAACTCATTCCTTTTTTAAATCAATATATTCACAGTCCATTCTTTGCACTATACTTATAAGCTGGTATTACAACTAAAATCAAAACGGTTGACAGCAAGGTGACCACAAGAAATATCCAAAAGAAAAACCTGTCAACTACAAGAGCCACTTGCTTCCATTCATCAACAATTTCGTTTTCATGGTCAGAGTCATCACTTTTAGCCACCATTATCTTAAGCTGTCTTAATATTTCTTCCATTGCTTTGTTAGGGTTGTCCGCTTTGGAACTTGAAACCAGTCCTTCTACACCAGATGAACTGTGAACAGGGGTATCGAAATAACTGCAATCAAGGTTCAAGTTGCTCACTATCTCATCCGGAACATTGTCCATTCTAGTTATATGAGACTCATCAGAACTCTCGCCTATACTTCTTCTATGTTTACTGCTCTCACTCTTTGATGCATCACAGTTTTCCTCAACTAGTTGCTTTACCTCCTTGTTTTCTTGACACCTATTATCATGCCTCCTTATATGAATTTTAAACCTGTTCTGGCAATTTGGCTTCATTTGTTTTAAACACGACCTTTCACAGCTGCATCGAACAATCCTTGCAAGAATTCCCAACACGTAGTAGCGGACCCAGCGAGGGATCGGTTTCTGATTGGGCGAGCAATGATGCAGCTTGAGGACCACGACTGTCAGGATCACGGAGACGCTTGCAACCGCCATTGACATCGTAAGGTAGACTCCTAAAATACGCAAAACGTGAAAAGGAATAAAAGGGGCAATATGAACACAGTAACTGCATTTATATTCACAAAATAAATGACAGTAGATTATATATTGGGAAAACAGAGATGAATAATGAGATGTATCAATCTCTTCCCGATGGTGGGGGCCTCCGTGGCCGAGAGGTTCAAGTCGCGGTCTCCTCACCGCGTGGGTTCGAATCCCGGCAGGTCATTCGGATTTTCATGTGAGTAAGCCTTCCAGCTGGCTTGCGGTAGATCGGTGGTTCTACACGGATGCCTCCGTGCACTCGAGGTTTTCCTCTACCTGTAATTAGCTGGACGTCGCTATATGACTGATATACTGTCGAAGCGATGGTAAACTCAAATAATCGAGTCTAGTCTAGTCCCGGTGGTAATATACACCTACATGTAATGTGAAGGGGTGGGGCTACGTTACATGTACATGTATTTAGAAGCTGTCACAAAAAAATCTGAACACCAGTTCGTGTACATTTATTTCTAATTTTGATAACTTGACAAGCACATAGAAATTTTCACGTACAATTGGCATGGAAACTGCTAAAGAGCATGACATTATTATGATCGCAGACATTCATTGTATATACTTACCTATCAAGGGAACAAACTCAGATGTCGGAGGCATCGATTCTGCCACCAATAGCATGAACACGGAATAAGACAGCAGGACAGTGATACTGAAGCAACAATAGGTTACTGGGAAATACTAGCAGGTCCATTACTTATACGGTGCATATCTTAAATATGATGTGTACTTAAATCTATTATTATCTTGCATAGATATAAAAGTCAGAGCGTTTTATATAAAAAAACGATAATTATAAAATGCTACTTTACATTTTCAAATTACCATAATGTTACTATAAATTAAGTAGCAGGCCACACGTCGCATGAAACATCTGAGACCGCTAGCATCAAACTATTTCGTCTTAGGCTTTAGCTTAGCATCGGTGTTTTCACAAAATACAATGACTCAATTTCCATCACCTAAACTTAACTTTTAAGACTAAGCAATACTTAAATACTGAGGGGCGAACCTCATCATTCTGTTTATCTCATAACAATGCCGAAACTGTTCATTTCTCGACAAATATTGTTAGTTATTAAGATAATATTTCAAACAAACTTAGGCATTTAACTGATATTTCATTATTAAACAGGAATAAAGGAGTTCGTTGCAGTCAGGAATCACAGGCTGTTACCTGAGTGTAATTTTTTCCCCGGCGTCGGGCGGGAGACAGAAGGTGAGGATACTGAGGATGTTAAGCCAGAAGCACGGGAAGAGGATGTTGAGGACGTAGTACAGGATCCTCCGCTGTATCGTCAGCAGTACTGGAACACAGCTGTACATACTTTAGTGTAAAGCCGAAAGATTTTAGATAAGATCTGTTTTATGTTAATACAGTCACCAATGCCATGTGTATGCGAGATGTTTGATCCCCTCACTTGTATAAATTCATACAACATCGGATATTAAATTTAGAGCATATTTTATTTATCCGAGGGAAGTATTTTTAATCAATTGTTGACGCCGTAGACAAAGGAGGCGTCAGTATCAGTATGGGACAGGTTTCAATTTTGACCATGGGGCTGAATAACTGAAATAGGGAGCAAGCAACGTCATTATTGTAAAAAAACCATGTTATATATTTGAAAAAAAAAATGAATCAATTAGACATGTCGACTTATTTAAAAAAAACAAGATTGTAAATAAACATGTCCCTCTTTCGTTATTAAAAAAAAAATAAAAAAAAAATAAAAAACATTTGATGGGTGTCTAATAACTTTCCCCTAAACTTGTAGGCCAAGGTTTTTATAGCTTTGTTTACAGACCTTGCATAAAACCCGATTTATCTATGCTAAAAAAGGAAGGTATTTTGTGACTTGTATTGAAAGAAACATGCTATCCACATATTGATGGCGTCTCTTATTGTCAAAGATATTTCATGACATTAACTGTCAAGATTTTCGCGAAAAGACATATGATATTTTTTTCGGTAAAAATAATTGATTTATTTTCTTGGAAGTACATTAACCTAGAGTTTTTTTCTTGGAAGTACATACACCTAGAGTGTGGACATACCGGTTACATCCGGGTATATTGCAGGGCTAATTGGGTACACTACTTCGTTGCGTTCTATAATGTACTGGTTTAACATCCACTCTCCGTTTGTTGTGTAGGTTGAAACGTCAACTTCTCCTGTCTTGTTAAGGAGGTCAACCTGGGCTTTTTCGTATGTCCAGCTACCAAATTTCATTCTACAAACCTAGTCGAAGAAATAAAATTAAAATCATTAAACTGTTCACTATTTGGAATGCCACAGTATCATTGATATATGTGTAAGAAAACTTAACTGTAACACGGACTGTGGTTCACTCAAGTTTCAAAAGAACCTGTGTACTTTAAATTTTGTATATTTATCAAATCTATCACGTGGTATGGAGAGATAATGGGCTAGAAAGACGACAAAAACGTGCACGATATACTGTGCGAAAATTGAATCTGATGTTTGCTACATCCTGGAATATCTAAATTTAAAAGTGCACACTTACTTTTGGAATTGAGTGCATATATAGCTATGGATCAAACTTGGCGGAGGAACGATTGAATTTTTTTTTCATTTATCGTGAGGCAAAAAAAAGAACAAAATAAATAAATAAATAAATAAATAAAAGAAAATTTAGTACCTGGTCATCAAACGGAAAATACGTGATGTCCACTTTGCATGAAGATTTAAGTCTGGCCGGGGGTCCCCAGAATATATTCCCGTCGTGATTGATCATGGCGTTGATAGCCATATAACCAGCGGTATAGTCGTCGGCACTGTAAAACACAAAATTCGTATCGTTTGTATGGTAAAGGCAACAAGGTTAAATACGTATCTGTATTTATCTTTTGTATAAAAAAGGTAAAAGTAAATTGCACGTCAATAACAATATCATCCATAATCAGAGAAAACAACAACAACAAGACCAATTAAGTTTTGGCTCAAGAGACAAAGTCTCGGTGACAGAAAACAGATTTATATTCGTGTTTTGTGTACATCATTTCGGACTCTAGTTAGTTTAACAGCAATCAATTAAAAGCATCAAGTAACAGCCACAATGTACTTATGCAACAATGAATTTAAAGGCACCCGGAAGTATCGTAACGATCTACTACATGTACATGTAGCTTACACTAGGCAGTAATGTAACCACTAATTAACAGATACAAGGAAGTAATGTTCAGTTAAAAGACATCCGGCAGTTATAAAGACACTTGGCAATAATGCAGCCATCGTGTAATAGACACTAGACAATTACAAATGTGTACACTAGGTTATTGAACATTGTAAAACAAGGTCTTTGTATCGGTATATGGACACTATACATTATGTATTGTGTTGTTTACTGTTGTGTAACTGATCTTTGGGTTCGTTTGACCGCGTCAGACTCGAAAGAAATGTACGAATCTTGGCAATACTGCAAACCTCTATGTATTGCCTGTAAGAATAGGAGGGTCTAGAAAGCTCAGAATTCCCTAGGAAAAGGCTGATCTTATAAGGCAGGGCAGGATGGTTACACCACACCAAGAGTTAAATTAGGGCAATTAGGATGAGCTCCCGAGAAAAAAAGATTTGAGGACAATATGGGGAAATAATGCTAAGCACCGGATTTTGGGGAGTTTCTCATATGCCAGCTATTTGTCATACATTTTATATTGCTTTACTTCTGTGAATCGAAGCTAATAAAGATGCAATTAGCTCTGGTCTTGGTCATAAGGTATACTTGCGAATGACACCAGACATATTTAGTGAGATCCTTCAGTGTGTAATCCCCAGATACATGTTTAATCAAAGTGCTGATTGCGCTGAGAGAACATGGTTTTTAAATGTGATGGTGTCGCATTTCTTTTGTTTATCAAAGTAAATTTAATGAACGAGGATCAATTTTTTAAGCGATGTCAGTAAGCCCAATGTTATAAACCCGCTTTAATCTTGATTGAACACGGTCGTTACAAGAAAAGATGAACACACCACTTGTCTCAATGAACTGCTAACAATTATATATAAGTATATTGCCCCTCTTACACTCGCTATTGCTCTTGCCTACAGTTTATAAGATTATATTTTAAATTTTATAACAACAAGCTTTCATTATTTATGCATTTTTATTTATTTCATTTAATATAGGTAAATAGATGATACTCAATATAACAAAATACATGTATCTTATATTGCAAAAATATTATAAAAGATTCTTAAATGTTCTTTTTCTGGGACTCGAAACCACACCACATTTTGACAGCCGAAAAGCCTATCTACTTTACCCAGCTTAGTTATGGGGATTTTTTAATCGTATGTATTTGTTACCTGAACGGTTCAGCGATGGTTCAAAATATCTCCGAATGAGGAGCGATTTTTTCGCTTGCGTATTTTATTTTTCAGTGTATTATGCACGTTATCTCCAGCATCGATTATCAATACATTTTGTATCAGTTTGCACCTCCATAACACAATAATACTGAAATCAACATGAAAATTATCACCAGTTAATTTCAGGACAGAAAACAAAATTTGGAACTTTATCGCCGCGTAATAAATAAATAAATAAATAAATAAATGAATAAATGTCTTAATCATGATAGCCCTTAATGTTGTGTGATGCAGATATGTGTGCTACCCAAGCAACCCTGTTCAAAAACAGCATCGATCGATAAAGAAAAAGAATTTATGTTACACAATGTTGCCTAAACCACCGTATCTGTTCCAATACATTACGCCATTTTATGATAATAACGAAATAGTGATAGAAATTAATATCAATATGTTAACTGAGAAAGACTTTAAGACTGATTAGGTTTGAAACAGCGTGCATATGCAGAAAGCCTTATCGGTAGTTCGGACAAACGGAATATTGTATATACGTACACTGACATATATAATCTTGTTCGGTTGACGTATTATGTTTGCCTCCTTTGAATTAGATTCATATCTTTACATCTTTACATTTTATTAACTATTGGGAGGAGAGAAAGCGAGGGAAGGAGGTACAATGCGCTTATTGTGAGCCATCTATTGGAACTTATTTGATGTTTATCCCTTTTAATATAGTTTTGACTGTTTGTAGGAGTTCTTTTGTGTAAAGTTATAACCAGTATAATCGGCTTATAAACTTGTTCTTGTTTCCTTTACATGAAATAGAATAAGAAAAGAGTAAGCCAAACGTTTGTATTTGTGTGTAAGTACGAGTTAAAGAGAAATAGGATGAGAGAGTGAAAAGACAGGATGATAAATAAATATGTAAGATACATGCATGTGATAATAAGAGGGTGAGAGAGAAAGGTCGAGTGAGCGTGGGAGAATGAAACTAAAGTACTCTGGGTAGAAAGGTATAACAGATGTACATTTTAATGCTGTCTTTTAACACCATTAACTACTAAAACTTGCATTATGTGTGAAATTTTCTACGGAGCTTTCACTTTCCTCTAATATACAAATACTGAAAAAATAGAAAATGAACAAACATTGGATTTATCGGCATCGCTTGAAAATTTGATCCTCGATTAAGGAATTTACTGTAATATAAAAATAAAATGCACCATCAATACATTAAAAACTGTTCTTTCAGCGTTATCGGTGCTTTGACTTATACCGTGGGCACAAACGTGCCCGATATAGTTGCCCGGCATTCACGTTTCATCCGCAGACGTAAGAAATGTGCTAGAAACATGAGGGACGGACTCTATCAGAACCTATCGAATCTGGAGGGAACGTACCGGTATCTGCGGTAGACCGCCTTAGACTTAGCTGCTCTTCACCCACCTCTCGTCACGAATAAACCGCGATAGATCGTGAGAAAACCTGGCAAGACCTAACAATACTTAAATACAGGGAAAAAATAGCCCAAATCCTACGACGCAGTTGGTTTCGGGCGAACGGCCTTGAACATAGAGTAAACCTATCATAAAGGAGGTGTGCAAAATGCATGTAAGGACAGGTGTAAGTTTGTACCTGTATGCAAGTTTGATCGATATGTACCTCGTCTAAAAGCTGATAATGTTTATTAGTTCAATACCTTACCTGTACGCCATATAAGGATATCCATGTGGGTAATTGTTTGGGTTTAAGCTAGTGGTCGTTATGTAATATGCCAATTATAGAAACTGAATATCATTTCATTATGAGTTGTGTAAATATGCTAAAAACGTTTAGTTCTATTTTAAGAGATAACCTTAATACAGAAAGTGATTATCCTGCATTTTGTCCAAATATATCAATGAAGATTTACACTGTAAACTTGACTTGACTATTTGAGTTTACCGTCGCTTCGACAGTATTTCAGTCATATAGCTACGTCCAGCTAATTACAGGGGGGAGGAAGACCCTGAATGCACGGAGGCATCCGTGTAGAACCACTGACCTACCGCAAGCCAGCTGGAAGGCTTCCTCACATGAAAATCCGAAGGACCCTACCGGGATTCGAACCCACGCGGTGATCTACACGGTAAAAGTGTGTTCTTAGCATCACACAACTGACTCACGTCAATATGAGATACATATCCTTTGGTATTTGAATAATTGCTACATTATTAACTTATTTGTATTAGTTATCGTTTATATTTTAAAATTTTATGGAATTTTATCGCAAGCGATGCGAAGCGGAGCGCTAAGATAAATCCACAGAATTTAAAATATAAACGATAACATATTTACAGTTTGTCGCGCGTACACCATACTGCGTTGCCTTTGACATGCCTCCCTTTTGATTGACAGTTTAACGTAAGTTTCGATGAGTACATTTATATTTTAAGAAAACAAAATATGGCGTAAAGCAGTCGCTGCAACAGCTATAGCTCCGCCTTGACAATGTTGATTGATGGTACATAACTGTCTGTTGTATGTGTCTTTACAATTACAAGTTAAATGGCATAGATCTAGTAAAACAAAATTGTATTTGGCCTTTTACAAAACACATGTCTAATATTGCAAAGACGGTAATATAGGATACAGCATGTATTAGATATCTATGGTGGCATATTTCTGCCAGCCACTTATCCACTTAGCTATGTTGAAATTTTTCTGAAAAATTGTCACATATTCAGTTAGTATCTGGCAAGTAGCAAATTTTCAAGTTATCTACATAGGTATCTTAACAGGACTAAACTGTCTGTTAGTGCCCACTACTGCCAATCACATATTCACTTATTTTAACTGGATACCATGCCTTTTTCCAGATAATTATGTGAAAAAATGCTTGTTATCCACATAATTTAACTGACTAACTTGAAAAAAGGCGAGCTATCCAGTTATCTAAAGTGAATATATGGCTGGCAGTAGTGGGCACTAACAGGCAGTTTTGTTCTGTTAAGATACCTAAGAGGATAACACGAACGTTTTCTACTTGCCAGATACTAACTGACTATGTGACAATTTTCCAGAAAAGTTTCGACATAGCTAAGTGGATAAGTGGCTGGCAGAAGTATGCCACCATAGATATCTAATACATGCTGTATCCTATATTACCGTCTTTGCAATATTAGACATGTGTTTTGTAAAAGGCCAAATACAATTTTGTTTTACTAGATCTATGCCATTTAACTTGTAATTGTAAAGACACATACAACAGACAGTTATGTACCATCAATCAACATTGTCAAGGCAGTATTGCAACCATCCAACTGAAATGCAGCCATCAACTAGTAGACACCGGGCGGAAATGTAAGAATCAACAGACACAATATAGTTATGTAACCATCAACTGATAAACACAAGACAGTTTATGCATCCATCAACTGATAAACACAAGACAGTTTATGCATCCATCAGCTCATAAACACAAGACAGGTATGTAACCATCATTTAATGTACAGTAGGCAGTTATGCAACCATAAACTAATAAACACTAGACAGATATGCAACCATCAACTGATAAACACTAGGCAGTTATTGCAACCATCAACTGATAAACACAAGACAGTTATGCAACAATCAACTGATAAACACTATGCAGTTATGCAACAATCAACTAATAAACACTAGGCAGTTGTGCAACCATAAACTAATAAACACTAGACAGATATGCAACCATCAACTGATAAACACAAGACAGTTATGCAACAATCAACTGATAAGCACAAGGCAGTTATGCAATAATCATTTGATAAACACTTGGCAGTTATGCATCCATCAACTGATAAACACAAGACATTATGTAACCACCAACTAATGTACAGTAAGCTATGGTGGCATATTTCTGCCAGCCACTTATCCACTTAGCTATGTTGAAACTTTTCTGAAAAATTGTCACATATCCAGTTAGTATCTGGCAAGTAGCAAATTTTCAAGTTATCTACTTAGGTATCTTAACAGGACTAAACTGTCTGTTAGTGCCCACTACTGCCAACCACATATTCACTTATTTTAACTGGATATCATGCCTTTTTCCAGATAATTATGTGAAAAAATGCTTGTTATCCACATGATTTAACTGACTATCTTGAAAAAAGGCGAGATATCCAGTTATCTTAAGTGAATATATGGCTGGCAGTAGTGGGCACTAACAGGCAGTTTTATTCTGTTAAGCTACCTAAGAGGATAACACGAAAGTTTTCTACTTGCCAGATACTAACTGACTATGTGACAATTTTTCAGAAAAGTTTCGACATAGCTAAGTGGATAAGTGGCTGGCAGAAATAGGCCACCATAGTAAGCTGATATACAACCACCAACTAATATACCACAAAGTTATATGTACTGTAAAATCATGAACTTTCGTTGACTTTACATTTTGTTGATTATGTACCTAAGGGAACTTCATAGATACATTTATTTGTGGATCTTTGTTTTAGAAAACGTGAGGTCTGTGCAAGCGCCAAATTTCCGTGGGGATTAATATTCGTGGATAAAACTCTCCACGACATCGACGAAACTTATTGTCCCACGAAAAATGAATGATTTCACAGTAACCATGATCTTGTAGGCAGCAGACAATGAGGTAACGCGCGAACTTACTTGTTGTACAGGACTATGTCCGGTAACCAGAGGTTCTTTGCCGGAATCCGGATCATGGACAACCCGTTAAACTCACTGGGACGCCATTGAAGTCGTTCATCTTTCCAGTTCTGAATAAGAAACAATATAATACGATTTGATTTTCATTCGAATGAGGTAATTCTTAATCATCCGATTATCAGAAATATTGTTTATATTATTATATTTAGCTATGTTGTGTAGACAGGTACTTATGTCACGTGATTATTACGTGACAACAATATTTTTGTTTTCCATCATTTCATTTCATTGCACGTGTTATGTGTGCCGTCAATGCCATTGTCCCGTGCGTTGTACATAAACGTATTTGTCCAATAAGTTATAGTTAGTGTTTATTAAGAGAGAATTTAACAGTTAAGAAGCCAGAACGAGCGTAGCGAGTGACGTCTTCTTAGCTGTTAAAGTCTCTCTTAATAAACACTGACAGAAATAGAGTTTGCCCCGCCCTATTACTGCGTCACACTGCTATATTAGGAGATGGCGCCATATAGGTGTTACGTCAGCGTGTTGTTAAAGTATTCACACACGTGCACGTGCTTTTCAAATATGGATGTAACACATAAATTTCGCGCGTTTTGCCACCGTCGGCTCATTTCTTTTTCAGATTTCAATTATGAAGCATGGACATTTAATTTGAATGATGACTGTTTTTTTTATTTTTTTTTTATTTATTTACTTATCTTATTTTTATTAGTTAAGACATCAGTACACAGCAACTGATTGACGTTAAGGAAAGAACGAAATATGTGGATAATAATCGTAGATCTATAATATATCCTCTGCCAGCGGAAGATATCAAGGCTAGGAATACCATGGAAATACCAAATCAAACGAGTTAATACATGATCTGTGAATTGTTTATGAACGTTATATCAATTTCAATTCTTGTATTCACTAAAGTAAATACGTAGGTACGTGTTATAGATCCCTTGCTTGGCGCTCAGCATAATAATGGCAGTTCCAGGACTGGTTGGCCCGGTGTCAGGATGTGATTGAGTGTGGTATCATGCCAACTGTCTACGGCGTGATACTGTGCAGTGTAACAGCACTACATCCGTCTCAAGTAGACATCGTCTCCAAATGACTTAAATACTGTCAGTGTGGCGTTAAACATAATAAACAAACAAAACTATCCTTTTATTTTAGCATAGGAGTCCGTTTGGATTGAGCTGGTAATCATCATTTTGCGAAAATATTTCCGAAGCTGTTCATTCTTATGTTAATGTGTATAATAAACATGATTATTTAAGCAACTTTACTCAATGTTTAAAAATGACGTCAACATGCGCCAGTGTGAAATTAAATAATATAAATTATATTTATTTAATATTTTAGATGGGTAGTTTTGAATTGTTTGCAATAACTAAAATGTCATCGTATTGTACAAGTGCATCGTTATTTCACTAGACATTTATTCATAAATACTTTTCATAATATTTCATTTACAATGATTACAATGCAAGTATCCGTAATACACAAAATGGTATTGTAATATTGTATGTAACATGTACTCTCATTCGTAAATATTCATACTTAGAATTAATGTATTTTCAGGTTTACATTCATTAATGAATGTTAACTGATATGTTGATATTTTTTGTTATAGGTTCATATACTTATTAATAAAAATCATCCACTGATTTGCCTTGGTCAATGTATAGTTTTAATCTTAGCTAAAATGACAAAAGGCTTTATGTGCTCAATGGTAAATTAAATACTATTAGAATCGTTGAGTTCGTAATTTATTTAGTTTGAGGTATTAAAATACATAAATAATATTTGAGACCAACCATTGTATAAGTAAACTTTTGATTAATGTCGAGAACATTTTATAAACAGTAATACCAGAGGGTAAATACATTATTGATAGATAAGTTTAAATATATTTTATTTTAATACATGTATACATCTAACAGAACTACTTACACTACCTTTCAGTATTATGAATATCTCAAATACTGTACCAGATATCTAATCTGATACATAGAAGCAACATTTTTAACCATTTTACAATATATACATTGTATATCAGAAATCCTGATATTTCTACTTATGGTGGCAGAGAATGGAGGGGAGATCACTGCGTGGAGACTGGGTTACTTAAAATTAATACAAAGAAGGATAAGTGTCTATCATTTAAAAGTAATTTGTCTGGATAGTTAGTCTCCCTTGGCTTCCTTAAAGCCTGGGACTAGGTGTCTTAGGATATAAAGGTTGAAACTCAGGGATAGTTTCACTTGTTAGGCTTATGGTTTATGGGCCGAGGTATCGACCAGCCGTATCACTGGCCTGGAATCATAGTAGTTAAGACTTTGGCGTTCTGGTCCCAAAGCTGAGAAGTGCATTTTCAGTTTCATTTATATATACATTATTCCATCTTATATATGAAATCATTGGCTATTATATAGCACGAGTTTAATTAAATTTACTTAGGTATTTCTTGTATGTTTCAAGCTGTAAGTTTCCAGCACAAAACAGTGTCACCTTACAGCACACCTGTCAGGAATATAGGGTCCTAGCATTAGAGTTAGAACCAACGTCCCGACAAAAACACTTTCGTGTCGTATTCGTGACATAATAGCGGGGTTTGCAATGACATTGTACATTTCTACTGCTATCGTAGTGAGTGTAGGCTCGTACTGGTTTCGAGCGTGTAGGGCATACGTGGGGAACTCTCTTTAGTGTTAACACTTCCGCTTTTTTTCCTGATGATTCGCCGGCACATACACCGGACATAGCTAGCCAAATGAGCAGATTGTATACCAATATCCATAATATGTATGATTTGACATT
This sequence comes from Solen grandis, assembly GCA_021229015.1. Taxonomy (NCBI): domain Eukaryota; kingdom Metazoa; phylum Mollusca; class Bivalvia; order Adapedonta; family Solenidae; genus Solen; species Solen grandis. The sequence goes on along the minus strand of CM037780.1, from coordinate 46,247,412 downwards.
GTCCATATGCCATGTTTATTATTTCATCACGCATTTTTCTGAATATTTGCGCATGCATTTGTGTTTTTAACTACTTGATTAGTATATATGTTCTTTGATTTCACATTGTATATATACTTCATATCTCCAGAAATGGGGGAAATAAAGATTGATTTATCGATTGATTGGCATCTTCATTACATACTATGTTACTTTGAAAAAGAAAATGGAAATGAAAAGAGATTGCTCACGGACTTTTGAACAATAATATGACGATTTCTCTTGGAAGTCGCCTATGGAAAAAAATCTGAATCGGTAAAAATCTTTATTCCAATCTCAAGTTTCAATGCCATAAAACTATTTGACACTTGCACATATTTCCTATCTATATGTCCAGCGGTAGTGTACTGAGTATAGATATGAATTAGAAACAAGAAAAGATTGAAACAAAATATTTTAATGGACGGCTTATAATAAGCGTACTGTCCGCCTCTCTTTCCCTTTTCTGCTGCTTTGACCTTATAACCTAACCTGTCTACGAACAGGTCCTTCATATTAAAGTATGACCTCTCTTTATATTATTTATAGAGAGAGGTGCAGTTATTATTTTATAATTTTCTGGGACTCTATTGCTTAAAAAAATATGATTCCCAATTCAGATAGTTTGCATTACATTACAAAACATTACATCTAAGATGTAGAATGCATGGGTAAAGCAAAATCACTGGAATGGTCGATTTTTTTAAAATAAGAATTAAATTTTAAAAACAATCGATATCTGTATAACTATATTATTTATACATAAAGAGCTCGATTTTTTTGTGGTCTATGTTTAAACCAAAAGGAAGCAAATACAAATTAACAAAAGAAAAATAATGGATGTATATACACATATAACTCAAGAATTTCCAAAATAAAATTTACTTATCCCACCCATCATGTAATAATTAACCCTTTCCTTCATAGAGGACACCATGAAAAGATCTATACGAGTAACTCGCAGGCTGATCAGGTTTTATGATGTTCGCTGCTTCTCAGTGGTCTGGAAATGAGGATTTTGTAATTAAATTTGGTAAGGTTTAACTGTGGTTTTCTGCAGATCAGGCTTTCTGTGGTACCTACTGAGTGCGTCAAAATGAGTTTATATGAGGGAAAGGGTTAAACTACTATGTATAATTACAAGCTCAATAGAAAACATGAAATGTGCAATGTCCAGACCGACGAGCGTAGCAATACATGTAAATAGGTCATGAACTTTATGTATAAACATCATTAAAATACAAACATAAGCTGACTAATAAGTTATTAAAAAGTATCATTCACACGCGAAACTATTTAAAAAAAACACATAAAATACGATTACACAGAAAGCTATCGGTCACTGAAAATCATTACAATCACAGTTTTACATTCTGACTGCAATACCAATATGCACATGCGCAAGGGCAACGGAAGTAAAAACCCATTTTAATATGTACCAGGGATAGCTATGTCTGAAGTCGAGAGGGGGTCCATTATTGTTAAAACGATGCATGCAATAGATATTTAAAGATATGGAAAATTATGGTGGACTGACTGGGACCTACTTATATCTAAAGGATAAGATATGCGGTTTGATAAAATCATTAAACGATTTGTTGCTGATATATATAGCCTAGGGAAACATCACTAAGCCCGACTTCTCCATGCCTAATACAGTTTCCATTGACAATGTATTTCTCAAACGTGCACTTATCTCTGAGAAACCGTTTATTGGACATACGATCGTCGAAGATAAATTTTAACATCGTAGAGCACCTCTAATGGACCGGCGTCTCTCTACGTGGCCTTAATGTGCACATTGGCCTATCACGTAGAGATTGTTTGTTGATTTGGCTAGCCGGAGCTATACTTGGCGATTTTCGGGTTTGTCACTAGTACAGCCAACAGAAATCCACTGATTTTCTCGTCATTGTTATAAAAGCGTGTTTCTTTTAAGTCCTGGCGAGGAACATCGGTTGTGTGTGACACTTTTCGTATTTTTTTCCTATTTAGTGTTTTGATATATTTTATGTCTTTTTACTGTGCCTCAATTTGTAATCGGATTTCTATTAAATTATTGTCTAATAATATTGCTACTGAAAGGTACATTTTTCTAGCTGGAAATGGTTATAATACTATGTTATCAAATTATGATAAAGACTTTCCCCAAAGTAATTGCTATATAATCACAACATGCTTTAAAACAACAAAAATTGGAAGTTATTGAACAGGAATAGATGTAGTTTTGGCCAAATGAATATTATAATGCAATGATTAAATTCTGGGCATTGCTTATGTAATATCATTTAAATATTTTCTAAAGCCTGTTCATAATTAAGGTCGATCAGCAGGCGAACTTGAAATACAGTGAAACCTCTTTAGAGCGGCATTCATCATGACAACTTCCTCTTTATTACAGCAGCAGTCTCGAAAACTAAAGTGACTAGTCTTTCTATGTCTCTATTTTTTTTACAATGACAAATTCTTTATAACAGCAAAATTCGCTAAACAAACACCGCTGTTGTAAAGAGAGTTGACTGTAGTTTACTTTGCGCCTTGGGAGGTATGTTACCACCGAACCACGGCGCCAGGCTAAAGTGTTTAACCTTTCCCTCATATACACTCATTTTGACGCACTCAATAGGTACCACATAAAGCCTGATCTGCAGAAAACCACAGTTAAACCTTACCAAATTTAATTATAAAGTCCTCATTTCCAGACCACTGAGGAGCAGCGAACAGCATAAAACCTGATCAGCCTGCGAGTTACTCGCAGGCTGATCTGGTTTTATGTTGTTCGCATAGGTCTTTTCATGGTTTCCTCAATAAGGGAAAGGGTTAACATAATAACTTATCATATAAACAGAGGATCTTGTATTTTGGTTGTATTTTGGTATTCTACTCGACACCCAGAAGGTTTACAATACAGGAATATTCCGTGTGCTCCAACTTCTGCATTGTTGCGTGTGCCAAACATTGCGCTTGTATTAAGCTGTAGAACATAACAGAAATGTTCAGGCAAAACCTGCTGTGCCAGACTCAGGGACCAAGAGGGAGCAATAAAGTTTTGTAAAATGGCACTTGACGATCATATATCTACCTTTTCCTTTTTCTTGTGCATATTTATTGCTTATAGAAATCAATACTGCGTCAAAATCTTCTCCTAAAATGGATGTTTTGTTTGCTTTAAGAAAACTAAGCCTAGCTCTGGCATTAATTACGAAACCACAACTGTTTGACCTGATTACAAAGAGGATACTAGAAATTGGCAGTCGATTTGTTTCGAAATATATTTCAATATCAAATCTGATGAAATATACCCACTGACTTGGGAGTTATAGGCTCTTTTGCTCAAAGCCTATAAAGGTTATGATTTACTATAAATTTTCTATGATCACTTGATGGCCCATGATCACTATTAAATGATGGACGGATTACCTTAACGGATCTCTTTATGTGTCACAGTCACGGTAAATTTCAAATGAACAACAACAAAGAGGCCTTTTAAAAAGAGATCCTTTAAATGAAAACACTTGCTCGAAGTCTAGAAGAGGACTAGGCAACATGCACTTGGTGACAGAATGTATGGTTGACGGAACTTAATATTGACTTTGTTTTAATGCATAACAAGATATTAAAAGTTGCGTATTTAGAACATTCAATAGGAAAAGAAATAATTTCAATGTTACTCATATTTTATTTTCGCGGGTTGTTATAATAAAGGTATGTGCATTACCGTTAAAAAGACAACATGCGGTCCATTGTCGTTGTTTTAATCTATTAAGACAACAGTGTAAAATTAATACATTTCAAGTTAATTTATTGAATTCTGTAAACACGTTAAGAACAATTCACAACGATATGTTATCGTTACAAATGTCTTTACGTTATATCTAAAAGCCATAAATAAAATCAACTTTCTCTGAAGTGTAAAATGTAATTACCATGAGAGTAATTAACATCTTCAAACAAGAGAACCAGATAATTTTACCGAAGCACCATAACAGCCAAGTTAAGGGAGATGAATATAGCATGCCTTTCTCAGTTAATTAATCGTTCAATGTGAAAAAGAGATGTTTTTCGATGAAGTTTCTTGCAATGGTTTTGAGTTAATGATTAATACTGCAAGCTATATTGCATCTTTGGTAATAACAACACATGTCGAGGGGTGAGAGCGAAACTAAGTGCATTTTGAAAAAAAAGAAAAAAAAAAAAGAATATTTTTTCACCTTTTACTTGTCTAGATCGACATGAATATATACTAAATAAAACTGTACTTCAATTGGTGTGTTAGTATTTGTTTTAAAAAAGAAAAGCAAATTAAAATCAAGATCTACAAAAATGTCACCGGGCGTTCTTACTCGCTGAAAATTGCTTTAAGTACATTCAATTTGAATGCGGGACTATCCCAAAGAAGGTTCTTTATTTAAAAAGAAAATCCAGAATCTACAGATTTGGAAGACTTTTGTTATGACTGGCATATATTAAGTTCAATATTGTTTTATAAATGACAATATTAAAATGCATCATGTAAGTGCGAAACTAGGCTAAGTGGCAATATTTTTGCAAAAATGTTTCAATATGTCCAAGCTGAAAATAATATGAGAACTTCCATATTATCTAAATTGATTTTTTATAGATAACATTAAAATGTAAGACATAGAGGATATTTGTTTGTTTTGAGTGAATATAAATATGGATTGATATGATATAGGTTATATCTCACTGATAAAACCCAGTATTTCATCAGTTAGCATAAATTTATCTAATAGCCATCTTTGCTAAAAAAAAAGAGTAACACTATGCTTCCTTATTCTCGATGACATTTTAACCGTAACACTAACCAACCTTCATCATGAAACAAACACAGGGCATTTTTTCTTCTCTTTATCATGCCAAACAAATAACTACCTCAAAGGTTAGATGGGGGCCGCCGTGGCCGAGCGGTTACAGTCGTGAACTACAAATCTCTCAGCCCCTCACCGCTGTGGGTTCGAATCCCGGTAGAAACTTCGGATTTTTCATGTGAGGAAGCCTTCCAGTTGGCTTGCGGTAGGTCGGTGGTTCTACCCGGGTACCTCTGTGTACTCGGGGTCTTCCTCCACCTGTAATTAGCTGGACGTCGCTATATGATTGAAATACTAAGGCAGCGACGGTAAACACCAATGCAACAACAACAAAGGTAAGATACTACCACTAAAGTTTCTTCTTTGATTTGTAATAATAGTGAAACTATTGTTTAAATACAGTCCTGTTCATCAACTTATTGCCAAAGAAACCATTTAATTATAATAAAGAAGAACACACTAAGCATGTTATTTATTTATTTTATAGGTGTACGGTTGCTTTGACCTTGCAGTTCCAATTATTTTATCCTGTTACCATGACAATAATGTAAGTAGGTCTTTCAGGTGGGTATACTTCTTTGAATCTTTGCTAACTCTTAACTCAATACAACTGTTATCTATACAAGGCATTTTCAGAAGCACCATGTATTATGTACAGCTATCCTGAACAAATAATAATTCAATGTGATTCTTTTCTATGACATAGATAGGATTATTTTAATTTGTTCACAGAATCAATAATTAATAGATTAAATGATAAATAAAATGCTTTTCTAAATGATATAAGAAGCCAATAAACACATCTTAAATGTTTTTAGCACATTGATTAGGAGAGATGTTTAAAACACTATAAAGAATACTTGCATTTCTCTTGAAGGATCTAGGTATTTTTAAAACGTATTTCAATACATTATAGGCTGCTATTTTCAAGGTGCAAGTATTTGTATATACATCAACATACTTCACTACATAATTAAAGGCTACTTCCTCTTGAAAGTTCTTGGGTTGGACCAATATATTTTTTTTTCAGGGAATGTCTTTAAATGTTTTCACCAAAAGCAAGGTTTTAACTTTCAAATCAAAAAGCAATGAGCTTGTTAAAACTAATTATATACAAAAATATTGATTCTCAGTAACACATTTTAAGGTGAATTAGTATATATATCAAAATGTCCTGATAGTTGAAATTAAAGTATATATGATCAATCTGATGGCAAACTTGAATATTTTGTACTTAAATGTCAATCTTAATCTCTACATAGCTATTCTGTTACATTAAATAACATGAAATTGTTCATTATTTCATAATATATGTATTTCTACACTAAAATACATTATAATTTTACATGATTTAAATGAAACTATTATAAGGAATTATATATTTGCAAGTTATCTTATTTCATTTACACTGACATGCAACTGACATAGTTTCGCACTAACATTTTCAATGTCCTGCATGCTCTTAAACATGGCAACTTTGTAATACATGTAAAATCTTTCTTCTTTTTTTCAAATTAGACTCTAGTATCTTTATTGCAAATGCAGACCTTGTCGAGGTTGTGTTTTGAAATAAAACACGTAGGCTCGTGAATACACCTCAACCTAAAAAGGTATATTCAAATTACATAAACGAAAAAGATATTTTCGAATGAAACTTACTGAATAATCGAACATGATCATTTTTACGACATATTCACATTTACGGACGATGACGTAAGATAAGCCCAAATGAATATTTCCACGATTTTCATTGGTAGAAAATGCCAATGGAAAAATGTTACCACAATTATTTGTTGTCTTATGAGAAGGCAACTAGCTGAAATATATGCTTCGTATTGACGAAATATTAATAAATATTCGGACTGAATTACAGTTTCTTTGATAGATAGTTGTTTTATCAATAAATTCTTATATGTATAGGAGACCTGTTTTGGGCCGAACGTTATAAACATCTTCAGTATATCATTGCCTGTTTGACTGAAAGGCCATTATAGCACGCATCATTACAATATTTCCTCTGCCGATCGCGGTGGAGAGGACGCTTTACATTTTTATTACTTTAATCCACGTCAACGCAAATCATATTTTCACATAACCGAAACTGGGTCAAGTTATTTTCGAATAAAACTGACTGAATAGTCGAACATGGTTATTTTTCGTTAATGACATTTTACAATGAAAAAGAGCAACTCATCCTGGGCAATGATTATATTTGCAAATCAAGTTGTACATATATATGATGAAGCTAACTCTAATGACCATTATGCAATAAACTCAAATTATTATCAAATTTAAACATGTTTGTTAAAGTTTGCTAAACGGAATTAAGCGCCTTTATACATAAAAACAACATTACTTTAATATTTTAAATATCTTTTCTTTTCTTTCTTTTTTTAAATCTATAGCTCTGCAAACAACACATAAATAACTATTTAACTTTAGCATTCAAGGTTTTAGCGGGGGAGGGGTCAAAAAAAGAGAAAGATAAGGTTAATTTACAAGTAAAATATTAGGAAAAAAGTATTACCATATCAAGCCAAGCGTTGATGATGAGCACCTGATTTTTCTCGTCCTGAAAATTAAAAAAACAACAACATGACTTTTCCATATGAATCTTTTTTAATGTTGCAATTGTATCTTTAAAATTGTGTGTTACGAACATGTTGATGTCACATATGCATATATATTGCAGCCATTTGTTAAAAAAAAGATCTTACTGGGATTGCAATTACAGGCGTTTCACAATCGTGGATAGCTAACTTAAATTCTTACACACCAAACATTGTTCTTACGAGACGTTGTGATGTCTTTCTTTATAATATTGTTGCAAATAAAGATGAAGGAATAAAAGAGAAAATGAAAAAATGGAGATTTTTTTTTATCATCAGGTTTCGTCCATGAAATTCAGAGTATTACATTCTATGGTAATCTACTCAAGGCATAATGATAGGACTGCGGTCTTTATCTATTGTCTTTTGCTGCGACAACAAAAGCATTGAACGCATTTTTTGGCCATTTCTTTAGTTTCGCCACTGAGATTTCCCAGATAGCGCTATGGTCCTAAATCATCTGGATAACCATTCATCTTACTTGGACATATTTTCTTACTTTTACAACTTAGACGCTTTTGAGTGTTACATGCAATGTGTTTCTTAAAGCAGCTCGTTCACATTTGATCGGTAGAAACTAAAAAAAAAAAAATCATCTCTCCTTCGTTAATGTTGTTGAAGTCTTTGTTACTTGGCAAATAAACCTGGCAAGTGCAGATCACATAACAGGGGAAAACGTTATTTTCGTAAACGCCACTTCGGCGAAATTGGTTAAATATAGAATACAATATCTGCGAAGCAGGTGCCTGCGGTACCACGTGACACGTTCCGAAATTTGACGTCTTTACCAGTTCAGGATAGCAATTTCGTAAGTTCAGTTCATGAAGATAGTGCATGCGCGAAGAGTGAATCTAAGAACCCAAGTAACGGCAAATGAAAATGAACATCTAAATATAGGTTTTATAGTTTCACAGGCGGTATTGTCTGGTATTGGGAAACAACCATTTTTTTTTTTTTTTTTTTTTTTTTTTTTTTTACAATCACGGATGGTTGCATTGCATTTTGCGACCATGCGTCTGTAGATGGGTATTGATATACGTGATACACACATATATTAAATATATTAAATTCTTAGTCAATGACCATCTGTGGACGTGCTTCTTTAATATTTCAAACACAGTATGCCAATTCGTAATTTCAGGAATAGTGTTAGATGCAGGATAATATTTTTTATCTAGAATCGCATGGCTGTATATTAATTGCTTTATAAGTTTAATAGTTTTTAAATACACGCTTAATGTTTAGTCAGAATCAACATTCAGAAACAAACAGCAGGTGCTCAAGTAACTTTTGGCCCAGAACCAGGTTGATTTCAGTTCACTGAGATAATGGAAGAACCGTCCTTGCTATACATATATATCTGAAAATATACACACTTTATGTGGAGACATCCGATTGATATACACCACTGACATAAAAGAGGGGTATTTTGACATTGTACCCTTTCAGATCTATTTAACTAAAATTTATATAATCAAATCCAAAAAGGTTAAAGTGGAAAGTTAATTAAATCTTCAATTTCCAAGAAGTATTATAGAAAATATTCGTGACTCGAAGACTCGATAAGATCGGTGGGAGATGATTAATTCCAGTATCAGTACATTATCATTGGAAATCATTTTGTTTCTCCTTATTTGTCAAAACCTAATAATAATTTAAAAGCAGCCTGTTCAAAGTTAGTCGTCGACAAAGAATTTGATTTTTAAATATCTTTGTGTATTACGAACGGTATTGAGCCTAAAATTTAGAATAATAAAACCTATATTTAGATATTCTATTTTCGTGTGGTATCACATGAATGATCACATTAACTTTTCGCGCACGAGATCATTTCTTAGGCTGAAACTAAGGAATAGCTACCCGGAACTGGTGAAGAAGTCATGATGCGGAACGTGTCACTTGGTACCGCAAAACCTATTCGGGGATACCGTATATTTAACCTATTTCTCCGAGATTCATTTCGAAAACAACGTATTCCTATGCAATGTGACCTGCTCTTGTCGAGTTAATTTTTCAGGAAGCAGAGACTTCACCAACATTAATAAGGGGGAGCAGAAAAAAACACACTTTTTTGTTTTACCTCTACCGATTATCTATGACAGAGCTCCTTTAATAGTAAATTCTTTTTTCTCTACATTATATTATTTATTTAAAACTATGTGTTGTGTCAATCATTTCATAGTAAAATAAATGAGAACTGATTTGTCATGAAGCAGTATTGGGGTTATTTCTTCCAAATAAAGTCATACTCTATGACACACGATGTAAAACAGATGTGCTCACGTATAGGCATTTTCCTGCATGCTCTTATAACAGTCTGTCACTATTTTTCATTCAGCTCCAGCAATAACGAAGACTAAGATGTACACAGCTGGCGAGGAAAATAATATATTGTCAGTAGTTTAGTTTTGGAACAAAGGATATGTTCCCAAAGAAAACTATGAAGAACGCCTCGCTACATTATCATTGTAAATAAATAGTGTCACCATAGCAACATCTGTGACGGCATCTTCAGGATATGACAGCTATGAAAAGTATTGTTTGAATGTATAAATGGTACGTGTTCACATAATTCTGAAAGTGAGTAAACTGGTGTGAGATAAAAGATGATATCTTACCATGTCCATGATCTGCACCAACTGGATACCGAACACAACCTCAACATTCTTGGACGAATTAAACACAGGCCGAATTGTCTTGTCGTAGTTCTGATCCTTAAACAGTTTAATCAGTAGAGCTTGTTCGTCGGGAAGCGCCGGCGGCTGTTCGCCATTTACATGTCCCATATCGGCAACCAGCATCCATTGTAAAATTAGAGTCACAATGTAACTGAAAACAGCTTTTCTGAGTAATGACCCATTTCCAACTGGCATACTTCTGACTGGCGGAGTTGACGGTCTCTCTAGAACAGGAATCAATTACTTATTGCTCCGTCAAACACTTGTGTATTCGGACATTCATTTTAATCCATGGATAATAAATTTATAAAAAGGAAAGAAAAAGTGGTGGCGAGTATCCATGTACACGGTAAATAAACAAATAAACCCTTATCATAATCTGTGATGTTACACTGCTTATTAATATCTAAATAATTCTAATGGAAAAATATCTAACTTGCTTTTAGTATTGTTGCACTGTGTGTATACTTATATATTAAAGTGTTAAATGCTTAAGAGATAGTACTCTGTAAGATTCCTTGCGCATTATTTATAAACGTTTCTTACATCTGACACATAAACTTTCAAAACTTATATCAAACACAATTGTATTTGGTACATGTATTATATTCAAGTACCCATGACAGAAAATTGTATATTCAGCGTACGAAACGGGCAGGTCTAAATTATCAAACTTAGTGTTTCCTTTTAGATACTGGTCGTAAATACAACCCAAGTTCTTGTAAAACAATTTTTGTTTAACTAAGAAGCAAAATTTACTGCAGAATTCTTTTTAATTCTAGGAAATATATAGAGTTATATATTGATGGATATATAGTTGTTTTAATGTGATCAATACTTCCTCCCCCACCCCTCACTGTAGCTTAACTTACTTCCTGAAATAAGACGCGTCTTAACAACAGCTTAGGAAATGACAAACAATGCTTGCCGCTGGTAATGATATTATCCGCACTAAAGACTAAACAAGTAGATATTTTCCAAACTCATAGACATTCCGTATCTATATCATACTGTTGAAAATTGTCAATGATATAAAGACACAGGTGTGTGTAGCCATGAAGAAACGTCCCTCGTCTAAATGAAGTCCACGCGTTAAATACACTAGATACTGCGGCATATGGTACTGAAAAGGATGTAATCACGTGATTAGAATTCACGTGATTCGATAAAATGTTACAGGCTTTAGAGTAAAATACACAGAAAGCGTGCGCTCATTTGTTCTGTTATTTAAAATTTAATGTATTATTTACTTTTGAACAACATTTTGTGTGGTATAAAACATTTTGAGTATTTTTATGTCCATCATGGTGTGTATCTACTGGGGTATATGTTTCGAAACAGAGTAAATGTATATCAATGTTTGGTTAAAGTATCCCACTAATTATGGTACCGTTATGATAAATGAAAATATGGTTTTATGGAATTAAAATATCACATGATTATAGTTCCGCATGATGAAAGCGTGGTATGTTTTATGCAATGATTCCATGTGTGGTAAAATGTTTATTGTTTCTTATATTTACTCAGTTATTTATGTAGTACCGTGTGGTTATGATACTATAACATTTAATTATCGTAGCGTATACTAATAGTATTATATGACTATATGTACGTCATCGCAATATTACACCTTATATGATTACCGTATATATAGAATTACACGATATTGTATTCACACAATGGATTAACTTGAAGATAGATCTACATATTACAATCACACATTGGACAACCGGCATACAGACAAAATTAAACGAAAATATTGCCACACGCTGGATAATCGTCGTATAGGTAGAATTACATAATATTTTAAACGCACATTTGGTTACCGTTCAGATAGAATTGTACAGAATTATAATCACACAGTGGATTAACGGCGTACAGATAAAATTACACGATTTTGTAATTACACATTGGATTAACATATAATTGGAATTGCACGCTATTATAATCACACATTGGATTACCGGCGAAAGATAAAATTACATGTTATAATCACACATTTGAATAGCAGCGCACAGAGAGAAATACTCGATTTTGCAGTTACACAATGAATAGCCGTATATTAAATTCTAACACGGCTAAATTCTTTCTCTCTATACCGAAAGAAGGAAAGAAATTGTGTGTAAACTGGTCGCAGCGCGTGCTCACGTGAATTTATTGTCATTACATTTTTTACTGATTTTTTTCCACTTTATTTTAAGTCGGGTACATACAAACAGTAAACATTAGATATGCAGCTATTTTCCTTGTAGTAACTGTTGTTTACGTGCAGTATAAGAAATAGAATGTCGTTTAAATTCGTCATAATATAAATTATATCTAACCAATTTATGTCCTGGTAGTTTCTTTACTGATGGCTCGTTGTGTTCGTATGTTACAAAAATGCCCCAAAACCAAAATATACTTACGATTTCTAATTCTCACACTGAATATATCAAACATATTTTAACATCCACTTTAAGCAATCATAAACATTTAACAGTAAAATACCATCATCATTTCCTCAGCAGAAACGTGATATGACTTGATTTCACCTGGATAAAGACATTGTCGGAATCCCGCGAGCGACTCAATACAAGTAGGCAGTACGGGGGATTAAGGTAGCGGTTACAAAAAAGTACAAAACAGTCGAGTATCTTCGGCTTCCTATAAATACTTAATTTAAACATACTAATGCATTTTTCTACCCCTCGAAGGATTCCCTATCGCGATCTCTTTACATATCAATAAATGGTTATGTGTGGAAAGGGAAGGTAGAGATGTATTGAGTGACGCTAATCATTCGGAAAACCATTCCAATGAAACAGCGGGTGTCTCCAGTCTCACTGCTGGTCGAAAATGATCGTTTTATTAGTTCACGAAGTCGGCTTTAATGGGTTATTATATATTCCATTTCTGTCGAACGCATCACTAGTAGCTTAACTAATATTTGATAAAGATAACTATTCAATCATTTTCCATGATGGATTTAGAATAGTCTTGATTAATTATTTCAAATAAATGTTATATGGTAATAAAAATTATAAATTAATGAAGCTATGAAATGGCTGTTTAAAACCTAAAACATTTCTGCTGGAAAATATATTTATAGTGTATGTTGATACATAAATATAACTATATAAGATTATTATCAGCTATTATGTGTAAATCTGTTTGTAATCGTTTATGCCTGTCACATTACTTGTCTTTTGGACAAAAACTGACTTTTTCGTACGAGTTCAGTGCGAGTAATGGTAACTCGTGCGAAAATTTGGGGCATTTTGAGTACTCGAGCGATACCTCGGAAGGTTTTAACTCTGAATTAAAAGCTTCCGGTCCCACAGATTTTGAGGTTGCAAGAAACTCGTGTACAAGTCGCAAGGCCGTACAATACACGTACGAGTTTTACCATTCAGGAGAGTCTCGTACATTGAGAGTGATTAAAAATCGTACGGGCCTCGTAGACAACTCTTTCGTATGATATTCTAATCACTCGAAATGTCGCATTAATCACCTACAGGTCGCGTAGGAGATTCTCACCACTGGTTTTGTTGTCCCTACGAGGGCCGCATAAGGGGTAAATACTGTTAGGAAAGTTATTGGCTGTATTTCACATCAACGCAGCATCGGACTGAGAGTTTCAATTTTTACAAGAACATATAGCGAGTGCATGGCACTCTCGCCATGTCCTTAAATTTGTGTATATCCCGCACAATTATCTTAGATTCGAGCGATCATCACAAAGATTACTGAAGATAGACCTACGAGCACCGTGTGTGTAATATCTCAGCGATGTCCGTAGAAATGATGAAATCGTACGATTATTGGTGCTCGTAGATATTTGCAAAATCCATAGGAGCTCTGTCATTTTTGGTAACATTAGTTTCGATTGATAAAGCAAGAAATCGTACATATGTCGTACATGAAAAAAATTGTAAAGAGCTCGTACGAAACCCGTAAGCAACGATTTCGATGCTCGTAAGATTCACGTTAGATGTCCACGAATCACCTTCTGAATCAGGTTTTGTACGAGTCTCTCACCGTCCCCGGTGGCCAAGTGGTAAGAGCGTCCGCCTCGGGAGCTGGAGGTCGTAGGTTCGATCCCCGGCCGCGAAAAATCAAAGTCGTAAAGATGGTACTGGTATAGCTCCCTTGCTTGGCGCTCAATATATAAGGGTAGTTCCAGGACTATCTGGCCCGGTGTCAGGATAATAAGACTAGTTGTGGTATCATGCCACATGTTTACGGCGTGATACTGCGGTGTGGCAGCACAATATCTGTCTCAATTAGACATCGTCTCAAAATGACTGAAATACTGTCGGCGGGACGTTAAACCCAGTATAAAAACAAACAAACAAGACTCTCACGACTTGTGAAATCGCACGTGTATCTTACGATCTCACAATACGAGTATCCGCAGGTGCACGAGATTCTTCCAAACTCAAAAGACTGGAAAAAGGTACGAGGCTTCTTAAACTTGACTTATCTTTCAAGCTCTCGCACGAGTACCAAAAAAATGTTCAAGATTATCGCACGGGTTGCCGATACTCGCATTGAACACGTAGGAAAGAGACATTAAAAAACAAGAATGGCAGCTTATACATGTACAAGCAATATGACATAGGTAGTGCCTCGAACGGACGTCGCAAGATGTTAGGCCAATCCGGAATTTTGTAAAATATCGTACGAGTAATGTACGACTAATACCTTCTAAACCGCGAAAGAAATGTGAATGTAAGGAAATTGTTTAATGTCTCCTCAAAGTTTTTTTGTTAAAATGTTGAGTTGCTTGCTTTGTTTGGTTTGTTTTAACGTACCCCCGACAGTTTTTTTAGTCATTTGGGGACGATGCCTACTTGAGACAGATATAGTGCTGCCACTCTGAAGTATCACGCCGTAGACATGTGACATGATACCACACCCAGTCACATTATTTTGACACTGGATCATCCAGTCCTGGAACTATCATCTTATTGTGTGTGTGTGTGTGTGTGTGTGTGTGTGTGTGTGTGTGTGAATTTGAATATTCAGTATCACTATTGAGAGGTAGTATGCAATGATGTGCACAGAATTGAATGTACTTCTCTATTTTTTTTAACAAATTAATATGCATACCAATGTATGCATGTATAGACCAGTGTGTGCGCATGAATGTACCTCTCTATTTTTTTTTTACCTCATTAATAGTGTGTGTGCTTAAATGTACCTCTCTATTTTTTTACCTAATTAATATGCATACCTATGTATACATGTATAGACCAGTGTGCGTGCATGAATGTACCTCTTTATTTTTTTACCAAATTAATAGTGTGTGTGCATGAATGTACCTCTCTATTTTTTTACCTAATGTGTGTGAGCATGAATGTACCTCTCTCTGTTTTTTTACCCCATCTGTGTATGCATGAATGTACCTCTTTATTTTTTTACCTAATCGGGATCGAATCCCGGCAGGGTCATTCTGATTTTCATGTGAGGAAGCCTTCCAGCTGCTTGCGGTAGGTCTGTGGTTCTACCTGGATGCCTTCTTGCATTCGGGGCCTTTCTCCACTTGTAATTAGCTGGACGTCGCTATATGACTGAAATACTGTCGAAGTGACTTTAAGCTCAAATAGTCAATAGTCAAACATATGCATACCTCTCTATTTTTTTTTACCTAATTAATATGCATACCTATGTATACATGTAGAGACCAGTGTGTGTGCATGAATGTACCTCTTTATTTTTTTACCTAATTAATATGCATACCTACGTATACATGTATAGACCAGTGTGTGTACTGTCCATATATGGACATACCCTCATTAATATGCATACCTCAGTGTGATTGTGAAAAGTTAAAGACAGCAATTTATAACTTTTTTCCATTTTTAAAGTGATGAACAAAGAGCAGATATGAAATAATAAAGGTATGTGAAATTCTAGGCCCCTACCTCAATTATTAATGGGGTACCTCCTTACGGTTGCACTCATTTATATAACTCACTCGGTGATGTAGACAAACCTGTGTGTGTGTGTGTGTGTGTGTGTTTAAGAGAGAGAGAGAGAGAGAGAGATAGAGAGAGAGAGAGAGAGAGAGAGAGAGGGGGGGGGAGAGACAGAAAGAGAGAGAGAAAGAAACAAATAGCATATTTTTATTCATTTTAATATTCAAAATAAGGCAAACATTGGCTTTGTATGGAAGACAACAGCACGTGATCAATAAGCACAATTGTAACAATTCTAGTGCTGCATGGTTCACGTCACGACTACAACACCACATTTTTCACCACTTACTGCATTAAAATCAATTAATCGTTTATCATCTGCTACAAAATATTTGGACTAGCAAAACATGCCCTTATCTACTTAAAAATTAAAGCAGTTATATTAAAGATGTGTACGTTTGCACATACTATATACAATCCAATTTTTGTCGCCCACAACCTTTGAAAACATTGTTACTTATCAATATGTACGATTCATTAGAGGTTGCTATACACATGACTTATCGTTACGCACCAAACTTAGATACAGTAATTTACCACAATTAAAACAAAAACATTTATATACAATACCGATTGCGTTCTATTTCAGCTAAACCTCATATTTCCATAGGAAGCTAGTGGGATCGCAGACTAACTTTACTAAACACACCCTAAAATTTTATTCTGTAGTCGCTTTAAAAACGATTTTGAAATTGCTTCTTTTGAAACCTAACTAGCTAACCTTGAAAACATTAACCATATGAATCACAATTGCCGAACAATTTTAATTATATAAAGCATCTTAAGTTTGTATTATTATTTGAGCTAAAATAATATGTTATTGGTCATATACAAATGGACATGCACAGATGATTCTAAAAAGGACATATTTGAAACAAGCAAGTTTGTTGAGTTGATTTCCCCAGACGATCAGCGCGTTTTCTATAGTTTCTTTTATTTGAATTTTCTGATTTTTACATATATCACGAAAAAATGCCCTGAATATGAAAAAGGAAAATAAATAATTAACATGGAAGTTTAGGAAAGGGAGATAAAAACAGCTTATTTTCAATTTTTATTTATTTATCTTTTTTTTGCAAAAAAACTCTCACTATTTTTTTAAAAATTTTTTGTTGAGTTGATTTCCCCAGACGATCAGCGCGTTTTCTATAGTTTCTTTTATTAGAATTTTCTGATTTTTACATATATCACGAAAAAATGCCCTGAATATGAAAAAGGAAAATGATTTATTGGTCATCGTATGAAAATGGAAAATAAATAATTAACATGGAAGTTTAGGAAAGGGAGATAAAAACAGCTTATTTTCAATTTTTATTTATTTATCTTTTTTTTGCAAAAAACTCTTTCACTATTTTTTTTAAATTTTCCTGGTATATATGTTGAAAACCGATTTCATTTAGGAGCAACCGATCTGTCTTTGGTAGCTGTCTAATGTTTAACAAAGAAATAAAATTAAATTCTGTTCAACATATCTAATTCATTTAAATTAAAAAAACTATTTGATAGCAAAATTTGATAAATACAAACAGATGTCGTTACTGGCGAAATAACCTTTAAAATGTAGTTGTGCTGGCATTATGACAACTTACATCCGAAAACAGCGAGTAGTCGGAATATATTACACTTTGTCCGAAATAAAACAATGGTGAACTGTAGCTCATGCCCTTAAACAATAACTTGACTATTGACTATTTACCGTCGCTTCGACAGTATTTCAGTCATATAGCGACGTCCAGCTAGCTACTTGCAGGTGGAGGAAGATCCCGAAGCAAGGAAACTATACTGGCGTCACCTGATGGAGGCGGTACTCCGATTCATAAAAATGAGACTCGCCGGCATTGACAGATGGTCTCTGCAGGACCAGTAGCCACGGGATTGAGGCGGCCCAGTTTCAAAATAAAAAAGGCGAGAAGTGTTGTGATATGGTCAAGTTTAACTGCTGGGGTTATGGTTACTTGCTAGTCCCAAATTGCTAAGTTAAGCAACGTCTGGTAGGGTCAGCCATTACATGGGGATAAACGGTCTGTAATTTTGCGTCTTTTTTTATTTAAATTTGAGAAATGCACTGGAAGGAACTTTCGGTAGGCTAAAATATGTAAAATGTACTAAGCAATGCTGTACTTCAAACGGAATGTGCATTAGATCTACTGTCTTACAGAAATCGCAATCAGAATCATTTATACATCCATTTGTATGTGAATACAAAATGTGGCATTTTTAATCAATTAATAGGTTAGTGACATGAATCAAACCGAACTCCACTTGCTTCAATAGGTGTTAAGTTTCATTAAAATCAATACATTGCTACCTATGAATTCCACTGGATACACATATGCATACATGGATAATAACATACTAGAACTACATGATAAAAAAAATGATCAACCAATGCCGCTGTGTGTGTCTTATCCATTAAACCACTATAAGGGTACAATGTACATGTATATTAAAACTTGTTTCTCGTGACAAATGGCTTACGGTTTTTGACCGTTTTCTCAAATGAAAACGCTCACGTCAAATACCTTCTTCTGCCATGTATTTAAATGACGGTACGATCACCAAAATCACGACAGTTGACAGTATAGTCACAAGTAGAAAAAGCCAGAAAAACAACCTGTCCACAACTAGCGCGACTTGCTTCCACTCGTCAACAATTTCATTTTCGCAGTCTTCAGCATCACTTTTAGATACCATAAATTTGAGATATTTCAGGATTTCTTCCATTGTTCCGTTGCCCTTTTCACGCCTGCTGTTGGAAGAATATTCTTCGTCTGCGACAGAACTGCGGTTAGACATAGTAAGATCTCTGAAATCCAGGTTTAATCTGCTGTCGTTGAATTCATTCAGTATTCCATTTCGATTGCTAGATGAATTCTTTGTAGAACTGTCAAGCGATATATGAGTGTTTCCATTTTTGTTTGCGATTGCTCCAACTTCTTTTAAAAGCTTTGCATGAACGTCTTTGCTCTCAAATTCATCCTCGAGTTTTATTTGTACTTTGATTTTCTTTTCGCGTCTCCTTTTCATATTTGAAGAACACGGCGCCATACAGGAACATCTGAGCACGCGGGCGAGAATGCCGAGTACATACCAGCGTACCCACCGTGGTATTTTCTTCTGATTCGGCGAGCAATGGTGCAGCTTGAGGACTACGACTGTCAGGATCACGGAGACGCTTGCAACCGCCATTGACATCGTCAGATAAATTCCTGTAACATAAGCGCATGAAATATGTCATAAAATCATGATTATGATAACATAGGATACTTATTTTCTTTTTCTACCTCCCAGACCAGCTTCAGTTACTTAAGGATTTGTAAAAATAACGATATTAAATATATTTTTAGTTAAAACTATACCAAAAGGTATTTGTAGTTGTTTTTTTTCACTCATTTGATGCGGACAGTCTTCGGGTATGTTCGGATTGGTTTATTTAACATTATCTTAAGAATTTCAAAAATTTATCTTTATTAATAGAATAAAACCGCAAGTAAAATTTTGTTAAGTTTTCATACATAAAAGAAACGTTTGTTTAAACAAATTACTACGAACAATCCCGGTCAATGATTAAGGGTATCACATGAATAGTTGAGATACAGTCAGAATAAACTATATAAGAGTGATGATGGCGATTTTTAAATATGGAAATATGTTTGCCTGTACCAATGCGATTGCAATGTGTAATAGAATAAATTATTCTCTTGCGGGTCGTCTGTAGAACTGAATACTCATATCCATATAATCCAAATAGGAAAACAACAACAACAACAACAACAACAACAGAACTCCACATAATCAACACTTGGAACCATAACAAAACAACAACATATAACCAGAGAGTAACATTCATGGGTGCCTGGAAAGCGTTATGGTAACGCGCTTCGCTTCTCACCAATGCATCCCGGGTTCGATTCCCGGTAACGTACGTGAGAGTGTACAATGATCGCCCGCCCAGACACGTGGGTTTTCGATCCTGTTTCCTCCCACAATATAGACCACATACGCCGCCCCCAGAGCCACCGAGAGTGATAAAGAACTTGTTTCGTAATCAAAGTTTTACATATTATTCAAATACAAAAAAAACCAAAAAAAACAACATCAGAATATATCTATCTGTTTGTGTATGTGTTGCTTGCCGAGTCTAAGGTTCCGAAAAATAAGAAATGCTCATACATTCGATCGATAATATACGGTATTTCGTTTTACTGCATAACAATTGTCCCCATTTTAAGTTTTCTAAATGACCATAAAATTAGTTATGTCTTATTGTTTATGGCTGTAATTAGTTAAGTTATTTGCTGGAATTGAATGTGATTTTCTGCTGTCTTCAGAAACCTAATTTGCAATATCCCTTTTCACTGGCAGCGTAATTTAATAACGACATGTTTAAGTAGAGTGTATATATCCCCGTGGTATTCTAATGTGATTACTGAGTTCCTAATGCAGTTAAGTACCGTTATAACGTGTAAGTTCTACAAGAAGAAGGCATACCTATAAGTGGGACAAACTCCGATGTTGGGGGCATGGACTCTGCAACTAGCAACATAAACACGGAGTAGGACAGAAGTACCGTTATACTGAAGAAAAAGAAGAAAAAAAGATATCCAATATTTAAAAAAGAGCCATGACCGTTTTTATATATACATATACATAAACATATGTTCGAAAAGTTGTGAATCATTCCTATGAAAATGATATGTATGCATACAATCTGGGAGACTTAACAGAATGATCACCGTTGGTAAAACTAAGGTCAACTTGTAAATGTCGTCTGATGTAATATATGTTAAAGTGATACAAATGTTAAAACTGTCATCTTTAACGTCTAGTCTTCACATTTTGAAAGGTCTTTATTTTTTTAAAATTTTTTCATTTAGAATATAAATCAAGCAAAGTTTTATTTCTAATTTTACAAAAGATCTGCATACGTGTTGTGTATAAATACTACCTTAACGTTATCTTCTCCCCGGCATCAGGTGGCAAACAGAACGTTAGAACACTGAGGATGTTGAGCCAGAAGCAGGGAAACAGAATGTTGAGGACATAGTACAATATACGTCTTTGTATGGTCAGAAGCACTGCAACAATAACAGCAATCCATTGTTCAGTCCGTAGACATGATCAGGTTTTTTTTAGTTAATTCATATTCAGCATTAAAAGGAACGTATGTTTGTTTATGTTTATTGGGCTTAACGTTTCAGTCATTTGAAGAGGAGACAGATATAGTGCTGCCACACTGCAGTATCACGTCGTAGACTTGTGGCATGATAAAACACCCAGTCACATTATCCTGACGCCAGACCAATCAGTCCTGGAATTACCCTTATATGCTGAGCGCCAAGCAAGGGAGCTGTAACAGTACCATTTATTACAACTTTTGAATGTCGCGGCTGACATGAACATATGTCCACAGATTGTTAGTGAAAAAATAAGTATGTGAACTACATATATACGTGTATATATATATATATATATATATATATATATATATATATATATATATATGAATAACCGTCTTTATACTCGTATGCATGTACTTCACTAATGCGAGTATAATAAACGTAAAAAGTAGCCATATCTACCCGTGACGTCTGGGTATATAGCAGGGCTGATTGGGTAGACGACCTCGTTCCTTACAATCAGATACCGGGTCAACATCCACTCGCCGTTGGTGACGTAGGCTGATACGTCAACCTCGCCCGTCTTGTTGATCATGTCCACCTGGGCCTTGTCGTACGTCCAGCTACCAAACTTAAGTCGACAGATCTGGGACACAGAAATCGATTTCTAGAATAACTCTCACGTGAAACGCTTTCATCAGTTATTAATTTGAACTAGTTCAATAATGTATGCGTTCTGTCATTACATCTACAGTTCGGAGAACATATTAAACATATATTTAAGAAATGGTGAGACCAAGGACGTCCTAAAAAGAAATATTGCCGTGTCGCAGTGAGATATTCAACATGCAATCACTGAGATTTTCTTCTATTAGCGTTCTCCGTAATGTTACGTACAAGAATCAAGTCAACACTTATTGTAAACTTACATTCAAATATCCACTAAGCCCCTTACCGCGTGGGTTCGAGTCCCGGCAGGGTCATTCGGATTTCCATGTGAGGAAGCCTTCCAGCTGGCTTGCGGTAGGTCGGTGGTTCAACCCGAATGCCTCAATGCATTCGGGGTCTTCCCCCACATGTTATTAGCTGGATGTTGCCATATAATTGAAATACTGTCGCAGCGACGGTAAACTCAATCAATCAATCAATCAATCAATCAATCAATCAATCAATCAATCAATCAAATACAGAAGTTCTATGAATACGTAATGAGATTGTTATGATTGTTACGCTATTGTTCCTATGTATTAAATATTTTATTTTTGCAAATTATATTTAAATTTATTGCTTATATATTATACGTCTATAAAATATTCTATACTCGCATCTGATTACCCAGTATATGTCACCCACACTTACACATAAAATTAATTTGATTTGGAAATCTATCCTTTTGATCTAATTATCGTCATCATGTTTGCACGCATTTTATATATTTTGTTTATCTGACGATGAGCTTATCTGCTTAAGTCTTTAAAAAAACAAATGTTCTGTTCTGTTCATCATCGGCGGTACATCAGTGAAATTTTCACAACGTTCCCTCCTACACGTGCTTGTTATTGTTGTAGGCTGCAGAAGACCACATTGAAATCACTTTACAATGTTTGGATAATTATTTTCAACCAGTTTTGCACGCATGCGCCGGTTGAAATACAAGTGGAGAAAAATGTGTGTTCGAACGCTATTCGTTACAAAATCAAATAGAATTTGTCCAACGTGTGATAAAGAAGATAAAACTGTAATACAAACAGCATGCATGAGTACAACAAATCAAATCAGTGCAATATACCTGGTGATCGAAAGGGAAATACGTGATGTCGACTTTACAGGATAATTTCAGTCTGGCAGGTGGAGACCAGAAAATAGTGCCGTCGTAGTGAACCATGGCGTTAATTGGCATAAACCCCGCCGTGTAGTCATCCGCGCTGAAAAGTATACCGAACATTATAATAGTATTTGCATTTGTATGCAATTGTGTTTTACCTGAAATTGCAGAAAAAAAATCATATATGCTGATTTGTAATATGGGTGTCTGACAGTTTAGCATTATGGTATACGAACTTGCTTTTCACATGGTTTCCATTCGGTTCTATCTAAGTTAAGTCCGATATGTAGCTTTCGTTTATTCGCGTGAACACCAGGGTCATATATATATACATATTATTTATATATGAAAAACATACTAGAAAAGATAATATAACATAATTTTAAAGCAAAAACAGTTGGAATATAATCGAACGATTGTTATTAGAAATCCAGACAACTATATTGTTATTGTTTTTGTTTGCAGAAAATTTCTTATAATATTTGAAAAAACTGATTACATGTACTTCTATGCTTAAAATATAAGCTCGCGATGGTATGCGTGGTCCCATGTCTAAGTAACTTAGTTATTGAATAAAACTTTTAAAGTCATTATAATGATCAATTTGAAATATGAACATTTACGTATATTTAAAAATATATAAAGTGCAAATAGGGGAAAGATTAAAAGAAGAAAGACGAGGGATAAAAAGGAGAAGAAAGAGATTAATGATAGGAGATAGAAAAAAAAAAAGAAAAGAATTGAACAGAGGAAAAGGAATAGAAAAAGAGGTTCAAGATGGCCATAATATATTGCTTATATGAGGAGACAGTCTTTAACGTTATGAACCATACCATTTTGGGCAATATATTATAACATATAGCAGTAAACATCTTCCCCAAGTTTAATAAAATATTCATGATAAATACAGTTGCTGGATTATCAAAACAGTTCAATTTTAGATTTCTTTTATAATAGAATAAAGCCATAATAGAACTTGGCCAAATTTGATAGAAATCGCTTCATAAATGCATATGCTAGATAAGTAACATATAGAGCTATTTCATTATTCAAAAACCGGACTTTGTCGATGGATTGACGTAATATAATTATATTGCCTTCGTGTTTGATTTTAACTGCTGCTTGAGTATAAATATTGCATCTTTCTCTTACGGAAAGAAACAGTGTGACCAAGTTTTATAAAGATTGAATAATAGATGCCAGCACTAATGATAAGCACTGCTAAAGAAGAAAAGATGCTAGAGTGAAAGAGACTAATTATGGACAACGAACAGCTGTCCTAATATCTTACCATCATATCATCACGTGCTCGGGTGCTAATTCCACCAACCTTTGATATATGTACTTAAGGTAATCCATCCATCAATAAACTGTGATCATGCTCCATTAAGTGAACGTGGGGATTTTATAGTAAATGCAAGCTTTTATAAACTTTGAGCAACAGATTCTGTAACCCCAAGTCAATGGATGTTTACATATGCACTGAAGTCCCTTTTAAGCATTTGAAGGACCGTGATTATAATTTAATGACGGACGGATGACCTTAAATATTCAGTTGCGTATTTCATTATTGTTTGTTTCCCTAACAAAAATGGCCAGGCCATAACATATTTCTTTAGAAATATGGACAATAAGTGAAGGAACTATTTATGTCAACCTCAGTCAATTTTATATTTGGTGAAACAAGAGTGTCGAAATAAATTTCCTACATTATTGATAGTTTGAGTATACTTAGTGTTAAGTTGTGTTGCTGGACTTTAAATCAGTTGAGTTAGAAGGCGATTGAAAGTACATACTTGTTGTAGAGGACGATGTCGGGGAGCCAGAGATGTTTGGCGGGGAGGCGAACCACTTCAAGTCCATTGTAATCCTGCTTGTTCCAGCGGATACGCTCATCTTGCCAGCTCTAGTGGGACCAAAACAGAAAACTACAGTTACAGAACTAGTCAGTTTGTGAAATCACATCGATATTTTAATATATGAATTGTGCTCTTAACAGTTATGGAAGAATACTGATTTTTGAACAGGGTTGCTTGCAATGATGTCCCATGCAATGGAAGCACACATTTCTGCATCGCAAAGCATTTCGGGGCTGTATTCCCTTCCTTTTACTAGTCAGATATAAAGTTCCAAATTTCGTTTTCTGTCTTATTACTAAGTGTTGATACTTTTCATGTTTATTTAAATACAATTGCATTATTGAAGTCGAAACTGAATTAAAATTTGTTTATAATCGATGCTGGATATAACGTGTTTAATAAACTGCAATAAAAATGTAAATACGCAAGCGTGTTAATCGAAATTCATTCGGAGATATTTGGAACCATCACTGGCAGCGATAAAGACAAAGATAACACAAATACTGCTTCAATAGTTTAGTAGGCAGGAAAGCTAGGATAATCGGCATCAGCGCGTTGCAATAGTTGCGTGCTCGATTCCTACTGGAGAATTTATTTTTATCTTTTTTAAAATATTTTTGCAAATTTTTTTTGTGATATAGAATATTATCAATTTATCTTCGTTAAGTAAATGTGTTTATAAAATGAAATGAAAAATAAAATACCATATATTTATAAAATAATGAAATTTTGTTTTATATTTGTTTCAAGTTGTTTTGAAAACACAACCCGTTTAGGTGGCCGAGTGGTTAGAGAGTCCGTCCCGGAATCAGTAGGTCGTGGGATCGATCCCCGGCCGCGACATACCAAACTCGTGAAATAGGGTACTGTTATAGCTCCCTTGCTTGGCGCTCAGCATATTAGGGTAGTTCCAGAACTGGATGGACCGGTGTCAGGATAATGTGACTCATGCCACATGTCTACGGCGTGATACTGCAGTGTAGCACACTATATCTGTCTCAAGTAGGCATCGTCTCCAAATGACCGTAATACTGTCAGCGGGACGTTAAATCAAATAAACAAACAAACATAAAAAACACATATTAATATAAATCTTATAAATTTTAGACAGGAGAAAAGGGGAGTATTAGAGTGGCAATGTACTTATTGTTAGTACTTGATTGAGACAAATGGTGCGTTTATCCTTTACGTTTCTTGTAACCGTGTTCACACAAGTTAAAGCAGATCTATAACATCTGATTTAATGACATAGCTTGAAAAACTGACCCTGATAAACAAGTCATCACATTTAAAACCCTGTTCTCTCAGCGCCTGGACACTACGTTGATAAAAATAAAAAGAAAGAGAAAAAAATATACTGGAGGTTTAAGTATTTTTTCAGTATTACAATGTACCTTCTCTTACTAGTATCATTTAATTTAACTGAATGACTACACTGGATTTGTTATTATGGATCAAAATTAAACTATTTACACATTCAAAGTACTTAAGACAATCATATTCAGATGTCGCTTTCTGTAAATATCCCTAACTTAAGTACATAACACATTTCAACACTAAGTAAGTCAAATTTATACTAGTATATGGACAGTATTTCCTCACGTATATTGCCCTAACGGCTACAAAATCGGCATGGTGGCACTAAAACTTATTCGCACACCGATTTAGCACATAAATACTCATACGTATGCAAATACATAGAAACATTAAAATCTCTACATTGCAAGGGGATATCGACTGATAATGTATAAGATAGGCAATATATAAATAGTATATTGTCATTTTATATACATTAAGGAGGCGTAATTATATAAAGTAAAAGCATTTTCAAAATAAGTACAGCTTAACATACACTAGTTAAAGCACACGCATTTGATGTAAATGTTCCGTAAGTATTTTACATGTCTCGGCCATCTTGGTTTATATGTAGTTGTTTTGATATAGCACTGCATTTAGAAGTGTTTCATAACAAATAAAATATTCGAAGATGTCAATAATTGTTCATCTTTGTAAACTCTTACAGAGAAAGTATAATTTTAAAGCGACGGAGTTTATGTAGTGCATTTATACAGCATTTCCACATATACATGTCACGCAAACAAAACTTAATTTTAGGCGAGTAATGCCTTTTATCCAAATTATAACATATTAACAGGTTTTTATGACCAAAATGTGTAAATGTGAACCTGTATTATAGTAGTGTTATAAAAGGAGCATATTTGAACAAAATTATACGAAACAAAAGAAAAGAAATTCCATAATTCGAAAACAAGATGATTATGTAAAATGAATTTCGAATCAGTTTTGTTTAATTAACGAGTTAAGGGTTTTATAAGTTGGTTAGCGGACCTTGCAGGCAACCTGATTTATTAAAGCTCAGAAAAAAGTTTTTGGAAGATGTTTTGAGATCTTAAAATATTCAGATTTTAGGTATATACCATCAACTTGAAAAACCAACAAAACCACAGTGAAATAATAAATATTACAGCATAATGTAGAAAGTGTAAAAACACACAAGCACTATATACATATGGTCATATCGGACTAGTCTAATTTACGGGCCCAGGCCCAGTCTGCGGTCCCAGTATATATATATAGTGCTTGAAATGGGTAAATTTAACTGAACATTGTAGCTTATGTTGTACAGCCTTGTAAATATATATTTTATTTCATATATATCATCAATACAAAAAGAATGCCATACTGCTACGTCACGCTACGTTATCAAGGGAAGTAATTACTGTCGGAAAGATTGTACATAACGAGACATGTACCTAAATCCCATAACAAATAAGAACTTATCTGTGCTGAATTGTTAAATTTGTTATCATTGCCCCTTCTTCATGGCGGGAATCACGTGACTTTTGTGGTAACGCGTATTGACAATATGGCAGAATGAAAACCTCCATTCAGCCGGTTTTTACAGGTAAGTTTATATTATACATATTTACGTATATGATATGCCGCAGCCTACACGGAATGGAATATTGTTATCGGCCATACCTTATTGTTTGTCTTTATGCCAATAGTTTTCTCAAACACTCAATAATTCGACTGGCTTTTTCAATTTTGACAAATATTTTGCGGGTAACACACACGCAAAAAATATATGTTTGTTATGAAAATGGAGATATAAGGGCTAAGTAATACAGAAAAGAGGTCATTATGTAACATGAATTGAAAAGGTAACTTTTCTGCTTGTTGACTTTTAACTGCCTGCTTTCTTTTATGAATAAAAAGTGGAAAATGATTTGGGTAACGCACACGACATGAATATTTCCTGATAACACCCACGCAAAATATTTTGCCTAATTTCTTTGTAAGTCAAAGCCAACATAATGGAAAAAATCAAACAGGAAAAGGTCGATTGCATCTTTAAGTTTCATAGTATTATAAATATTGAATTATCAATATATCCAGATGAAAGCGTTGTTTTCGTTATGTAAAAACGCACAAAAAGTTTTTAGGCGTTTTGTTTTTGCCTGAATTCGTTAAACTATGTTCTGAAAGTTGAAATCGTTGTAGCAATAAATTTTATGACACTTGCAATTTCATGAAAAGCTTTCTGTAACCTTCTGAAAAGGATGAGGACATGAAACACATGCGTTTTCTTAAAATATTATATTTTATTATAGAGTGTTAACTTATTAATATGAAAACAAGGGTTGCTGGAATTATATTTTCTGTCAAACACTGTAAAATACGGAAATAATACAACTTGTACCAGCTAGGGTGTATTATCTATAGGAGATTATTTACGATTAAAGCAACTCATAGTTTTATTAAAATAGTGCAATTAAATCTTATGCTGTATTGACCTCGAAGTCTGTGAAGTGCATATTTATGCATAAACATTTGACATTTTTGCGTGCAATTCTTCCTTTTTGAGATTGTATACGTGAATCTTTGAAGCAGCACCTCTCCGAAATCATTTTCAAAATATGAAACAATTTTCATTACATTCTTAGTAACGGGATAGAGATGTTGCAATAAAATCGTTCATTTATATTTAGTATAAAAGAAACAGTTTATTACATGGATTATTGATAATTATATATTTGTTGAAATTTTACTGTATTGTTCTTTTTTTTTTTTAAATAATGTTGTTTTTATCTATGTAGAAATGTGCAGCTTCAATGATCAATTGAACTGAAAATCACAATCTTTTATCTTGCCGAATATGTTTTTTAATTAGGTAAGTGAAACTGGAAAATAGTAGTAACACGAAAATATTTTAATATACGCTGTTAGAAAATTGTTGACGCTTCACTTTGATCAACTTTAGAAAGGTCACATTGTTCTTTTTTTTTTTCTTGCTAAGATACAAATTGGGAAGGAATCGAATGCAGTGCTTAAAAGTAACAGCATTTTACTTGTTAAAAATTAAGTATTGATAAGATAAACTAATTGTTTTCATTGTATTAAAACGAAGGTGAAACATTCCAAGGAAAGGATAAAATTAACTTAAAACTAATGTCAAAAATTCACTTCATTTTTGTTGACATATTGTACATTTGCAGCTGTAGCAAAATCTTGCCACTAATATTATTTTATGTATTTCAGATATGGAAGGCTCAAGTGAAGGCACAGT
>CM037780.1:46167820-46217820 GCA_021229015.1 Solen grandis | reverse complement strand
ATATATCAGTTAAAGTTCATTTAATTAATATTCATGAAGTCATACATTTGTACATGAATATTCATGAAGACTTAATACCTGTATATGAGGCTGGTTCACATCCAGGTTGACCCCAGGGTTCTTCTGCAGAGAGCTCTTGTTGCCATGCTGACCAATGATGGGCACGTTACCAAGATGAAGGGCTGCTGATATACTCTGTAGGATGTTCTCTGTGGTGAGTTCTGGTCCGATACCTGTGTAAAATTTGGACTAAGGTTACTAGCCTGTCTTATAGATGGACAGTTCCATAATTTGTATGTAACTCCTCCACCTAATGATATTTTGACAGTTCCTATACATACCTAGGTCAATTTGATACAGAAGGTTAATCGTTCAGAGCATACTTTACAATTTTACTGGTTGGATAAGCTGGTTTATGTAAACAAACTTGATTGACAGTTTAAGATCCATCCACTGCATGCAAAGGCAGGGAAATCAAGGGCTAGTTAGCCCCTACTCCCAACCCCATCCCACATCTACCGGGTATAGATTATGTAAAGGGTTGGAAATTCTGGACTAGTCAAGTTTCCCACTCCCTGTTTTAAGGATTGTGTGCAATGGGGAAATTTTGAGCATGTCAAGTTTATTCACATACTTCAAAACTGTAAGTGGCGATGAGGAAATCTGTACTTTCACATTTTACTTTAAAGTAACGAGAAAAAATAAATACTAATATAGAAAAGAGCAAGAGTATTCAGACCGTTCCATTAACAATCAATCCACATGATTTCTAGTCAACAATCCCAATCAAACTTTTTTAAATTGAAAACAAGACTTTGTTTATTCAAATTATTCATTTAAACATCTCCATACCCTGAACGTTCCGAGGCAGCTCCAGACTTTGTATTAGTTCCTCTGCACTGTCGTAGGCCTTCATCCCCTGAAGTCTCTTCTCCCAGAATAACTGTAGTTATATTACATTACAATGATAAATCATTGCAATCACAGACTTTTCAAAAAGCAGTAAAATCCCAATTAGCCAAAGATTCTAAATATTAACTCAAAATCTCTACAGGAAAAAAGATAGTTAAATTAATACGGTGGGGTTCTTTATTAGATTTTCTGATGAACTTTTCATTGCGAAAAAAAAGAAAAACAAGAGGGCCATGATGGCCCTGAATCGCTCACCTGAGTACCATTGCTTCAACTGATGTCAAGGTTTTTAAACAGACAAGGATTCTGATATAACTTAATCTAAAACATTTTACCCCTGACAATACTACACACCAAATATCTAAGCAATGGGCCATATGGTTTCAGAGAAGACTTGGGTGCAGGGTCATTTATCACCGTAGGGCCAAGACTTTGAAAATCTTTGTAATGAACCATTAGATGCTACTACATACCAAAAATCTTAGCTCTAGGCCTTATTGATTCATAGAAGAAGATTTTTTAAGATTTTCCTATATAACTCTATGTAAAACAAGTGACCCCTGGTGCAGGGTCATTTATCACCATTGGGCTATGATTTGTACAATCTTGGTAGGCATCCACTAGACAATGCTTCACATTAAATATCTAAGCTCTAGACCCTGCAGTTTTGCAGAAGAAGATTTTTAAAGTTTGCATTTTTATAATCTATTTTTAGCTCCTGTGACCTAATTATGCAATGGACCAGAACCATTTATATAACTTTAGTAGAGCTTCATCCAAGGAACATTCCTGCAAAATATTTTTCAAATTGACCAAGCCGTTTAGGAGGAGATGTTGTTTGAAGCAATTGTTGACGCCAGAGGCACGGACGCCGGACAAAAGGCGATCAGAAAAGCTCACCTTGAGCACGTTGTGCTCATGTGAGCTAAAAAGCTATTGTTCTACTTCTGTTCATTGTTTTTTGCCAGGCTCCCAGTAAATCTTGTCAAAAGGCAAAGGTATTGTATGATTAAGCCTTTGTTATGAAAAGTTACTACTAGATGTTTGAAATTTCATAACAGTAACTTAATATAACAGTTACAGTTATTTTTGACATTTTGTTGGACACTTCTGTAACTACCAGTATATAAAAATGTCACCAAAAACAATTAACATCACCTTAAGGCTTCATCAGATTTTTTGATTTTTTGCTATTGTTGATTTTAAATCCAAAAGTCAAGATTTATTCATTCTCTGTATATGTTAACCCTTTCCCTCATATAGACACATTTTGACGCACTCGATAGGTACCACATAAAGCCTGATCTGCAGAAAACCACAGTTAAACCTTACCATATTTAATTATAAAATCCTCATTTCCAGACCACTGAGGAGCAGCGAACAGCATAAAACCTGATTAGCCTGCGAGTTACTCGCAGGCTGATCTGGCTTTATGTTGTTCATATAGGTCTTTTCATGGTTTCCTCTATGAGGGAAAGGGTTAAGTGGTTATCCATGCTATTTTACAGAATAAAGAATCTTTGATGGGAGCGACAGCAACTGGAGAATGTTTATTATTTCCGTAGAACAACGGATAATAAACAAACAGTATTCTATACTATGAAAATACTCGGATGGCTATATTATGAAGTAGTACTATGAAAAATAGTAGGTGACTACATGGTTCATACAAATTTTCTGAAGCAAAATTTAAGGGGTTTTTTTCAAGGTTTTTTTAAGCCTTAAAATTCGAAATTAAGGACTTATATAAACTGCAACTAATGCTTTAAATTTTAAGGCATGGATTGGATGAACCTTGATTTATATTGAGCACCAGTCAGGGAGCTACTGGTATCACATTTTTGTGACTTTGTTATGCTGTAGCAGGGGCTCAAACTCTTGACATGAGTGTGTGGATAACATAGTGGTTAACACAATGGCTTTTTACCATTACAATCTGGTATTCAATACTAGGTTGGTTTGATGCTGTGTGTGAAAGGATATGGGTCACCCATTCAGACACATGGGTTATCTCTGGCTACTCCAGTTTCCTCCTACAACAAGATTCAAGTTAACGTCACCAGCAGAGCCAATGAGAAGATTTTCCTAAGCAATGCAGCTTTCTGTCTAAAGATTGTAAAATAAATAAAGTTTAAACTTTAACTCTGACTTTGTCTCTAAATATGGTGACAGCTAGACGGCATTATAGGTTTAAGTCAGAAAATCAACCCCACCTGTCTGGGAGGCTCCTGTGGACCATGCTTGATGTCTGTCTTCGTCTGACTGTCCGGATGATTCCTGATCACGGTCACTGGCTGCTTGAATATTGACGCTGTCTGCCTGATCGGCAGGGCCAGGTTGGAATCATGACGTATTCCTGAAATTATGAACATTGGTGCACTCTAGCTTTAAACTCCTGTGAAGAAAAACTGCACTCAAAGTTGCCCATATGTACAGTACCTGTTTACTACATATGGGTATTAAAAATAGTATTAATATTTTCAAAAGAAGCTATAAAATATGAAATTGACCTTTCAAACTCACAGATTATCTGAACTTTACCTAAATTATAATGAAAAACATATGCACAAAACAGCCCAAAAATCCTTATCTGAATCAATGTACTTTAATATACTAGTATATAATGTGCACTGTGGTAAAGAACAGAACGGGCATTGTTTGTTTACAATTTTGTTACACATAAGATAATTCATAAATTAAATTCAGTTAAATACTCTGGGTTCGGTGAGTTTCCTAATTAATTGCTACATGGAATGTCCCACAAATTGGGTTTACATTGGAATCCCATTAAAGTGCAATGTTGTCAAGTTCATTGTAATGTTATGAATGTACCGGTATATATAACTATAGTAAAATGACCAAGGAATAAACCATACAAATACCTTAATCAATATTTAATCCAAAACAAACAAAAAATGAAATCTTAATCATGACAACTAATTCATAGAAAATATATGTTTGGTGAATATTTTTTTTTTTTTTTCGGTTTGTTACAGTATTTCAATTTTTTTTTTTTTTTTTTAAGACTCTATAATTATTACTTATACATTGTAATATATTGCATAAATTGTATATCTCTTGTGTCTAATTATGTACGGTGTGGAATGGGATGGCCTCACCGCACACCTATTGACAAGGAAAATAAATGGGGTGACCCTAATTATAGGGACCTTAAAAACAAAAAATTTACCATACAAATGGCTGATTAAAACACTGACTTGCACCACTGACAGACAACAGATACCCAGTTTACAAGACTGTTTACATATAATTAATCTTTAGTTAACAACACTGTCACTGTGCATTCATATCCAAAGCTTCCAAATTAAACTGATTTACTGTCTGAAAACAGAGATATAAGCCAGAATGCAATGAAGCTCTTTAACCCTTTCCCTCATAGAGGACACCATGAAAAGACCTATGCGAACAGCATAAAACCAGATCAGCCTGCGAGTTACTCGCAGGCTGATCAGGTTTTATGCTGTTCACTGCTCCTCAGTGGTCTGGAAATGAGGATTTTGTAATTAAATTTGGTAAAGTTTAACTGTGGTTTTCTGCAGATCAGGCTTTATGTGGTACCTATTGAGTGCGTCAAAATGAGTCTATATGAGGGAAAGGGTTAAAAAAAGAAGATAATAATAATAATCCATCATAACCCATACATATTTAAACAAGAAGGCCATGGTGGCCCTAGAATGCTCACTAGATTACCATAATAAGGTAAAGTCCCCGTAATGGTTCCGCAATGTCTTGGACCGCTTAACCTCTACCAAAATAAACGAGGTACCCCAAGGAAACCTTGGTTATCTCTGTGAGAGACCATGAGGTCTGATTTTCAAGAGATGAAATCTTTATTTCAGCTATTATGTTACAGGGGTTTTCGGTGACCATTTGTGCCCCATGAAATTGAATTCTGACAATTAGTTTTAGAAGAGAAGGATTTTGGAATTTTCTATAAGGTGTATATTAAGAAAACTAGCCGACCCCTAGGGGCCTCATTTTTCAAATGTTTCATTTTATTTTAATAATCATGGTAAAGTGCTATAAAGTGATAATTTGTGTTGATCAAAGTTAAATTTCTGATCATTATTTTCACAGAAAAATAAGATATTGAGATATAAGAAAACATAAATTCAACCACTTAAGTTTGAAAAATGTCAAGAATTGTGAAAACTTACAGTTTAAAACCTAATGGAAACAGTAGTTTTTGTTGGATTCAACAAACAACAGCTATCCAAGTCACCAGACTATCAATCACATTATGATTAAGTTATTCTGTTAAACACACATACTTTTTGACAAAGCCTAAAAAAATAAAGCAACAAAAACATACAATCAGTATTGTAATCATTTAATTTTTTGTAACAATTTCCCCTCTCTCAAAATCCATATTTTTTTTTTTTTACTTTTTATAACATGATTATTATTGAGATTAAAAGTAAATGTGCCTAGAAAGCATACTGGTAATGGGATTCACTTCTTACAAATGCATTTTGGGTTCAATTCCTGGTCACGTATGAGAGGGTACAGTGGTCACCCGTTCAGACACATGGGTTTTCTTTGGGTTCTCCGGTTTCCTCCCACAATAACGACCACATACATTGCTACCATACTATCCAAAGTGATTAATATAAGGTGTGACAACTTGTTTCATAAAGTGATGTAAAATAAAGTTTAAATTTTAAAGTAAATGTCAATGTAAACTTCTGCTGCCATTTTTTGTTTAGAAATTCAAATACACCAACTTTTCAACTAAAAGTATTCCAATACCATACAGGCTTGGTTATGTATATATTTCTACATCAACTGTCCAGTTTCCTTTAGTTAATTAACCACATCATGTTTTGTCAAAAAGCATTTAAGCAAGTGCTTGTGCAAAAAGATTAAAATCAAAATCTAGATAAGTGCTAAACAAAAACCATGAAAAAAAACACACTAAAACATGTATACAGTATATTTAAGAACATTATACAATGAAGACCTGGAACTGTACAATATTTCCCATATTGTTCACCAATTAACCCATGTCAACAACGAAGACCTAGAATTGTATAATATTGTCCCATATTGTTCACCAATTAACCCATATCACAACGAAGACTTGGAAGTGTATAATATTGTCCCATATAGTTCACCAATTCACCTATGTCAACAATGAAAACCTGGAATTGTACATTTTCCCAAACTGTTCACCAGTAAACTAATGTCAACAAACAGCCAGAGAACAGATACAAAAAGGCACTAGTCATTACTGTAACTAAATGGGATACATTTTGCAATTACTTCCCATAATGCAGCTTCATCACAAGAGATGAGACCTAAATTAAAACATTTTTTGTTTGCCCTTTACCAACCCAGGTCTATGTATTTGGGTTAACGGTTTCTATGCCTCTCAGTGGCAACCATACAATGATCTCTGCAAACTTTTCAAAGATATTTTTATAGCAAACCTCCAGGAGATCAAAACATTCAGTTGTTTTATCAAACCATCTTCAGCTCATATTTGATAACTTTTGTGCTGTTGTGCAAATTATTCTGCAGGACACTGCTTCACTAGGCATCTACACACTGTCAAGACTTCTACCTAATTTATCCCAAACAGTTTAATTACTAGAAAGGACAAAATAACAGAAAAGCTGCTGGTCTCGGTAAAAATATTACAGGTTTTCAGATTTTTGCCACAAAATATTTTGTGTCAGCAGGAAATTCCCAGGTATGTTGGTAAAAAGCAAACAAATATAATTAAAGCCTGATAAGGCTACATGTAAATGGTGCAATATGTACAGATCCATCTGTGTTCATCACATGTTACAGGCAATATCAAGCTTACACTTCTTTTTGTCAACAAAAGCCAAATATTTTACAATGTACATATC
The DNA here is from genome assembly GCA_021229015.1 of Solen grandis. Taxonomy (NCBI): domain Eukaryota; kingdom Metazoa; phylum Mollusca; class Bivalvia; order Adapedonta; family Solenidae; genus Solen; species Solen grandis. Next base: position 46,211,032 of record CM037780.1, on the reverse strand, counting down.
TATAAATAAGAGTTAAAACAGAAAACAAAGTTTACCTATTTATTTTTATTAAGGAATACATCTTATTTCAAAATTAAGAATATACATCTTTTTAAAATAATTACTTTTTTTCCCATGTTATCCTTCTTAAGATACGTAACCTTACATGGAAGACATAACTTACAGTAGCAAAAGACCCTGTAAGAGCACTGTAGTTAAAATTAAAATGTGGCCATAAAGAGAGGCTTTGAAGGCTCTGAAGCGTCTTCCCCTCTGAAAAATTCCTTTAAACTAGAGCTATCACTAAAGGTGATGAATACCCCACACACAGCCTTTGTTTACAATCAAGTGCCCAGCTATAGGAGGTAAGTCACAATGAATTGATGTTTTCAATTGACATATGACACAAAACTATTTCACAATAATAATATTTTATACCAAATCAAAATTGTTCTTATTTTAATGAAGCCCAAATCATACTAAATCTGCAACATTGAATTAAACAAAAACGAAGTGTGTCACCAAAAGGCTGTTTCTAAGTGAAGAGCTAGTGAAGCTTCCCATAAAATTTGATTGAAATCCATCCAGGAGTTATTGAAAAATAGCGTGGACAAAGAAAACTCCAAGAAATCAACAAAGTGCCATAACTCAAAAGAAAATCAGTCAACCGTAACCATTTCATAATATGCACATCTGTGCTTGATATTGAAGCTTCCTATGACCGATTGAAATCCATCCAGTAGTTATTGAAAATAGCATGGACAAAGAAAACTCCGGAAAATCAGCAAAGGGCCATAACTCAAAAGAAAATCAGTCAACCGTAACCATTTCATAATATGTACATCTGTGCTTGATATTGAAGCTTCCTATGATGTTTGTTTGAAATCTATCCAGTAGTTATTGAGAAATAGCGTGGACAAAGAAAACTCCAGAAAATCAGCAAAGGGCCATTACTCAAAAAAAGTCAGTCAACCATAACAATTTCATAATATGCACATCTATGCTTAGCAGTGAAGCTTCCTATGAAGTTTGATTGAAATCCATCCAGTAGTTACTGAGAAAAAGCATGGACAAAGAAAACTCCAGAAAATCAGCAAAGGGCCATAACTCAAAAGAAAATCAGTCAACCGTAACCACTTCACAATATGCACATCTGTGCTTGATATTGAAGCTTCCTATGACATTTGTTTGAAATCTATCCAGTAGTTATTGAGAAATAGCGTGGACAAAGAAAACTCCAGAAAATCAGCAAAGGGCCATTGCTCAAAAAAAGTCAGTCAACCGTAACCACTTCATAATATGCACATCTGTGCTTGATATTGAAGCTTCCTATGACGTTTGTTTGAAATCTATCCAGTAGTTATTGAGAAATAGCATGGACAAAGAAAACTCCAGAAAATCAGCAAAGGGCCATAACTCAAAAGAAAATCAGTCAACCGTAACCATTTCATAATATGCACATCTGTGCTTGATATTGAAGCTTCCTATGAAGTTTGATTGAAATCCATCCAGTTGTTATTGAGAAATAGCATGGACAAAGAAAACTCCAGAAAATCAGCAAAGGGCCATAACTCAAAAGAAAGTCAATCAACCGTAACAATTTCATAATATGCACATCTATGCTCAACAGTGAAGCTTCCTATGAAGTTTGATTGAAATCCATCCAGTAGTTATTCAGAAATAGCTTGGACAAAAAAACTACAGACGGACGGACGGACCGATGGACCGACATGGTGACTCCTATATACCCCCCCCCAAACTACGTTTGTGGGGGGTATAATAAATTAAATTCATGCAGATTTCCAAAAATTCAATATTCACTCCATGACTTTTCTCTCCCCAATGTAAAGAAAATGACATCCCCTCAACCCAACCAAAAAATATCATTCACACTATTTTTTCTCTGGACACTTCTCCAAAATCAGAAGAAAAAAATGCTACAGAAAGTGCTGCTGATCAAGAAGATTTAAAATCAAAGAAAGCAATATGCAGCAGGTCCAATTTCAGATTTAAAATTTTATAATAAATCTTAAAATTTATAATAAATACATATGAATCAATACAAAATTAAAAGTATTATAAAAAAAAAAATAGCCAACACATGCAATGAACACAGACAGATTCTGGCTGTTACAAAATCACAACAAACAAACCTCTGGCATAGTCAAACGATGATCCCTTGTGTCTCTTACTTTTTCTAAGGGCGCTACTAATGATCCGACCTGTTCTAAAATCAAATGCACTAAGATCAAAGTTATCCCCAAGGTATCTGGCTAGATGTGGTTTGCTTCTGATTTTGACACCGTCTGGACTGTAAATATAGAGGACATAGGTTTTAAAAATAAATCAGTAACACTTTGAAAGATTGGTAGTGGTAGAGGTTTTAGTATTTCTGCCTATATGAAAGTCTGAAATTGTTCTTTCAATTAATTCAAGCTATTTACATAAATTTGAAAAGAAATACATCAAAACTGATATCTTATCTTTCTTTTTTTTCAGGTCCCTATAGTCAGGGTCACCCCATTTATTTTCCTAGTCAATAGGTGTGTGTGGGTCTTATTTTAACAATCTGAACATTGTCATTTATATCAATCAGATTTAAAGACCTCACAATGAATGGGGATAAAAAAAAATGAATTCTGGAACAGCCCAAAACCGGAATAGTCTAGCCCAAAACCGAAATAGTCTAGTCCAAATTTAAAGCCCTTTATTTGTTTATTAAGAGCTCTAAATATATTAAACAAGTATACTGTAGGACCCTATAGTTGTGACTTGCACATTAAATCTGGTTTGTAAACTTTGATTGGAGTGACATTACCTGCCAGAATTATTTTTGTTAAATATTTGGTAAATACGATATGAATTTACCAATTTGCTACCCCTACCAAGAAAAAAGACCCTAGAAAAGCTGAATAATGAATCAGAAATATGTTTTGTCATTGTCCTCAAGAAAGAAATATGCTTTACCACAATAACTGGAAGCCTTGAGGCAATAAAAATGGCGACACCCCCTATGACCTTTCTATTAAATTATCCTATATTCTTCTTTGATACAAAATTAATCTTGTTTCTTTTTACAGCTGAGACTGAAAAAAATATGGGTCAATAGTTCTGCTTAATTTGGAAATGTAACCTGTTACTTGCCAAATTTAATGATAAAAGAGTCCTTTGAGACCTCTGACTGCCACAGCTTTATCCGCATTAAACACAATCAGGACCATTTTTGCTTGCAAATAATTATATATTCACTTTTTGTTACTGATTTGAATTAATATGCCTTATTATGCCTATTAAAAAATTTGATGTCCATACATTTTTTAAGAATATTTAGAACTAATCCCTTATTTCAAAATGGCTACCTCCATCATGAGTGTTATATATTACAAGACAAAAAAATCTACTATAACAACAGAATTCTTATTAGGTGTAGTAAAAAGTTAGTCTTGTTTCTGGTTACAGGCTGGAAAAAAAAATGGGTCAATCGGTCAGCTTTTTTTTTCTTGAAAGCTTAGATCTAATGCGGAAAATGTAAAATGCTACATGCCAATTTACCATTTACTGTATTTTACAATTTCAGACAACTTTAAAGCACATAAATCTGTCTAGTTTGTACTAAACATTAGTCCATTCAGCTCAAATAAGAACTCGGTTGAACAGTAATATCACAAGCTGGGTGCAGATAAAAAATCAATAAAAATAGCATAGTCAGTCACCTGTGTCATTTTATCCAACCAACACATGCTCTTAAGCATCTGTTTACATTTTACACGCTCTCTACCAACTTGTGTTTACCTGCGGTTAAAAACTATCGTTTTCGGGTGAAAGTAGAGATGATTGCACAAGAAATGTATGATGGACTGATTAATGTCCTCATTGTCTCCCTGGAAGCTTACATGTATATTTGAAGTGCCGAGAATCCCTCAAATTAACTAATATTATTTGTTATGAACCCTCTTAAAAAGACTTGTTCATAACATTTCAGACATAGTTTATCTTTTCATTATTTATGAAAGTTATTTGAAATTTGAAACTAATCCGTAATCTCAAAATGGTTGTCTCCAACGTTGTCATTAATATTACCTGTTTATAAACTAAGACAAGGCGATATAAAGTCTTAGATTGCGATGGATGATGAATATTTTTTTCTTTCTTTTATTTCTTTCAGCCTCAAAAAAAAAATGGGTCGGATGGGGGGGGGGTAAAATAATGTGTCAGTCGGGTAGCCAGAAACAAACCTTTTTTTACACCTTATGCACTATAAGATTGAAAGATGATATCTTTGAGGTTGGTAGAGTGTATTCACTGACTTTTACATTCATTGAAATTCCTTTTTCAAACTTAAGTAGTAATTGGGACATCATTTTCAGCATCATAAAACAATAAAATGGTCGAAGTGTAAAATACTGGACAGGTCGGGTAACCAGAAACAACTTTTTTTTCACCTAAATAGCTGCTGTAACATGCAATGAAGTCAACCAAATACTAACAAACTTAAATCATGGATTTATGTCTGAATAGTGTGTATAAATTATGTCTACAACCAAATACTAACAAACTTAAATCATGGATTTATGTCTGAATAGTGTGTATAAATTATGTCTACAACCAAATACTAACAAACTTAAATCATGGATTTATGTCTGAATAGTGTGTATAAATTATGTCTACAACCAAATACTAACAAACTTAAATCATGGATTTATGTCTGAATAGTGTGTATAAATTATGTCTACAACCAAATACTAACAAACTTAAATCATGGATTTATGTCTGAATAGTGTGTATAAATTATGTCTACAACCAAATACTAACAAACTTAAATCATGGATTTATGTCTGAATAGTGTGTATAAATTATGTCTACCGTGCCGACCACCTATGTTGTGATGTCGACTGACAGTGCCGTCTCGTGTTCAGTTGGCAATCAAAAATCATTTTGCCAGTTTTCAGTATGAATAAAAACACAATTGCTTAAAATACTCTTCATGCGACCTGTCCCGTAGACAAATTGATAATACTCAATCACCACTGCTTCTAAAAAATGAAAAATTGACACTGGCCAATTGCCAGTCTCACTGTTACAAACAATTAGCATGACCAACGTATTACCTAAAATAATAAACGTCAGTTTTTCCTGCAGATAAACCACACTGTCTTACACACTCTTCTCTTGTCCAGCCGGGAGGAAGGCCTGGACAGTGGTCTTTTCTTTTGGCTTCCATTATTTTATAAACAAAAAATCTGCACCAACGCTTTAACCGGAAGTTGTTTTTTTTCTTCCTACCCGGTCTCCATATATTCAACATATTCGTGAGATTTAAAATGTGTGTGTGTTTAAACGCGGATGAATTCAGATTAAAGGGGAATATTTTTAAGCGGGGGGGGGGGGATACAATTCATTTACTCTTGCACACACACACACACACACACACAACTACGTACACTCATATATGCAATTTATGCTATAATTATCGTAAACCAGGATCTCCTTTCTACTATTGAGGGACCGGTCACATTGCGTTATCTCACTAAACAAAACATCAAATCTTGCAGGGAAAATGTTCTCTATGTACTTCACTATCCACGCAAATGGCCTCCGTTGAGAGTTCATGTGTAGAAATATGGGGAAGACGCGGGCAATATGATATATACATATACGAAGGAGTGCATATAATTAATACGTATATTTACACTCCTTAATATACGGGAAAAGAGCGGACATTACGATTACATTCTAAATCCTACTTGTATTCAATATTTTCAGTTTAATAACTTATTATACAAGTAAGATTATCAATATCATGAAGCAGAACATTATTGTATTAATCTTGACGGAAAATTGTTAATTTTACAACCACGTTAAATACGTTAATATTGTAATCGATTTATGCAGGAAGTATTCTAATCTCTCTCTCTCTCTCTCTCTCTCTCTCTCTCTCTTGGACATTATTAACAGAGGGAAAATGACAACATACGGAAAGTATGTACTTGATACATTTGGATGAATATCGGTTTCATCTAATATTTTTGATATTTTCTGGATATGAGGTACTGATGTTGATCCTATGTATTTATCATAAAGAGAAATTGCAAATATGTTGCCAGTCTACAGGATATGCATGACACTTTATAATGTTAACTTGACAACACATTTATGACGAAGCAGAGAGAGAGAGAGATGGTTCGGTCTTGGAACAAATGAAATGCTAAAAGTAATCTAATTACAGAATTTACTTTTCGATTATCAGAGTTCTTGAAATCTTCGGCTAACGTGATGGAACCAGGAACGAATTAGGCAGTTCTCTTTGAATGGGGGCTAGATTTTGTGGGGACAAGTCCAAATTGAACACCGATGGTTCCGAGTTAATAAAATGCACAATAATCTTTATATGATTTATTTATCATTTTATTATAAAAGCTGTCACGGCACACAACGATCACATACTATCATAATGAATGACATTGTGTGACGTAAGTCAGTGGCGCTTAACACAAAGTGTAGCACTGCAGGCACCTCTAGCATGCAGTATGTCCTTGATTCATAGGAATATGGCAAATAAAATTTAGTCGTTCATTGAAATATGTTCGGCTCTCACAGTAAAATGATATATTAGCTATAAAATCCATTTAATGCTGAAAATCAATAAAACAGTTCCAAATAACAAGCTACTTAACTTTCTTCTTTAATATTCCAGGGGCGTGCCTGGGCTTACGCACTTACGCACGTGCGTACAATTGATTTGGGAAAAAAACACGGAAATTTTAAAACGCTAAAAAACGATAAAAAAAAATCGTCGATTTACCTGGGTAAGACATATATTTGTCTTCATTATTAGATACAGAGAAATCTAATTTGAACGGATATTCCTAGAACGATGTTACAAAGATTATATCTATACAGACAAAATTAAGAGAACAAACAAGTTAAATTACTGACAACATTAAGGTATAAATATTACGGTTTGATACTTTCTTGATCAACTCTTCTTTCCCCGTCTCTTTCATGTGTTCTAATAGTAATTAAAAAAGATTCAATATGCCAACCTCTCCTGTTAACTCCATGTTAAGGAAGCATGGCAAATGGTTACACAAGTCATGACTGAAATCGGATGCAAAGACTAGGGCAATGTTCGGTAACATCTGCATGAAGGCATTTCTGCCATGATTCATGAAGAAAGAAAACAAATGTAGGTAGGCATGCAATAATATGTATGTAAGAAAAAAAAATTTAAATCTTGATTAAAAATAAACTTCAAACTTATGACATGTATATGTCAATTTAAACAAAAAATAAATACAAAAGTTCGGAAGATATCAACTTACTTTAAAAATGTTGTAATTAATTATATAAGCACTGAAACATCTTTATTAATGTTATGCATGCATACAAGAGTCCTTGTGTTAAAATATTCACGTTTTAGTGATATTTCTTTGCTAATAAAATGGCTCATGAAAAGAAAAAAAAAATGGCTCCATTTTTTTCAAATTTGGCTCATCCATTTGCTCCAACAAATCATTGCGCTGAAGGCACTGGAGTTGTGTGTATCTCAAGTGAAAGAGAGTTTGACTGGCTAACGTGTGTGTCAGTGATCACTCCTTGACTTTTTTTTTAAACATACAACTGTTAATTTAAGTCAGATCCTTGAAGAATTATGATAAAGGTAGCATTCAAATAGGTCCTTTTCAAAACGTAAATAAATAATCGATAAAAATAGAACCCTATAATTCAGATAATATTATAAAATAATAATAAATCAAGTTTTCAGTTGAAAAAAATGAATAATAAGTTAACAGTAATTGATTTTTTTCTCTCTTTTATCATATTTTATCACGTTTTCTTATACACTATTAAGATTGAACCCACGCGGAGTGATACTGAGTAGTGGAAGACGAAGTCGTTACCACTGTACCACTTTGGAGCCTTATTGTAAAGCCATTTATAACACCTATAAAATTATCCTTGGTCTCGATTCGATTTTGTTGGAAACAAATAAATACCAAAATAAGCTCTATTATGAAAATACTGAGTTACCTATTTGTATTTTGTTGAACTTTTGGAAGGTAAAATACCTCCGTAAGTAACACAATTCAACGAAATAATAAATGTTCAAAGATATACAGTTATTTTCATTAAAAGACTAAAAAATCAAAATAAAGAACCAATGTGATACCCGGTCTAAAGTTATTACAAGTAAGGCGTATTGGGTGTGGATTATTGGAGACAAGAATAAGGTCTCAAGTAAGTGTCTGCATAATGCAGGTTTTCCCTAACGGTCGCCAAGTGCGAACTCAACTGGCCTTTACCGTTGTACGGTTTAGGTTTCAAAACATGAACCTGGTTGTGGGCTCTCATTTCCATTTTTACGTTCCAGTATTGATTCATTTATATGTTACTTATAATAAAGTGTCTTTTATAAAAAAAAAATGTCTCCAAATCTTTCTCCTCTTCATTTGAGTATTATTCCCTCTTTCTTTAATATCTCAGTCACTCCATCTCATGCGCTATTCAAAGTCCGCTGTCTCCTCTCATCACACGTACCTTTTTCGACATACGAATAAAGCTAGACTAAAGAGGAGGGGTGAAAAAATAATGTCAGTATGGCTACACTTAAAGACGATCGCGACAGTTTCATTTTTATTTCTTTTTTTCAAATATTACTCTCCGTTTATTGATAGCATATTATTTGATCCACTAAAATATGAAATAAAAACAGGGGGTCGCCAGCATTAGAAAAGAATCCGTTTTTTATGTCAGTATTCTCTATACAGCAACACTTTATAATGAAATTTCACCTATGAAAACTAAGGATATTTTTTTTCTTCAAATTAATCACAATTATCAATTTAGTAAATGTTATGTCATTATTTGTTGAAACATCTAATGTAATGAAACAAAATGAATTTGGGGTAAAACAGTATTTGTTTTAAACTTTATTCTTTATAAGGTTTAAAAATTTCTTCTTTTTTTTCAATGGAAACTTTTTAGGTACTTATCTATAAGATAAAAGCTTTAAAATAATAGGTCACCAAGCTTTATATTTTAAGAATAGGCATTTTAAGTTGGGTGCGTGGCGGGGCTTATAATGCCAAACGCACCGATAATTGCTCTCAGTCCATATACCGAGATAGTGTTATCCTAATGCATTTTTAGGTTACTGTGCGTTTTTATCGTATTTCATTATGATTTTACATATTTTTTTTTGTGTACAAATTACCCTTTAAAATGCTCCTACGGCGCGTTCAAGGGACGTTTTCCCGGGGGGAGCATGTCCCCAGATTTGGTCCAGGCACGCCAATGGATTTGAATTATATGACTGAAATTGTACAATCTTCCTCAACGGAAACCTCTACGGTACCCGAACCCCCACACATCCTAGAAAAATCATTGGACACCCCTGTAAAACCGTTTGACCCTCCCTGGAAAATGTTTAGAAAGAGTCACGGAATCCCCCCCCCCCCCCCCACCACCACTGCACGGTGAATTTAATAATTTTAGAGCTTTTTTTCATAGTCGGGCATAATAGCACACACACTTCCCCTGAGATAAATATCTGAATCCGCGCAAAATAGTCTCATCATATTCCAGTTTGATAAACAACAACAACAACAACAAAACACCATCATCATCATCATCATCGTTGTCACTATCTTTACACGTATTTCCACTTTCTCCCGTCCGGTAATCAACTACCAAATACCTTTTGTTATTTCCAGATAAAAATAGAGGAAATAGGAATCACTAACCACAACAACATGATAGAAATAGCATCTTTACTTAATTTACATGATAATTGCTGTGTTACATAAAAATACACAAATACACAAATATAAAACATAAACAATAAATATACTATTCTAAATATTCATCCAAATCAAAGTTACTAAAGAAGAAATACACGGAAAACAGAGTATATGGATTGGCTTTAAATACGCGCAATGCAAACATATAAGTTTAACTAGTAATATAATCATACATAGTGATTTGACCAAATCTGAGTTTACCTCACCGTGTGTTCATGTCCACCAAGTTCAAGCTGTACATTTTTCAGTTCTGTTATAAAATATACAAAATTAAGTGTCATATAAGAAAATACCTTATGTTTTTGAGTGGTTGAAGCCTATTTAAACGAAAAACACGTTTGATAATTTCACATTGGAATTCATTAATATTATGTACTTTCATTCTTTCCAACATAAGATAAATTTGTCCGTTTATTTATTTATTTTAGGAGGAAGATGCCATATATTATTTCATATCATCAACACGATGAAATAAAATTGCATCTTCTACGAAAACGAACAAATAGTCACTATGTCATGCAAATATACTTTGTTACAGGTCACTTGAAAGAAGTATTAGTACATGTACGTCTAATTTAGTTAAAATCTGTTCAAGATGGGGATTTTATTCTCGTCATATGACGGAATGATGTACGGGGCATATATTAACACGACACTCGAACGGATTTGATTTGCTCTTTGGGAAGGTTTACATTAATGCCATTCATATTTATCTCCTATCAGACCCTGCTTTTATGCACCGTATTTCCATTATCAATATCATATTTAAACAACCATTTCATAATCGCCTGGTCCCTTAAGGTTTATTTATTTACCATACAAGGATAGCCTGATACGCACCTATTTTATCTGTCTTTACCTTAATTGTATAGTTCAATTCATGGTAAATAAAATTTCTTATGAGCTTCAGATGCTAATTTTGATTTCGCCGAAAAGGTTTTCTTGAAATGTCAAACATAAAAAAATCACAATTAATTTGTTTTGATATGTACACCATACTGAAAAGAAATGAGCATTTGAAATAATGACTCGAGCTGCATTGATCGCGGACATTATACGTTTGTTTTATAGAAATGGCGGATTCATTTCGATTACAGTGCAACGGTGTAAGGTCCCTCTTGACCTTGAACCTGCTTGTCTGAGGAGTTGGGAGGTACCGTGGTATCTTCATCATCCGGCCAGTGAAGCCCGACACACAGCTGGTAGATGAAGGAGCCGAGGATCGCACCCAGGTGGGTCCCCACCACAGGCACCCAGAAGTAATTGTAGTCCCGGACTCTGGAATTATAAATATGTAAATAGACTGAGACCAGAACTACAAGGGTCATAATAATGTCCTGTAATAGTGGACATTTGTCAATATTCCAGAGTTGGTTGCTCGAATCCCACACGAGGGCACGTATAAAATTTAGCAGGGTCGGTCCAAACGTCCAACCGCCAAGATGGGTAAGCTTGGAACAAATAGTTTCCCAGTGCATGTAGATTTAAATATTATTACCAGACAACGGTTTTGACTGTATATTGGTCTACACCATGAAATTTTCACTCAAATAATGTCTTTCACGTTCATCTCAGAGGTGTAAACGTAAAATAAACAACTACATAAGGCCAATATATTTCAAAACTAGAATGTAAACACTGAATAGGAAGAAATCACTTTCCTAGAACAAATAAGCCCACCCACTCCCACGAAAACCAACATTTATGAGTCAGATACGACGGATAATTATTGGTATCTTCCAGAACGCCTGTGACAAAAACATTTTTATTTTTATAATGCTAATAAACCATTTCAGCAGATGATCGACAATTCTCGGTATATTTTGCAGATTTAAAATGACAATTCTTAAATGTATGTTTATATTTCCCACTGAACATTGTGTAGAATTATTCACCAACATGTAGAATAGGTGTTCGGGAAGTGCTTGTTGATTTACGTAGGTTCAGTCTCATTTCGGAGTGAAATAGTCTATAACACACACAGGATGCATGTTCAAGTTTTAGGATAAACTTACGAAAACGGATCTGTTCCCCAGCCAGCTATGGCGGTGAAGATTCTTGGACCAAGATCTCGGGCCGGGTTGATAGCGTAGCCACAGTTTAAACCGAACGTCATACCTATGACGACGACAGCAAGACCAACGCTGATGGCGGTGATTCCCTTGGATGGCTGCATGTTACGGGGATCCGTGATGGCGAGGATGCAAATCAGTAGCAAGGCTGTTCCTAAAACCTGTATTGAAATATTAGGGGGGATTGGCTACTGTCACGATTTTCTAGAAAGACTATACAATAGCATTTTTTTTCGGCAGCAGTTGTATGCTTTTGCTATTGGCCCTGATTTTTTGACCAATCAGAAATGATAAGAAATTTATTTCTAAAGGCACCTGCTTAAAGGAAGAGTTCTCATTGGCTAGTGGTTTATTTACTTTTTAGCTCACCTGAGCACAACGTGCTCATGGTGAGCTTTTGTGATCGCCTTTTGTCCGTCGTCCGTCGTCCGTGCGTGCGTGCGTCCGTCCGTCGTCAACAATTTGCTTTAAACAACATCTCCTCATGAACCGCTGAAGGGATTTTGACCAAACTTCACAGGAATCATCCTTATGATGCCCTCTATCAAAGTTGTACAAATTATTCAGATTGTTTAAAAAAGTAGGTCACAGGAGCTAAAAATAGATTTTAAAAATGCAAACTTTGAAAATCTTCTTCTGCAAAACTGCAAGGCCTAGAGCTTAGATATTTGGTATGTAGCATCATCTTATGGGCCATTACCAAGATTGTACAAATCATAGCCCTACGGTGATAAATGCCCCCGCACCAGGGGTCACTTGTTTTACAAAGAGTTATATAGGAAAATCTTTAAAAATCTTCTTCTATGAATCCATTAGGCCTAGAGCTTAGATATTTGGTATGTAGCATCATCTAATGGTTCATTACCAAGATTGTTCAAATCATAGCCCTACGGTGATAAATGCCCCCGCACCAGGGGTCACTTGTTTTACATAGAGTTATATAGGAAAATCTTTAAAAATCTTCTTCTATGAATCCATAAGGCCTAGAGATTAGATATTTGGTATGTAGCATCATCTTATGGTTCATTACCAAGATTGTACAAATCATGACCCTATGGTGATAAATGCCCCCGCACCAGGGGTCACTTGTTTTATATAGATTTATATAGGAAAAACTTTAAAAATCTTTTTCTATGAATCCATAAGGCCTAGAGCTTAGATATTTCATATGTAGCATCATCTAATGGGCCATTACCAAGATTGTTCAAATCATAGCCAAACGGTGATAAATGCCCCCGCAATAGGGGTCACTTGTTTTACATAGAGTTATATAGGAAAATCTTTAAAAAACATCTTCTATGAATCCATAAGGCCTAGAGATTAGATATTTGGTATGTAGCATCATCTAATGGTTCATTACCAAGATTGTTCAAATCATGACCCTATGGTGATAAATGCCCCCGCACCAGGGGTCACTTGTTTAACATAGAGTTATATAGGAAAATCTTTAAAAATCTTCTTCTATGAATCCATAAGGCCTAGAGATTAGATATTTGGTATGTAGCATCATCTTATGGTTCATTACCAAGATTGTACAAATCATGACCTTATGGTGATAAATGCCCCCGCACCAGGGGTCACTTGTTTTACATAGAGTTATATAGGAAAATCTTTAAAAAAATCTTCTACTATGAATCCATAAGGCCTATAGCTTAGATTTTTGGTATGTAGTATCATCTAATGGTTCATTATCAAGATTTTCATAATGGTGGCCCTTTGGAGATAAATGACCCCACACTAAGTCTTCTCCTCTGAAACCATAAGACCCAGTGCTTATATATTTGGTGTGTAGTATTGTCAGGGCTAAAATGTTTAAGATTGAGTTATATCAGAATTCTTGTCTGTTTAAAAACCTTGTAATCAGTTGTAGCAATGGTACTCAGGTGAGCGTTTCAGGGCCATCATGGCCCTCTTGTTGTAGATGTAACTGGTCACAGTCTGCTTGCAATATGTAACGGTACCGGAATTAAATACGATCTAGCTGTACTAGTAGTGACTAAGCATGCCACCGAAAATCTTTTTTTAAAGATATGACTTGACTATTTGAGTTTACCGTCGCCTCGACATAATTTCAGTCATATAGCGACGTCTAGCTAATTACAGGTGGAGGAAGACCCCAAATGCATGGAGGCATCCGGGTAGAACCACCGATCTACCGCAAGCCAGCTGGAAGGCTTCCTAACATGAAAATCCAATGACCCTGCCGGGATGCGAACACACGCGGTGAGTTTTTTTTTAAAAGATATATCATGTTTTATCTTATATTTGAAAAAAAAGGTCGTGTATAAAACATGTCCTGACAAACTGAATATCAATTTATACCTGGTCCCCTAGGCAATTCCACGTTGAGACGTACGGTTGCGGGTACGTTGCCCAGATCCCCGCGGTCTGTAGAGGTCCAGCAGTATACCGGGTGCCAGCGTCGAAGTTGTTGAGGGCATCTGAAATACACGGCATTCAGTTCATGGTATGTTCGGCACAAAATAATTATTATAACGTGTCAACATGAGGACAGAAACACTCTTATACAACTGAATTTAAAATATAATATACTACAGTTGAATCTATGCTAAAAGGCATATCTGTACAGAGCAGCCAACTCGTTTTAAGCAGCCACAAGCATCATTTAAAAAAAAAAATCAACTCTCTTTAGCAGCCAACAGCTACGTCACGTGGTCAATTTTGCTACATTTCAGGTCAGATTTGAATGATAGGACAACTTTGAAAAAGGTAAATAAACATTTCATGCATATAAATTTTAATTGTGAGAATATTATAACATATTTGTAACCAAAGGCAAACGCACGATATGGATATCATTTTTAAGTCTTTACCGTCACAATTTATTTCCTTACATGGAAAAAAAAAACACAAAAAAAAACAAACACATAAATTACCATAGTACACGAGGTAGACGCACGCGGATGCCACAAAAGCCCCAAGATACTGGGCACCCATGTACAATGGCGTCTTCTTCCAAGGACAACGGCCCAAACATGCCAATGCTATGGTTACAGCCGGGTTCAGATGCGCGCCGGACACACCCCCGGCTACGTATATTCCCATAGTGACGCCGATTCCCCATGACCAGTGAATGGAAAGCGACGATCCTAAAGTTCCACTGCTCAAGACAAACTGAGCCACTGATCCATCGCCGAATGTCTAGAATTGAAAAGCAGACTATAGATTGTACGTGTATGTTAATGTTTTTTGTACTTATAGGTTAACTATTTTGTACCCGTGGGTTTTGCACTTGTACGTAAACTGTATTATAAACTGTGCGTTAATGGGTTTTGTAGTCGTATGTTAACTGTTGGTACATGTGTGGTATTGTTTTTAACTTGTTTATTAACTGTTTTTGCACCTGTGTGTTAATGGGTTTTATTAGTATTTATATTTAAACTTTTTTTTTTCGGAGTTTTATTGTTTTTTTACTTGTATGTTAACTGTTTTGTACTTGTGTATTAAAATGTTTTTACTTGTGTGTTTATTGGGTTTGTACTTATATGTTAACTAATTTGTACCGTGTGTTAATAGGTTTTGTACCCGTATGTTGGCTGTTCTGCATATGTGTTTTAATGAGTTTTTATCTCGTTTGATTCGTGCTTTTATGTTATATGTTAACTGTCTGATACTTATATGTTAACTGTCTGATACTTGTATGTTAACTGTCTGATACTTGTATGTTAACTGTCTGATACTTATATGTTAACTGTCTGATACTTATATGTTAACTGTCTGATACTTATATGTTAACTGTCTTGAACTTGTATGTTACTTTACTGTCTGGTACTTGTGTGTGTTTACTTGGTTTTGAAATATTCCAAACAGATACAGTTCTGCCTCCCTGAGACATCCAGACGTGAACCCACGCCCAGTCAATGGCACAACCAGTCCTGTGTATATATGGGTATTCTGAGCGCAAAACAAGGGAGCTAAAGTAATACAAGAGTGTTCCTTGGAACACATGGTCACCTGCTGAAGCATGATAGAACAAGATGTGTTCGAAAGACACTATGCCCCCGTCTGAGCAGGTCAGATGTCAAATAATTGATGTCAACTGAAAGCCATTCATGAGTGGCGTAAGTATGTCAAATATATAGACTTTACTCCATATAGTATGGAGAACTCGACAGAGTTCTGTTTCATAATCATTACACTTCTGTTATTACTTTTAAGTTTCAAATCAATACTTCGAATAGTTCAGGAGCTATGTTCTTGACAAAAATAGATACATGTACATGTATATAAAATAAAGGGGGATGGTCAGAAAATCAGAACAGGCAAGGTTATGGTTCTTGGTTACTGCAGTGCTCCTACTTGCTATCATATTATGTTTAAAGTTTCAAGTCCTTACGGTCGTGTTTATATGTGTGTGTGTGTGTGTGTGTGTGTGTGTGTGTGATATATATGTATAAACGGAGATAATAAAAAACTAGACTTACTAGTGTTATGGTTCTTAGTCACTGCACTATTCCTAGATGTCATCTACTTATATAATTACATTTGTATGAAGTTTCATGTCAATATCTTGTAATGTTTTCAAGTATATAGTAAAAAAAGTATTCTCTGGACAGATATTCATTGAAAAATTAAATACAGGGAGACAATTCGAAAAATGATAAATGTAGAGTTAAGTTCAATATCAACATCTTTTATATTATGAGTTTGAAGTCAATTTTAATTAAAAAAAAGGGGGGGGGCAGACAGTGTTATGGTTCTTAGTCTTTTAGTCAATGCATTTTTCCTAGTCACATTCTATCCAAGTCAATGCCTTATATAGTTGCAGAATAAAGGAGTGTAACAGTGCAAAAAGAAGAAGAAGAAGAAGAAGAAGAAGAAGAAGAAGAAATGTGAATGAAAAGGGGAATAACTAAAAAAATACACCAGAGTTATGGACCTTGTGCATGACAAAGCCTCATGTCAAGCTCTGTCTGCAAAATGAAATTTCATTTCAATACCATGATTAGAGCAGGAGTTATTGCAGAATAAAGAAATGTGACGGAAAAAATGTAACGAACAGACAGACGGACGGACGGAAGGACAGACAGACGACGGAAAAGTGATCTCTATGTGTCACCTCTGCTTACAACAGTGTGAAAGCTGATTATAAAGGCGTTTAGGATTTCAAAAATTATATCCCCTTGTTCACATCCTTTAATATTGAAACGGGGCGACACATTCACAGATTTTAAATACGTATAGGAATATTCCTGAGATTTTTATTTCGTCACAAAAAGTGCTGAATTAATGTAAAATATTGAAATGGATTACCTGAAGTAATCAATTAAATTCACTCTGTATCAATATTTGCCTTTCTCAAGTAAAAAAAAACACACAAAAAAACAACAACAAAAAAACATGAGTGTCGAGACGTTTATACAGTGGCCATCCATATACAGTTGCCAAATTTTGCCGAAATATTGAAAAAGAGTGAATTTAATTGTTTACTGTATTATTTCCCTCTGGAAAACCAATATATTTATTGAATTACCTTATTTTTACGTTTTATTGTACAAATAACACATTGCTAGACGCCATATAGGACAATATTTTAACGACAATATTTGAAAGAGATTTTGTTTTCATGCGTTAAGTTAAGCGAAACGAGCCCCATGTAACATATTTTAGATGGATGTGTGGATGGATGGGTTTTTATTTTATGCATTGTTAACTCCTTAAATAATCTACTTGTACATCCATTTACATAGGTTTACTTTAACTCAGTTGACGTTTTGTTGCTAAAGAACATTTTGTGTTACCTTCTTACACTAAGGGGGAGCCCCCATCCTCGCCGCTTTAATATTCCCCGACCATATATAAATGTAGACACGCAATAAAAAATAAATAAATAAAAAAAAATAATAAAAAACACCAGAATGCACAATTTCACACCTTTAACCCTTTCCCTCATAGAGGACACCACGAAAAGACCTATGCGAACAGCATAAAACCAGATCAGCCTGCGAGTAACTCGCAGGCTGATCAGGTTTTATGCTGTTCGCTGCTCCTCAGTGGTCTGGAAATGAGGATTTTGTAATTAAATTTGGTAAGGTTTAACTTTGGTTTTCTGCAGATCAGGCTTTATGTGATACCTATTGAGGGCGTCAAAATGAGTCTATATGAGGGAAAGTGTTATATTAAAAGGAAAAAAAACAAAAACAAAACAAAAATACCTTGGGCAAGGGGCAAGTCGTTTGCATTGTCACTGTCTACTGTTTCACTATGTAGCGCCCCCTAACCTGACTTCTTGGATTCGGCCCTGTCTTATATAGGATAATGAACACTGCTTATTAAATATTCCGTTATCGATATAATGACTGTGGTTTCATTTTCATCTTAAATCAACACGACATAAACAGGTTGAGGAGTCATTGTATCGAGTTTTACCTTCGATATGGGAATTAATCAACATAAAATTATACGGTGTAACGGGTATTCAGGCAATAATGAGGTCCTGAGTTGCCGCTTTGTCCGCCCGATGTCCGTCTGTCAGTCCGTCAATCCATCAGTCCGTTCTTTTCCGGAACATAAATCAAAAAGTTTAAAACTTCACAGATGGATAGAATAGACCTCATGGAGAAAAAGTTCAGTGCACAAGAACCTTAACTCTGTACATCATTTTTTTTTTTTTTTTTTTTTAGCTCAAAGGTATAAAAGCTATTAACTTGAAATTTTACAGGTGGGTAGATCTTATGGAGGAGAAGTGCGGTGCACAATAACCTTAATTCTGCATATCATATTATATTTGGAGTTATTGCTCTTTGTTTCATTCAATACTTATTTTTGTCCGGAGCATAACTCATGCACTATTAGACAATGGTTGTATTATAACTTTGAAACTTCAGATGGTGATAGACCTCATGAAGAAGAATTGCAGTGCACAATAACCGTGATACTGGATTTCTATATTGTAATTTATTGGGGTTTTTAAATATTCTTAAATACCGGTATAGGAAAATTCTTATCGCAATATCGTTTCGTCAGCAAACATACCGCAATAACCGGTCTACCGTGATATATCACCCATCCCTACTATTACTAGAAGCCGGATGGATTAAAATTTCGATAGCATATCGTCATAAAAAATATCGAAATAAACGGTCTTCCTCGATACATTGCACTAAGAAAGCGTAGTTCGGGGAGCATATCCATTTCCAAAGGTTTCTGTGTATGCTCTTTTTTGCTTTAAATTTTAGCGATGAAATCAGTTACTATCAAAACGATACCTCGGGATTAGCCTCGTACTTGCAGTTACTATAAAAATTCCCACGATCACTTTATGGATCATGATCATAATTTAAGGTCGGGTGGATTACCTTTTAGAGTCTTTAAGCATATCATGGGTGTTGCGATGCCTTTTCTTGTTCTATGGTAACATACATTTCCGCACCGAAAAAAATTCGGGGCTATAATTAAACATCTATATTTAGATTTCCTCCTTTTTACTGTGCGGAGATTACCGGAAAGTCCCAAACTTTGTTTTCTGTCTTATCATTAAGTGACGATACGTTTCATGTCTATTTCCATACTATTACATTAAAATAAACAAATAAAAATAGTAATAATAAAAACACAAACATTTTGAAACTCAAAAACGCCAAACCAGGTTGTCCTTATGCATAAGGCTAAATCGCAAACAAATTCGCCTTTGCTCGCGAGGTGCTCTCAAGGCAATCGCGTATTGACCAAACACCGCGCGGAAACATCTGAGTGCTCTCATATTCCACATTGTTTTGTTTTAATGCTGAAAATAATCTTAAGCTAAAGATATATACAGGAAAACTATATGTGTCCAGTGCAATGCATAACTTGAAATTAGAATGCTCACCTGAATTATCAAAATAGTTTTACACCACGGATCAGATTTTAACTATCTCAGGCATGTCTACAGTCACCCAATGAGCACTAAAAATATTAGTGCATCGCAAGGGGTACTTGCGCGAACTGCTTGGCAAATTATCGGTGAACTACCCGGATATTCATGAAAGGAAAAAAATATGATTGGTGCAATTTTACATACGTATCTAAGTTGCAGTTTAATTATACCATTAATATTAAGTAAATGTAAGACAGCAGAAATTAATCTTATCCACAAAATTGGAGCCCATACGAGGCTTGTGGGGCACGTGACATCGTGTGAATTTGTGAAAGCGCGTTGAGTCATTCTACAGACATACGCGGACATGTGACCGAGGCATAAAGGGAAGGAATAGCATTCCTTGTCAGTTTCTGACAAAGAAGCTTTGATTAAGAAACATAGTCTAGATTCCAGATCGAAAGGTTGTTGGTTCAAATCAATGAGCCAAATGTTATTTTAAAGCTTTACAGAACACATGGAAAAACTGTAAAAGTTTATGTGAATCGAAAGTAGTCATCAGTTTCTATATTTAAGTTGAAATCCATTTCAACTGAGGGTTAAGAAACTGATCTATACGAGTAAAACCATTGTAATAGTCAGATTAACATGCAGATAATATTGCCCGAAACTCTTAAGTACGTTTGGAATGAGACAGTAAAAATTGAAACTTTCCAGACTGCGTCGTGCTTTCACTCTTTCATGATTTTCAATGACTTTATGTGGTGTAAAAGAAATATGAGCTTCATCAATTGATGTTTTGCTGAACTGACAAGGTTTTTTACCAGCAATACCGTCCGCGGTGGCCGAGTGGTTAGAGGGTCCGCATCTCGAGCCGGGGATCGTGGGTTCGACCCTGGCCGCGACATACCAAAGTCGTAAAAAAGTGGTACTGGTATAGCTCCCATGCTTGGAGCTCAGCATATAAGGGTAGTTCCAGGACTGGTTGGCCAGGTGTCAGGATAATGTGACTGGGTGTGGTATCATGCCACATGCTTACGGCATGACATTGCAGTGTAGCAGCTTTATATCTGTCTCATAGCTCAAAAAGACTGAAACACTGTGGGGCGTCAACCCCAACAAACAAACAAACAAACTTACCAGCAGTATGAAGGTACCGAGAAACTCCGCCAACCCCTCCCGTGCTAACGCGCTGCGAATCTTCCATTTCAGAGGCATCGTGATGTTTACTTCGTTATAGTTCGTCCATCTTCATTATGTGTTGGCGTATTTCTTTATAATTTATCACCGATGGTTAGAGTGTTTACAATGTCATGTTGTACACGTGATGATGATGTCACTCCTGCACGATTGTCTTGATTACTTAATATCTCAATATTTGTTAAATACTTTAATGTTATGATATGGGAGTTCTTTCGTCTCGGCCTCAGAAAATGAAAACTTTTTTGTAAATAGCCATGGATTAATTCCCCTGAGAGGTAACAAACATCTCCAGATTCGGTAAACCTGAAATAGGAAAGAAAGAAAAAAAATACAATCAAACCTGTCTTAAGTGGTCAATCAAAGGAAACATTTTCGTAATACAAGTAAAAATTCGTAAAATGTATATATCTATCATCCCGCCTTACGAAAACATAATTAGTTTTTACGGAATAATAAATCATCTACATTGAAAGCAATTCGTAAATGCGAAGTATGTACTATGAATACATGTATATGAAAAGATGTCCACACACTCAGACACATCGCATCCGTCTCTGTGAGCGATTATTGTAAAATAATGCATGTGTCTGAATAATTTCATAATGCAATTAATCAAAAAGTATTTCATTATTTTTATGCGTGAAAGAAGGGCCAACCAAACTGCTGTCTCCTAGGGAAGAGTGAACGCTTGTGTAAAATCGTGTCACATAACATTGTAAGGTATCATGTTAAATGCACTTCCTTTCTGTCCGGATGTCAGCACAATTGTTCTATGTATTGTCGCAGCAACCAAAATTCCATGACAACAACAGAGACCTGTCCCGATGTTCGATAACGTCCCCCATAACCAAGAAAAAACAACAACAACAGCAAAACCCCCCCCAACCCCCCCCCCAAAAAAAAAACAAAACAAACCCACACACAAAATAAAACACACACACACACACACACACACAAACAACACAACACACACACACACACACACACACACACAGAAAAAACAACGTTAGATCGTAAAGATCGTATAGGTTCGAGATTCTTTGTTGAACACTGTCAAAGTCATGAATAATATTACCTGTCTTAATTTCCTTTGTCGCTCAGCATATAAGAGTAGTTCCAGGACTGGTTGGCCCGATGTCAGGATAATGTGACTGGGCGTGGTATCATGCCACATGTCTACGGCGTGAAATTGCAGTGTGGCAGCACTATATCTGCCTTGTGTAGACGAAGTAATGCTGTCGGAGGGACGTTACACTCAAGTCAAATATTAACAATGTTAATGATAAAAATACGAGTAATAAGATATAAAAAAAGATGAAATATAATCAAATAGATAGAAAACGATCTGTTCTGTTGTTTTTCAAGGAATAAATCAATTTTGCAATTGCGTTTAAAAATGAAAAGATAAAACTAAATAGCGAAGAAACAGCATTACATCGATTGCAATCACAGGGGTTTGGCACGAAAGCGGGGGGGGGGGGGGGGGGGGGGGGATCCCCCCCCCCTTTCGTGCCAAACCCCTGTGATTGCAATAGAAGCATGATGTATTTTAATAATCAAACTGATTTTTCCAGTGTTCCATTTATGAAAAAACAAACAGACGTACAGTTCATGTTCCATAAGTACATTAAAATGTCTGCGTCGTCAGGGAAAACAATACCTTCTGCCAGGCTAATTTTTACACCCGAGTTTCTCGACAATCGATAAAAATGAAGGTGGCATCTTTCGATAAATAACCGTTAAATATGTAAATATTTATTCATTTAGAAATACCAAAACCATAGTTAATTGGTCTGTGCTTAGCAAATGAAGCATTAATGAATTGCTAACATTAAAGGATTACGTATCATTCATATTTTATCATACTCCACTTTGCTCTCTCTCTCTCTCTCTCTCTCTCACACACACACACACGCGCGCGCGCGCGCGCGCGCTTGATCAACACGTACAAGTGGAATGCATGTATATATTGACATCCGTATGCAATGTACATCTGTTTGCATGGTGGTTTTTTTATAATGATCCAGACCGATTTTAAACTCACGGCAGCCATAAACCTGTCATGAACCTCCCAAGAATCAGACATGATTTAAATGAGTATAATTTACCAGAGTATTAAAACCTTATCACGGTGATAAACTTTACTGAGAATACGAGGTTTAGACATGAAGATAACGTATGTTCATAAAATGAACGTAAACAAAGTTGAACGTAAACAAGCAGAAAAAATCAGCATGACCAACCTTGCAATGTATTCCTAGATGTATTGTACAGAATCTAGTGTTGGAGAGTCTCTACATCATTTGCCTGGCGTAAACTACCCACGACCTACTTATAACAATGTTTAGTGCTAGTATATATCAGAGCTACACTTGTCTTTCCTGATAAACCATTGCACACAGTTAACGGCGAACTGAGGTAGGATGCAAGGGTATAGTCCATACGTTGGTTGGTAAAAGTATGGTTTCCTTTTCAAGTCACATTTTTTTTTAAAGCTTAGCGGTTTTATTTTATTATATTAGTTTAACGATTTGCGAATAAGTTAGAGGAACGAGTATGCAAATGAGGAGATAAGAAAGGAAAGTCAACTTGAAGGTTGTTATATCCGTTTTCTTGCTTCTTGCTTAAATTGCAGGGAAAAAACAGCAACACATGCAACAGTTTAATCACAGGATTTTGAAGTTCTGTCAAGTTCTATAAGTATGATATAGTAAAAGATAACCCGTATATAATAAAAGAACAAAGCACAAGGAATGCAACGCCTTTTCGTCACCAAACCCACGTTTTGGTGAATTATACGATCGGAATAACGAATGGTAACAATCTAGCCAGCCTACTCGATAGAGTATACTAAATGCACACAAAACAACCGATGGTATTTTAAATGGCTTCGACGACAGACTGTCAACTCAGGAAAATGAGCAAAACTTGTTGAATTATTCCTGTAGAATGGCGTGATTTAAAATACAATGTTTTGGGTGCATTTTAGTTTACTCTATGGAGCAGCTAGGCTCACTAGATTGTACCATTAGTTATTTCGATCGTATAATTCATTCAAACGTGGTGTGGTTTAATCCATAATTCAATATCTACTTATATTACGTCAAATTCTTTGTTTTGATTCGTACTTTTGTTCTCCATTTCCCCCTTTGTTCCATTTGCTACCGTTATAGTCTTTTGTATCGTGTCCGTATCACCGTAACCTATCTTTTTTCGACCAATCTCTTTGAAATCAAATTTAGTATCGGTATCATATAGAGGGTCGTCTCAGATTGACCTTTGTATAAACCAATCAAATCGTCGCCAATCAAATCGTAAGTTATAACCAGAGGAAGTATAACCGCTTCCGTCTCACAATAGGGTAGAAAGATGTCCAAGTGGCCGGGTAGTTCATTCGGTAGAGCGTAGCTTATACGGTAGAGTAGCTTATTTGGTAGAGCATTCGCACTGTAAGCAAAAGGCCCCGGGTTCGAATCCCGGTCAAACTGCACATTTTTCTCACCCTGTGACAAATGTTTTATCGAAGACAGTTAGAAACGCGCTATTTAATTTGTTTAACTGAGCACTTGTTTATGCATATAAATGATTTAAAAGGTCACTCTGACGTGACCCCCTAATGCTGTGTTGTCAGATCCTAATAGCCTTTAGTATAGGAGCGCAAATTAAGATATGTTTTTAATTAGATTGTTTTTCAACCACAGGTCGAATTCTGATCGAATAGCCAACATGGGCCACCGTAGATAACAGCTCTTATCTTAAGAGCCGGAACTGTACACAATCGAGGTCAAACCAAAAGATCGGAAAAAAAAATATCGCTGATATTTGCTCTCTGCAGATAAACCAGGTGCCAGGTGTAGATCGGTCTTGTATAGGGGTTGAATTAGAGAGCAGGAGAGAGAGAGAGGGGTTGGGGTGCAGTTTACTTTCTAATGAAGAAAAAAAAATGCAATGACATTAATGATAACTTTCTTCGTTTTAATGAAATTTTAAGAACATTGAATTGATTCGTGTTTCAGAAAACAAAATGATTATGTCCATCATATTTATTCATTTCCTTATTTAACTTTAATATCTAAAGTGATAAATAATAATTAGATATCACATTATGGTTTATATACATGCACACACGTACGTATATACATGCATATATTCCAAAATAACGTCCTCTATCATTTAATATATGCCCCAGCTAAAAGGAAAAGGGGATTCACAACAAGTGTGAGTTAATAAATACCGTCTGTATCTAATTCAATAATGCTCTATTTTTCATTAAGTGTAAAGACAAAATATATAAGATGTTTTAATTTGACCTCTTTATATGGGATCTGACATGAATTGTTATTGCATATCAAATGCTTTAACACAAGTTCATGTATATATGATGAAGCGAGCCTCTGGAAATTAGCTTAATAACATTTCAATGTACATGTTTAGTAAAATTTGATATAAAATAAACAATTCATGTCAGATTTGTTTAATCATAGGGCCTAGACTCAGTAAAATTCGATTATAAAAACAACAACAAAAAAATGAATGAACGGACTGTGAACGAATTACTATTTGTAATCTTACACCAAGAAAATAGTTACAAATAATTGCTGAAAATAACAAATTAGCATCTGTATTTCGCATACATTTTTTATCAACATATGAATAATACATCTTTTAAATCAAAGTTTGTTGCATCAAATACATCAAGCTGTTTGAATTCAACACAATATGCATATATAGAATATACGCGCGTGTCGTTGAGTGATGCAGCCTATAAGTTATATGTTATGTTAGATATAAGAAATTACGTGACGGTAATACAAAACCGGAAACAGCTGTTATTATGGAACACCATGACCGTCTTATTATGACTTGTTTGCTTATATGCGGTAGATATTTCATTATATGAGGTAGATATTGTATTATATGCAGTAGATATTTCATTATATGTGGTAGATATTTCATTATGTGCAGAAGAAATTTCATTATTTGTGGTACTAGTTTTAATGGACTATTTATGTAGATATTATTGTTATTGTGTGTAGTAGATAAAACGTTATATACGTGGTGCATTTTACATTATATGATGTGCAAAATGAAATATATGTAGTAGTCACTGTTCCCATTATGTGTGGTGCTTTTTACCTCATGTACGGTGCAAAAACATTATATGTCGTACTTTCGTTTATATACGCTTTTTCCTTCCGCATTATATGGTTTTTTGTCGTATGATTACAATACCGTATATTGTCGGATTATAACGAATCCGGATGTTTCGTACGAGTAATTCTAGTGCATTAAGACAGTTTTAAACGGCGTGTTAGTGCAAACACAGAAATGGATTTTTCTGGTTTGGACAATTAAAGGGGATAATTATCTCTCAAAATATATCCTTACCAGAAATGTTTCGTGTTTTATACCACTGAAAAACACGACTCTACAGCTAATTTCTCATGTCGTAGTAGCCATGGCGTGACGTCACAGTTTTACACCCGCAGTAAAGGTAAGTTTACTCGTTTATGGACAGTTTGAAAAAGTTTTCCCCCTCTGTTTTTGTAAATTCAGCATTCATATAAAATCAGATAGATCTTCTAAATTCAAATTTGGAAAAATAAATAGAGAACATTGCATACATAAAACAAATTTATAAAATAATAATATTTAATTCTATCTACACTGCTGGGTGTAAAACTGTGACGTCACGTCATGGTAAATTAGCGCTCGAGATGTGTTTTTCAGTGGTATTAAACACGAAACAGTAATGGTATGGATAAATTTTGAGAGATAATTAAAACCTTTAATTGTCCAGACCAGAAAAATCCTTTGTAAAGCTGTCCCAATAATTATTCCTGTATCGGAGAGGTGGGTCGGGTATGGAAGGCATTGCATTCCTGGAAGTTATTTATATATAGAAGGGTAGATTTTTTTTTTTTGACTGAATCTCAGGTTCCTTTGGCCATTCAGACATTGCTGCAACATAATTGCAGACGACTCCATTCCTTGCGCCATGATTATGGAAATCGTTCGGTATCGGTGCAATAAAATTACTCGTGTGAAACATCCGGATTCGTTATAATATGGCAATATACGGTATCATTCGGAAATAACCTATAACTATCTCATTATTAAGACGAAACTACCGCACATAATGAAAATACTACAGCATATCGTGAAAATACTACCGCATATAATGCGGGAAGCACATCTTATAAGGAAATCGCATGTACAGCATAAAATGGGAGATCTACAGCGTATATAAACGAAAGTACAACATATAATGTGATTTTTACTGCATATAAGAAAAAAACAAACAACAACACATAATGGGCACAGTGACTACTACATATAGTGCGACATTTAGCGTTGCAAAATAGAGCCCTAGACCTTCACCATAATAACAACTCGCTCACAACCAAACATAAAGTCGTACGGTGGCACTGAGGTGATATTTATGTGTTTTTATTTATCTGTCGTTTTTTCTCTCATTCATACAAGGGTCAATATCCTCTAAAAATACTGACAGGGAGTCGTTACTCTATGCTGGTCACTTTACATTGTTACAACGATCCGATCTGAGTACTTTTCAAGAGGGCTACTAAAATTGAAAAAAAAAAAAAAAAAAAAAAAGAAGTAGAAGAAGGAGGTGAGATTTAGCACAGGAAAATATATATGATATTCTTCGTTTTTTAATATAAATGCTTATAGTTAATTATATATTTAATGTCTATTTTTGTAGACTGAAGACTCTTTGTCGACTTAAAGTTCACGGCATTAGATCACGGATATAATCGAGTGGTCAATATGTTTAGAGGGAGTCAGTATTTTATATACAGGGATCATGCTTTCTAAAAGAACCAAGGGGTCTATTCGCAAAATGAGCTAGGATATCGCACCCGGACTCCCTTGTACCCAACTACTGCCTCTTCCGCTGCTGTCTCTTCAGCAAAAATCGGGACCCACACGTGGGAAATCCTTGACCGTAAGGTCTTAAGTACGGCCTTTATAATCAAGAAATGATTGCTAGCAATTACATTAAAGAAAAAAAAAGAGAAAGAGTATGTAATTTTTTTTTCTGAAAAATATTTTATACATATCATGTAGGGATCACATTTTCTGAAGAATAATGACCGGGGTCAATATCTTATACATAGAATCAAAGGGGGGGGGGAATCACATTTTCTGAAGAATAATGACCGGGGTCAATATCTTATACATAGAATCAAAGGGGGGGGGGGGGGGGATCACAATTTCTGAAGAATAATGACCGGGGTCAATATCTTATACATAGAATCAAAGGGGGGGGGGGGGATCACATTTTCTGAAGAATAATGACCGGGGTCAATATCTTATACATAGAATCAAAGGGGGGGGGGGATCACAATTTCTGAAGAATAATGACCGGGGGTCAATATCTTATACATAGAATCAAAGGGGGGGGGGGATCACAATTTCTGAAGAATAATGACCGGGGGTCAATATCTTATACATAGAATCAAAGGGGGGGGGGATCACAATTTCTGAAGAATAATGACCGGGGGTCAATATGTTATACATAGAATCAAAGGGGGGGGGGGGAATCACATTTTCTGAAGAATAATGACCGGGGTCAATATCTTATACATAGAATCAAAGGGGGGGGGGATCACAATTTCTGAAGAATAATGACCGGGGTCAATATGTTATACATAGAATCAAAGGGGGGGGAATCACATTTTCTGAAGAATAATGACCGGGGTCAATATCTTATACATAGAATCAAAGGGGGGGGGGGGGATCACAATTTCTGAAGAATAATGACCGGGGTCAATATCTTATACATAGAATCAAAGGGGGGGGGAATCACATTTTTGAAGAATAATGACCGGGGTCAATATCTTATACATAGAATATCACAATTTCTGAAGAATAATGACCGGGGGTCAATATGTTATACATAGAATCAAGGGGGGGGGGGGTGTCACAATTTCTGAAGAATAATACGGGGGTGGGGGGTCACAATTTCTGAAGAATAATGACCGGGGTCAATATTTATACATAGAATCAAAGGGGGGGGTACATTTTCTGAAGAATAATGACCGGGGTCAATATCTTATACATAGAATCAAAAGGGGGGGGGAATCACAATTTCTGAAGAATAATGACCGGGGGTCAATATCTTATACATAGAATCAAGGGGGGGGTGTCACAATTTCTGAAGCATAATGACCGGAGGTCAATATGTTATACATAGAATCAAGGGGGGGGGGTGTCACAATTTCTGAAGAATAATGACCGGGGGTCAATATCTTATACATAGAATCAAAGGGGGGGGGGGGTCACAATTTCTGAAGAATAATGACCGGGGTCAATATCTTATACATAGATCACAATTTCTGAAGAATAATGACCGGGGGTCAATATGTTATACATAGAATCAAGGGGGGGGGGAATCACAATTTCTGAAGAATAATGACCGGGGGTCAATATGTTATACATACCATCGAGGGGTCACTTTTTCTGAAGAATAATGATCGCGGGTCATTATTCTATGGGGTTCACTTTACTTCGTTAACTTCGTTACACCGGCACATTCATTACATTAAATTTCGGATAAAGTATGGTATTTAAATTACGATTTGCATTTGTTTTCACGACATATATTGTTTGCTGCATCACAGTAGATTTTTTTTATTACGATGTAAATGAATCAACTGACAGGTCAAAAAGGTGTATCAATGTCCTTTCTTATACCAAAAAAAACCCCGAATACAATTCAGAAACAAATGATCTTCGTTTGAAAAGTATTTTGTTTGTATTTCATATTCAATGTATGGCTTAGTTAATTAAGTAATTACCCATATCATCGTTGTTTTCCATATGACAAAATAACCGTTCAATATATCGTGCTATCAAAATTTAAAATGCTTTTTTATATCTGTATTGTCTAAGATGCAATACGCAAGGTGAGGTAAAGTGTCTACAGTGTAGCTCTGCTTGGGATATTAGAACAACACATGTGATGCGGTCTCTGGTGTTCGTCATTTGTGGCAGGAGATATTCTATAAATATAGTATAAAGATCCTGTTTGAGGGAAACATTTTTATGAAATAGTCACCACAAGGACCATCTGGACTTTCATGCCGGTAAAAGGACACATGCGTAGTTTGTGGGAAGGCCTATACATTTGCCTCTGGGTTGTCTCGACCCAAAGAAAGGTGCAAAATTAACACATTAGGAGTGCTTCAGATAAGATCTGGCCAGTTGTCCGTTGGCTTGCGTCGTGAATTGATTGACTTCTTTTTCTCTCTCCTCATAACGAATTTTGATAAAGCTCACGTTGATTATCCTAATATTAACATCTAACTGATATTGTTAGACTTTTTCCTTTCTTATTAGCGACCATTGCCAATAATTCAATGACACTTGGTTATTAATTGGAGACGCGTTTATGTTTTCAGCATGTTCAAGTTTAATGATGTCAACATTTCAAGAAATAAAAAAAATTTAACCAAATTATTGTATGTTAACATTTTCTAAAAAAAAAAAAAAAAAAAAAAAAAAAACACCAAAAAACACACACACACACGAACAAAACAGAATATGCTTTGGCGTTTTTTTAACTTGAATTGAATAAAATGTTATTTGCATTTTGAGTAGACGTGTCATACAGTGACCACAAATTAATATTTGTAAACTCCTTTCGTTTTCTTAGGAACATTTTCGAGTAATTCCCATTTCAGTCATGGCCGCGTTCAGTTTTGTTGAGACGTGCTGGCACTTCTTTCTCTAAGCCCGCCAAGTCAAACGTATGATCTCTGTTCGGGAGGAAACATCAATATGTTATAACTGTTTAAAGTTGCTCATATGCAAATTAAGTCGTATAAAAAAGAGAAGAAAAAAGTTAAAATACAAAAGCTTATGCGTTTTCTCCACCAGTTTTAATCGTTGAATGATTTGTTATATTTTCTCATATACAATGCATTAAGCTATCTATTATTTCCTTAGATTTAGGTTTGACATCCCTGCAATGGCAATGTCACTTTCTAGTATATCTCACAGTCAATGTTTTTGATAACGTATTACAATTTCCTTTAAGACATCAAAGTGATGCACTCACTTTGAAAGTATGTTTGGCACAGTCCTAGTTGCACCTTCCTTTCAGGACATACACGTTTCTTTTTCATAGAATCATATATCTTCGTTTTCGCTGTACGGGAAACCCAAAGACAACAGAAAAAGAACCACGTCCTTTGATGCAAAAATGACCTGAATATTTGCACATGCAAGTAATATTAGAAACTGAAAACGATAGCCTACTTTATCCTTATAGTTTTTTTTTAGCTTACTTTACCATTTTTGCAAATTTACTTATTTTGGCTTTTAATTGCAACATTAGGTCTAACTTCAAATCATATTTCAGAGATATTACAATATTTCATTAACAAGATGCTATCATGCACATTGGGATTAAAAGACCTACTGTGGAACTTAGGGGTCAAAACACAGTATCTCGCCTATTTTACCTAGAATTCAAATGAAAAAAGTTTGTCGATTCGAAACTTTGCTGCAGGATGGTTAAGAAAACTACAAGAATTGATCCAATGAAAATGGTGCTTACCTGCCAGAGAAAGGTACTCTAGAACAAAGTCTCTTGAAATAATCGAAAACCGTACGTTAATGAAGGAAATGACGCGATTATGAGGAGAAAACGCACTCCCGCCATTTATTTCACTACTTTATCCAAACAAAGGTTACGTGATTCTCAACCCTGAATATTGAAAAAGGCCTCTTTAAATGTTATAGGACTCATAAGTAATAGTTCTGTATTAAAAATATTAGATTTTATTCGAGCTCAATGTTCTATTAGTGCTTAGCTGTTAAAGGAACAGAAGTTTTAAACGGAGCGCTAAATTCCATTCAGTATATAGAT
Organism: Solen grandis; assembly: GCA_021229015.1. Taxonomy (NCBI): domain Eukaryota; kingdom Metazoa; phylum Mollusca; class Bivalvia; order Adapedonta; family Solenidae; genus Solen; species Solen grandis. The sequence continues at coordinate 46,179,259 of CM037780.1, read as the reverse complement.
GTAAAAATATCAGAAGTTTTAACTAGAGCTCTATATTCCATAAAGTGATTTTAAATCCTGTTTTTCCTAGACCAATTCCGATGTAAATGAAAATTGTCGTGTTTGGAATAGTACATATTAAAATATAACAATACTCAAATCTTCATTGCAAATGTATATATGCATTTTATTTAAATATATAGCCAAAACAAAACAAAGTAAAAATATGTAATAAAACGTTTTTATAAACACACAAAAACTAATAATACTGATCTCTGGTCGAGCACCTGGCTATGACAGATTCATAGTTAAACAATAAATGAATAAAAATAAACATTCATTTTTACACGAAAACACATAAAAAAACAACAACTGGGGTATTTGACAAAGTCGCTTTCTTTGTTCTTCTTGAAATAACAATACTCCGCCAGAAGTATTTCCACTGAGATGTACACTTTTCTATCCAGTTTTAAATTATATCAATTTTCATTGATTTAATAAAGATTATGTTATGTGGAAAGGTTCATTATTAGCTTACTTATTTACATGTAAACCAGTATCATTTTTGTTGAAAAAATAAATAAATTAAACTAAAACTGGAAAAAAAGTTAAATTGATAAATCAATAAATAAATGAAAGAAATATGGAAATAAATGAACGGCTTAAACATATAATACAATAGTTATCATATGTCACAAATTTCAATGAAAACTGTTTTTTTTCTGAATCGTCTGTTGACATTGACAAGGACAACACACATAACTGTATAAACAACAGGCAGTGTTTGTTAAAAATGATAAGAAATCCTAAAAGGTCAAGTATTATAAGAGCCATTTTATTCGGTCCGTTGAATTATAGATAATTGAGTTTCACGTGGGCTATTCAAAATATAATTATAAATCTTTCATAATAAAAAAATATAAAAGAATATATAAATGAAAAATATCTGCACGTCAATAATTTTAGTTTAACTTATTTCTTTCATGTCGATTGTGAAAGGTCTTACTAATTCCTCTCGACGGTTCCTGTATTAGATCAGTACTTTACGTCTTGGAAGGTCATGAAAAATACTTGCCCACAACCTTTGGATCCGTAGTCGGATACCACTGGAGCGCGGCGCCCTCTACAACCTTAGTTAGCCCTTAAGGCTCAAACCTTCTGTAATGTGCATTAATTAGACCATGTGAAAGAAGAAGAAAGAAAGATATACAATCAAAGAAAGAATGCCTTTCTTTCTCATTGTATAATTTCTGTTTACAAAAAAAAAAAAAAAAAAAAAAAAATCACAATACACGCTTCTTTATGTGTTCACCTGACTCTATGCACACCATCCGTAGCGCAATGCGCACGTGCGGTACGCCTGCGAGTACGTGGAAACTGTCATGAACTCGGACAGCCATTCCCGATTAACCACGAAATCTTTCGAGGTGACGTACTTCGTATTCGTGTAGAAAATTGGTTTCGGACCGTAAATATACTGATCCCTGTCGTCCCAGTCTGCCGGCGGGGCCTTCCAGTCAGAATGAATCGCAATCGCCGGTCTCTCCGGAACGTCCCTGTGTGAATAAAGAGGGAAATACAGCGTGGAACACGAAGTCGTCTTTCAATGTGGGACAGATTCCCAAAAAAGGTGGTACTGTATTGGCGGTTAATTATAGAAATAATTAATTTTGAGTTGTTTTTAAACCAGCTTAATTTCATTAGGCGTTTTTTTTTTTTTTTGTTTTTTTTTTCCTCTTATTTTAAGATTTGATTGCTTAGGCTGACTGGCGAGCTGTATAGGATAGGAAGAGTTATTTCCCTTTACTTTATAAATCATGAATACCGGGGCCGAATTCCACTAACAATTCTACTTAAATACTTCAGGGTGAATTTCATTGATCTTGTTTATATACTAAAATAACCAAATATTTCATTAATTGTTAGTTATTAAGGCAATAATTCATTTTGGCATAGTCATGTACTTGAATGTTTCATGACAGTAATAGTGGAATGTGTATCTAACTAGTTTAAGAATTTTAGGATTATTTAGCGCTAAATTCGAGCCTGTGCCTTAACAGTGGAAATACATATCTCGTGCACACTGTTCGTTGAAACTGTAATCATGAACTGTTTCAGGTACACAATAGCATTATGTATTACAACTAATTTAAAATCTGATTTTGTGGAATTGTAGGTAGTTCGTTATCTTAATAAAAAATTTGTTTGTTCATTATTATATCGACCGAATGTTAGTTCGTACACATGTATATGTAACGACATTATAAACTGTTATAAAGCTCCCTGTCTACAGAATAAGAAGTGATATACAAATTATTAAAAACATCTTCATACTAAAAAAATGAGAAAAAAGTTCGTCGTTCACAGTACATGGAAATAATGAGGAACTCACTTTTTCACTTCGTTCTTCCATATCTTCATATTTTTACTCGGGAATTTCTCATCCTTATGAGGTTTTCCCAGCAGGGAGGGGATCGGTTTAGACACAATGTTGAGGGCCTTGAACTCCGGGGTCCGGGATTCTCTAGAAACTCTCTTGTTAATCATGGTGAAGTTGGGGGTGGGAGATTGCTGCCTCTTGTACATGGTCATCAGTCCTCCTGGTGTACAATTACAAATGAACCTGTATTAGCGACCACCTGCATTAAGCGATCAACTTGCATTTAGCGGTCAGTTTTAACATTACCATATTAGCATTTTGTTACATGCTTAACCCTCGTTTAGCGACCACCTTTGTTGTGCGGTCACATTCTCTTGTTCCCTTAACTGACCGCATAAGACAGGTTTGACTGTACTTTTAATACTTTAATCTGTGCTGGCGGCCACGTGCCTGTACTAACCGGCCAACCTGTAAGGGCAGCCCAGTTAAGTATTTGGAAAATTGTAGTAAATTTGCATTTCAATTATTAGCGGCGGAAAGCCTCAATATTAGCTTCAAACATATTATCTTCGAAGGGCTTTTAATTCGCAACATTCGGACCCAGAGTTCGGATAACTGAAACCAATTGTTCAGTTACAAATTCACATATCGTACACAATTGTACACAGTTGTAAGCAAATGAAAGAGAGAGAGAGAGAGAGAGAGAGAGGGGGGGAGAGAGAGAGAGAGAATATGAAAAAGTTTAAGAGTGAGCGAATAAGAATAAGAAAGACAGTAATAAAACAGAATAAACGAACGATTATTTATTTGTATGAGTCGGTTTAACGTCACCAATACTAGTACTGTATTTCAGTCATATTGTCTACATGTAGTTTGAGCAGTTTAATTGCAATAACACGCCATAGACAAATGGCATGATACCACACCTCGTGAAGCACAAGGAAGATATACCAGTATTATTTTACCAAAACTTGTCGCGGCCGAGAATCGAACCCACGATGCGGACGCTCTATAACCACTCGGTTTCCGGGAGAAATACAGTTGAACTTGTCTTAACGGCCACCTGTACTAAGCGGTCATCTTCATTTAGCGGTAAGTTCTAATATAATTACCAAACTGTAGCATTTTGCTATATATTTAAATTTCACTTAGCGGTAACCTCTGTTATTCGACCACTTTCTTTTACACCCTTGACTGACCGCTTAAGTAAGGTTGACTGTACATACACATGGGTGAGTGAGTTACCCGTCTCTGTGAGACTCCTCTGTAGCGGGGGCAAGGTTAGGGGCTGGGTTTTGGTAGTATCCACGCCCCTCAGGGCATACTCCTGTCTCGCAGACATGGATCGCCATCCTGTCTCGTCTGCAAATATACAGCAGCAATATCAAACTATTATATTTTTAATTCAATTATTTGGTTTGCGATAGAAGTTATTTGGTATCTTATACTTTCTAAGTAGATATTGACATGATCACAATCTTAACTCTAGGGTCCTGCTGTTTACAACCATAAACCAAGTGACGGGAAATCCAATACACACATTCTAAACGTACATTTAAATGATTAGTTTGAGACCGTTATTGAGTGTCCGAGATCGTACTTCAGCTATTTAATACTGCAGTATATTTGTACAAACACAGATATACCTTTTCATATGTTCAACTCAGGGATTATGTTATTGTCCAGAGTTGTGTAATAATTAATATACCCCCGCCTCCCTCATCTGTTTGGTTGATTATACGACAAAGTTTCTATAGTTGAGAGGATTGCCTGGATCACTCTAATCACGCCTTACAAGGTATTACAATAGAGTAATGTAGCCTTGAATGGCTGTAAAAAGATTAATGAACGCTGTGGAAAATATGTGCTGTTAATTAGACTGTCTGATTGTCTACCAGATAGCAAGTAGACAGACAGACAGACAGACGGACGACGCACGGACAGACAGACAGACAGACGCACGGACAGACAGACAGAAACGGACGGACTTTCTCACTGAAGTGACGTTGTGGGATTTTTCCTTTGATCTTTGGCCCCTTTTGCACCCCGTAATTTGCACCCCACAACAAATTAGCCCACAAGTGCCAATTGTACTCCCGAAACCCCATAAAACTAACCCTAACCCAATTTCCTTAACCCGGAGCGTCACTTGAGGGAGGGCGTCCGTCCGGACAGACAGACAGACAGACAGACAGACAGACAGACAGACAGACAGACAGACAGACAGACAGACAGACAGATAGATAGATAGATAGATAGATAGATAGATCCTACCGCTGTCTATGTTCCTGGCATGTTTCAGGACAGGGATCACTGGATGCACCCGAGACCCACGAGCAGAGTCCCGTCTTGTCTTCAGAAGGTCCGTGTCCGATACCTGGGACATAAACATACACGTTCCACAGAATAATCCAAAGATGTTTGCAATGGGAACAGCCACTTCCCTCATCCACTTTCATATACTTTTGCATTTGGTGTGACCACTTTGATATTGAACATTTGACGAAAACATGTTTAAGGTTGTAATTAACACTTCATCTTAAACTTTAAACCTTTGCTGAGGTCAATGAAATGGCATCCAAAGTACAGTTAATGAAAATTGAAATTACTGTTATATATTGTATACATATTTGTGATTTATTGATAACTATTCACTACCTTGCATAATTGCTCTGCATTGTTGCAGCTATTAATAATTAAATATGCTACTTTAATGTTGAACAAATTATTCTGTTATGTTTACTGTTGGTTGGAATCCGTTTACCGTAAAACAGTTAAAGATTTTTCTCACGCTGATATACTCGTAGATGAGTATATATGTAGTTTTCTATTGTTTATGATATGCATATTGTGTGCGTTAATTCATCATAGACTTCTGAATGATGAGTTAAAACAAACTTTAAGGCAAAAGAAAAAAATATATTTGATTTATATACATGTATATCCTTTGTCTATAAATTCTATAAACAACGACTTAAATTTCTCCTACTTTTGAAATGTAAAATAGAATAAATAATTTGTTTCAAGTTTATTAAATGATAAACACAGCTGTTGCTATGGTGATATATACATTTTCAGCTTATGTGATACTGAGTTATTTGATAAAAACACACGTCAAATTTTTTCCATCGCAGTCAATAACTTCTATCCCCAACTTCGAAAAACCTTTCTAAAGTGCTAAAAACGGTTTTATATGTTTTGTGTTTGCAGTTCTTATACCTATAGGCGTACAAATGTTTTTCAGTTGTTCTTTATTTGCATTTAACATTATCCAGGGTCTAGGATAAACAAAACTATTTATTATACTTTGAAAGATTGTTCAATACCTGTCTCTCCAAGTCAAACATGGCAGAATTATAGGTGTATGGTATTAAAGTATTTATCAGTTAATTCTTTTATCTGTGTGTATTCGAAAAGGTTTTTACTATTGAAAGACATTAGTATGGCTGAAAATTCACATGTCTACGAAATAGCAATTATACAAAAGGCAATAATGTATTTTAATTTCATCTTATATGCGTACGTACATATACATCAGGTAACTGAGTGGTAAGATAGCTAATCGGTTCGATCCTTGGTCGTGACATACCAAAGTTCTTATACATACTGGTGTATCTCCATTTTACTTTGTGCTACGCACGCTAAGGTAGTTCCAGAACTGGTTTGCACTGTGACACATTCACTGGCTATAATATTTCCTGCGTGATATAGCAATTCGGTAGCAACCATCTGTCTCATGTAAACGAATTCCCCGAATGATTAAAATACTGTTGGCGGGACGTTATATCCAAATAGACGAATAATAAAAACATAACTGAAACAAACCTTGGATTCTATATGAGTAATCAATGATGGTGTGGGGGATATTTAATCATTTACTGAATGCATACATTTTGTAGCCGTTTTTAAATTGCAGATACCAATATATCAATGATGACTATGAAGCAAAAATTAATTAAAATTGAATTACAGGAAATCCAATTACACAAATAATTTAGCCAATCTATACCTGACAAGAGCTGCTAGTTTCCATAACTTCCGCTGAACATCAAAACAAACATTAGGCGGGAATTGAAAGCAAAGACAAAGTTGACACTACGAGGTCTGGTTTAATCCAAACAGCGTCTCAACTACACCATGTAAATAGCCTTTTTATTTATCAAATCAACAATGCACATGTACGTGTAAAAAAGTGTGAATCGAATGTGATTTCTGGTTTATTATGTGAAAGTACTAGGTCCACATACCATATACCCTCCAATGATTGTCGAATCAAAAAGAGAATATGATCCAATTGCCCGAATTCCTTATTAATCTTTGAATTTACGTCTGAATATGTTTTCCTTATTCCATGTAATAAGACTTACGGTTGACGCGGTTTGGGAAAATGCATTATAATGTTTTAACCACTTTTTGTCATTCACTGCATGATGAAAATGTTAGAACACAGTCATTATTTTTAAAACGATTATTGCAGACTGATGTAGTGTTATATCAGACCAGCTCACTCCGAAATGTGACGTAAACCTACGTAAATCAACGAGCAATTCCCGAACACCTAATCTACATGTTGGTTTATAAATTCACAAATTGTTCATTTGGAAATTTTCCCCCAGTCACTGATTGGTCATTTAAATCTGCGAATTATACCGGGTATTGCCGATCCTCTTGTGGCCGCCATCAATAAAATGACCAATGATTAAGTATTGTATAATTAGAGTCGTCTATTTATATTCATTTATATTCATGAATTTATTTTTGCCGATCAATAAATATAATCATAAGTGCAAAATGCAATGAGACAAATGTTAGATTAATAGAAATCAATCAATAAAACCTCCATGGCCCAGTGGTGCATGACTGAGGATCCCATGGCTGTAGGTTTGATCCCTGTTTGGACAATATTTTTTCATAACCAAAGTACTGGACCGACCCAGGATCCGTCGAGATGGGATAGAATAAATCGTTAGAACTTGTTTTCAAATCGACGTGAAAAGAAATAAGTTACAATATTCACACTTCAGCAGCCTCATTTCGTATCTGATAAATGGTAATATTTCTTTGACTCTTTGTCACTTTAAAAGCATCTAAAAAATAAAAATTATATATATATTTCACCGAGAGTTTCTCTTTCAAGTTTTGTCAGATTCGGGGGAGATAACCCATGTCAAAATTATGAGGAAAACAATTTCTTAAAATGTGAAAAAAATCTCAAAGTAGAAAGCTACATTCTATGATTATGTTTTATTTTAATAAAGAAATCCAAAAATGGAGATGGTCACTGTTCTTAAGTTTTCAGGTGGAGATAATTCTGTTTTCAGGTGAGATAACTCATGAAATTATTTTTTTCAGGAGGGGGTAATCTAAAAAAAACTTAATTCACTACATATATATATTGTCAATAGATTTACATTGTTTGATATTGATATCTAAGCTTCCATTGTCAAGTTATATTTGTGTGTGTGAGAGGGGATGAGAGGGGATGGGGCTCTTAGGGTGGAAACCCTTGAACTGAACTTATGGGAACAGGGTGCGCTAATTCGAGAATACCCGGTATAGAAGTCTATCTAAATACATTAAGTATCTGCTTTCATAGCCATACAGTCGCATGTATTGGGATTATGAAATAAAGGCTTCATAAAAATGAACTGCGTATGTATACCGCATACAATACGTATGTGGAAATTTGGACACGGGAAAGTTATCGATTGTGTTTGACCAATTTTCCGTTTGAGTAGGCAGATTATGAAAACCTTTGAATGTAATTGATTTTTATATGATCAAAAACATTACTCCAGGTGTCTTCGATCAATACAGGGGACGTAATACGGCTTATACCTGACTGAGTTTTCTTCAACCCCCTTCTTACTACTGGACAAGTGTTATATCTATCTATCTATCTATCTATCTATCTATCTATCTATCTATCTATCTATCCGTCCGTCTCTCCTTTTTTTCTGTTTTTTTTTACAATGTTCACTGTTCTTTAGCTATTTTTGTGACATATTTTCGTACACCCCATTATTGTTTGTTTGGTTTAACGTCCCACCGACAATATTTCAGTTATTTGGAGACGATGTCTACTTGAGACAAATATAGTGCTGCCACACTGCAGTATCACGCCGTAGACATTTGGCATGATACCACACCCAGTCACATTATATTGACACGGTGCCAACCATTCCTACAACTACACTAATAATATGCTTAGCGCCAAGGAAGGGAACTATACCAGTACCATTTCTTACGACTTTACACCCATTATTATTTATGAAACAAAATGTACAATGTATTTAACACAGATACAGATGGATGGTTCACTGAGATACGGAGCTGTATACATGCAATATAGGTAGGTGGTTAAAAACACGATAAAGATGGTAGGATGCACACCGACTCGGGACGACTATAGCCCTGGAACTACCCGTATGTGCTGAGCAAGAGTGCAATGCAACAAAACCAGTACCGGTTTACCGACTTTGGTATATTCCATCTGAGAACCGAACCCGCAACCACCTTCTCACGAGACGGACACTCTTACCACGATGTTTATATATACACGTGTGTAGGATGTATAGTTGCCTATGCACATTGGCAGGTTGAAGAGAGAGAGAGAGAGAGGAGAGAGAGAGAGAGAGAGAGAGAGAAGAGAAGAAGAAGACGAAGAAAAAAGTGGATCTAGGAGTAGTGATATTAGTAGAATATATGTCCACATATACATGTTTTATCGTTTTAAAATCAAATTAAAATTGCATAATGGACTACTCACTGTGCGATAAAGAGTTGATGATCGGCATGCTTTATACGCCGGAACTTTCATTTTGTCCTTTTTCTGTTTATCATCCACAAAATTTATTTTAGGAAACAAAAAAAAAGCTAACGCGACAAATTTAAACCAACATACGCGTATGTGATTTTAACAGTTATATGTACCTTTATGAAAATCTATATCTGTATGCCCTTTTGTTTTTGTACAAAGTATATTTTGGCGCTTGTCTTTTTGTGTATGACAAGAATATATGTCTTATTTTGGAATATCACCAATATGATAAGCCCTTGGATTGACAGTCAGTCTGTCTGTTATATCAACCATATACACATCGGTATAGTGAATTTTCTGTCTTAAGTTACTTCAACCACTGTAATACCTAGTTGGAAGAGACAGTGAAGAAAGAGTTGTTGTTGTTTTGAGATTACCGTCGCTGCGACAGTATTTAAGTCATATAGCGACGTCCAGGTGGAGGAAGACCCTGAATGCACTGAGGTATCCAGGTAGAACCACCGACCTACCGCAAGCCAGCTGGAAGACTTCCTCACATGAAAATCTGAATGGCCCTGCCGAAACTCGAACCAACGCACTGAGGGACTAGGTGAGTGCTAAGGTCAGCGATTTTACCCTCTCGGGCACAGAGGCCCTTGAAGAAAGTGTACACTCAGTTATATTTGTTTAACTTTTTTTATTTTACGTCGATTAAGATACAAATTCTGACAACATATACTAATCACCCTCGATAAACAACTAAAATGATCAAAATTATATACATGTAAAGAAAGGAGACTGTATGCATTTATGTATGTAAGTTCCGGGATATATGTATTAAGAAAGGTGTTTCCACTTGTTCCAATTTACCAAATCGAGTAAAATTGTATAAAAATTCGTGGATAATAAAAAAAGGGCCATGTATCATATGTTCAAATGAAGTAGTTAACTTATGTGATAACTACAAGTTTAACACAAAAATGACCACTTACAAATGTGATATTAAATATAACAATTCTAGACTTATAAGAGTCGGTACTATCATGTTTTCAACTGTAATGTAATTTGTAGTACGATTGTGGTGAATATTAATATTAATACTTGTGCTGATAAAATTGGTGGTGCTGCTGTTAGTTTGGTTTATACGACGGTAGGGAAACCAGTTCTTACACCATACAGTAATCCCACTCGAAGGTTCCTGGGTTGGACCAGTACTTAGCGCCAGGAATGGTCATGAAAAATCCTTGGCCCAAACGGTGTTCGAAGTTTCGAATGCGCAGTCAGTTGTGTAACCACCCGACCACTGGTGGTGCTGCCGATGATAATGATGAGGGGTCTTTTCGACTGAGTTGTTTGTTTGTTTATTGGATTTAACGTCCCACCGACAGTATTTCAGTCATTTGGAGACTATGTTTACTTGAGACAGATATAGTGCTGCCATACTGCAGTATCACGCCGTAGACCACACCCAGTCACATTATCCTGACACCGGGCCGACTGAGTTGTTCGTTATGAATCCGGATTGGTTCTTTCAGGTCTCCGAAGGCGTGTTGATGTGGTTTTATATTTACTATTTAGTTCTGTATATTTTATGCACACAACACATGAGTGACAGCAGCTTGATATAGGGGAGAGATTTAGTTCTTTTACGTGGCCGGTGTATAGCACTGAATATTCACCGATCTCTCTCTCTCTTTCTGTCATTGGCATAATGAATATGAATAAAGAGAATAAGAGTTATCAGACAATATTTTTATGTTCGTCAGGTGAAATACGAGGGGCATATTTTAATTAGTGGCAACAACTCATTTTAACCATAATTTGCACGTGAAAGTACATATATAATATACCGTTGGAAAGATTATTGATTTTTCTAACCAACAGTCTATTTTCGCACGATTTGCACGTGCAATAAAATTTTAGCAGGTCATTTAAATACATGTGGTTTTGTATACTGGTTGTAAACATGGCTGAGTTGCATTGTGATTTGAGAGAGGAGCAAAGAGCTTATTGCAAAATTCGTGGGTTATTGGGTAAATATAAAATAAAAACAGATCTAGATTTAGTTTATGGAGAAAATGCCCTTCCATATCGTACAATTGCCAGGTGGGTGTCAATGTTTAAGGAAGGTAGAACTAATGTTAAGGATGAGCCCCGCCCTGGGCGGCCAATTTCCGCTACCTCTGAAAAAGACATCAGCACTGTCAAAGCCATAGTTGATGAAGATGCCAGATATACCGTTGAGGAGATAAGTGACATATCGGGTCTAACTGTATAATTGTAAATTAAGACTACCAAAAGTAAGGAATAAAGTGAGCTT
>CM037780.1:46121159-46167720 GCA_021229015.1 Solen grandis | reverse complement strand
CATTTACCCAACCAAAAGGGCTATATTTGAACAATCTTGGTAAGAACCATAAGATGATGCTACATCCCAAAAAATTCTAAGCTCTGGGCCAAAAAGGATTCATAAAAAGATTTTTAAAGTTTTTTCCTATAAAACTCTATGTAAACAAGTGCCCCCGGGGGCGGGGGCATTTACACCATGGGGTTTCATGATTTGAAACAATCTTGGTAAAAACCCCCTAAATAAATGCTTCATACCAAAATCTAATCTCTAGGCCTTATGGATTCATAGAAGAAAAATTTTTTAAAAAGATTTTCCTATATAACCCCTAGTAAAAAAGGGTGACCCCTGGTGGGGGGGCATTATCACCATAGGGCTATGATTTTTTTACAATTTTGGTTTAATAAACCCAATAAGATGATCAACAACCAAATATCAAAAGCTCTAGGCCTAATGGATTAAAAAGAAGAAGATTTTTAAAGTTTTCCAAATAACTCTATGTAAAAAAAATGACCCCTAGTGCGGGTCATTTATCACGTGGGGGTATCATTTTTACAATCTTGAAATGGCCCAAAAGATATGCTACTCCCCAAAAAACTAAGCCTAGGCCTAAGGGGTTCATAGAAGAAGATTTTTAAAGTTTTTTTTATATAATTCTTTTGTAAAACAATGACCCAGGGTTTGGGGGTAAATTTTTTTCCCCCCATAGGGTCATGTTTTGGGGACAATCTTGGAAAAAAACCCCAAAGATGAAGCTTCATACCAAACCCAATCTCTGGGCCCCTTATGGATTAAATAAAAAATTTTTTAAAAAACATTTTCCTAAAAACCCTATGAAAAAACAAGTGCCCCCCGGTGGGGGGGGATTATCCCCCGGGGCTAGATTTTTAAAAATTTTGGGGAAGGGAACCTAAGGGGAAGCTACATCCCAAAATACTAATCTCTAGGCCTTATGGTTTTAAGAAGAAAAATTTTTAAAGATTTCCTATAAAAACCCGAAAACAAGTGCCCCCCTATTGGGGGGGTTTTTTTCCCCCCCTTTTTGGCTATGATTTGAACAATCTTGGTAATAAAACCAAATTATGGCTACATATAAAAAACACGCTCTAGCCTTAGGGTTTTATAGAAAAGTTTTTTAAATTTTTTCCTAATAAATCTATGTTAAACAAGTGACCCCGGTGGGGGGGGGAATTTATCACCATACTATTTTTGGGAACAATTTTGGGGAAGAACCAAAATTTATGCACATACCAAATATCTAAGCTCTACCAAAAAGATTCATAGAAAAAGTTTTTTAAAATTTTTTTCCCATATACTCTATGAAAAAAAATTTACCCATGGGGGGGGAAAATTTATCACCAAGGGTCATGATTGTACAATTTTGGGAATAAACCCCAAAAATGATCTACATACCAATATTTTAATCTCTAGGCCTTAGGATTCATAGAAGAAGATTTTTAAACATTTTCCTATATAACTCTATGTAAAAACAAGTACCCCTGGTGCGGGGGCATTATATCACCGTTGGCTATGATTTGAAACAATCTTTGGGTAATGAACCATTAGATGAATGCTACACACTACCAAATATCTAAGCTCTAGCCCAATGGATTCATGAGAAAAGATTTTTTAAAGATTTTCCTATATAACTCTATGGTAAAACAAGTGACCCTGGTGGCGGGGTCCATTTATCACCGTAGGGGCATGATTGTACAATCTTGGTAATGCCCATAAATGATGCTACAAACATAATATCTAAGCTCCTAGGCCTTGCAGTTTTGAAGAAGAAGATTTTCATAAGTTTCATTTTTAAAATCTATTTTAGCTCCTGTGACCTACTTTTAACAATCTGAAATAATTGTACAACTTTATAGAGGGCATCATAAAGGATATTCCTGTTGTAAGTTTTGGTCCAAATCCCTTCAGCGTTCAATGAGGAGATGTTGTTTAAAGCAAATTGTTTGACGACGACCACGCACGCACGCACGCACGCACGCACGCACGGACCCGTGACAGGAGGCGGCAAAATGCGATCACAATAGCTCACCATATCACGTTGTGCTCAGGTGAGCTAAAAAACAAAAAACCTGGAAGTTGACAATACCATACTGTATGGTGCTGACCTGGAGCGTATCATGAACTGTAACATACAGAAAATATAGCGGTATATCGACGTACGGTATTCCTTACACGCTAATGCAGGACATACATGACTTTGGACCGCAACAGGGTGATCAGAAAAGCTGATGGGGTTTATAAATCAGTGAATCCAAACTGTTCAACCATGGTCATCCTTGTGTAAAATTCTCTGATCAGTTACACCCGTAGACAATTTGGAGATCAGTTATTAATTATTGTAAATTCTGATAAGAGACAGATTAAAATTTAACAAACAATTTAGGAGCTGATTATTCAATCCCTCTGCACTTAACCAGTCTGCTTGATTTAGCTTGTTCTCAGCCTAGATTCTCAGTGTTCTAAAACAGACAAAACACTAATCACTGGCACAATGATAGTCCAATTCTACTAAATAGCAATAGCATAATCCTCTAGTCTAAGTACATTGATGGTATGGTATCCAAATAAAATAGTATAGTGTTGTTGTTTTTTTCAAATACAAGGTGAAGGCAATACAAATGACAGTTGAATGACAAGTGATCTTTAGTGATTTAATTTTTAAAAACAAGAGTAGCATGATGACCCTGAAGCACTCCAGTGACCACAAATTTTCTGAAAGAGGGGACTTCCATTTCTAAATATAACAAATACGAGAGGGATAAACATTATTGCTCATCGAGACAACTGGCGTATCACCATCAGATTGAGTTTGTGAGATTTTGTTTTACGCGTAAGAATCCAAAGGGACAGAAGAAAATCGAGGCATTGATACTGTGAGTTTTTGCAGGTGTTTGCATATACATTTGAGTGCAAATATGGATACTAACTGACAGTGATTGAAAGTGTTAGAATCTACCTATACAATATACACCCATGTGTGTCCTTGACCTTGAACCAAGCATCCTAAACCTACGCTATAATCATTTTTGCATTTTAATTAAAGAAAACACATGTTGGGGAGGAAGATGAAAATCATAAAAGGGGCTGAGATTACCTTGGTCATTTTATATCCAATCAACAGTGTTCTCATCTTCATTATTTATAAGTTAATGCGGAATACCTTTGATGGTATTGTTCAATAATTTTTTTCACATTTTCACGCTTGACCGTTTTATCAGTGGTGAGAAACTGTAGATTTTGGGTGTACAGGAGAAGAGATGATTGCAGGAGTGGGTGATACATCATGTATCTATTTTTAGTGTCTAAAAAGATCATTAAATGAATAATTTTTTAGAAAAAATCTACCGAAATTTGGCAGTTGGAATGATACTGAAAGAATAAATGGAAGATGCATTTCCGCTCTCATTCGACGTGCATTTTGTTATGACTGCAAACACCAAATCGCTGGTTCCCCATTGTCACATTGTAATTATCAACAAAAGCAATAACCAATCAATATGGTAGCCGCCAAAATAACAAAATTCAACAAGTGGAATGAGTGCGGAAATGCATCGATTACTACGACTTCTGGAAAAAGCATAACATGGGAGATTTATTGTTTAAAATATCAGTATTTGTTGGAAATAATGTTTCCTCATCTGTGAAGTTGCCGTTGAAAAGTGCATTGAGTGATAGTGATATTGCATTGCTTCGGTCACATTGTTCCAATAACAAGTTTTCCATTGGGTATTCGGACTCGTAATGTCTTTGTAAATTACCCTAAGGATAGAAAATCGACTCACAACGAATAGGCCTTTGTTCTTCTGCTTGAACAAGCCGGCATATTTGATATCGTCTGAAAATTGTGCAGATACGAAGTTCAGAATATGACCCTGTCAGTTTTTCCTAATAGATTTTGAATTGGGAGAGTTTACATACATACCATGTTCTTTATTTTAATGTCAGGGATTCAGACCTGATCCGCCCTTCATTCCAGGACCGTTCAAAGCTACAATGACCCGGGAAAAAATAAATTCAGATCACCCATCATGCCGATAAAAATACATTTCATCATACAATGTGACCAACAAATGTCTGTACTGGACGGTAATATTTATATCAACAATTAACCATTTACTTCATAGAGACCTCATTCTGATGCATGTTATCAATGTAATATTTGATGCCAAATAAAAGAAAAGTATGAATGTAATTTACCTGTCACTTCATACAGACCATTTTGGACTCAATTACCCGTTTACGTCATGGGGACTCAAAAATGACGCAGTCGGTATTTAACAGCATCAAAATTCCTTATCAGCAAAAACAGACTAAATAGCATTGCTGCGTTGAAACTTTAATCAGATAACAATATATATAAAAAAATGTGTTTGTTTCTGAAAAATAATTACATTAGTAACAATTTTTGATACTTGGTGAGGCCCGGTTTTATGCGTGTTCTTTAGCTCGAAGTCCGTACGTTGTGAGAATTTCGACCATCGAATTTTTCATAGTTCAGAGGTCGAACATGAAGGTCCGAACTGAACGACTTCATTAGTATATAATGGTCCGGCGGTCCAGCTAGGTTACTAGCCAAACACGGCCGACTGTCCCTGTTCTAAATTCCTCAAAGTTCGCAGGATTTTTATCTCTACTGACACATCAAAAGCACAAAAAATAACTTTAAAATGGCCAAACTATGACCCTTGATGAAACAGTTTTCTTGGCAACCCCATGTTGCTATATTAATCAGCATTTTCAGTAACAACCTTGACACGAGTTCACGTCATTGGTTTGTGATTTCAGAACAGGCTTTTTCTTCCCCACCCACTTGCCAAGTTATTTTTATTTTTCAATGTCGTAATACTAAGCTAAGAATGATTATTTCTTCATCTAACTTGCATATTTCTAATGTATACGAAATAATAAAATTTGATTTAAAAATGCTATAGATACAAGTTAATGCATGAAACGCTTATCTTTTTATTATGCTGGGGATCCCATGTATAACAACAATAGACCTTTTTTAGATTTGTTTCACCCGCAATTACAAAAAATTGTCAAATAGTCTTTTCCATCTGACAAAAAAATCAATGTCAGTAATGACAAAAAATGTAAAGAGAAATCAAAGAAATTGTATGAATAATGACAGGACACAGATCGTTGTTGCTTTAAATGAATTGCTTGAAAATCATTAAACAATAGACAATTATCTGGAACTCGCATATATGGGGGATTTCCATGTACCGTTTTTACTCGACTATAAGACAATTCGCTTATAAGACAGGGCCCCCTTTCTCCAATCCCCAAATCTGTAGAATTTTTGCTTAGACTTGTTTATAAGACGGGGTAAAAAAAGACGAACGGTAATTTACAGCCGAATATTAAAAGTATACCATAAAAATCTCGCTAAGTTCGAATAATTTCACATAAAAAGAAACAAACTTTTGATTAAATGCATTAAACATACTAATATATGTTTCATTATAAATCTCCGAAAACAACTCATTTTTTCATTTACAGATCTTGTAATGTTTCCAGTTATGTATGGTCCCTGAGTATGAACGGGTTTGAAGGTGGCGCGTTAGAACCCTTTAGTTGAAACTACGCCGATTTTTCATATCAGTTTTTTCTGGATTGTTAAGTCAATACCAATTTTTTTTTTCATGCAAATGTTGATGAACTTATAAAACAGCATTATTAAACAATTATTTACGAAAACATCTAGTGTATTTTCAATGCATTAATTTACGTCGAGTGTCCATGAGTTTATTTACGATCAAGCAAGCGGTTCTATTGAGCACCATGTGTTTCCCGAACCGCTATGAAAAGAAAAGATAAATGCCTAACATTGTTTCCAGTAAATTCAGATTGTGGAGAAAACATTATTAAACACTCTGTACAATAATATTTAAGTCATTAAAATATCATGCATTCATATCTGATAGTTATCTAAACAATTGAAAATGGAAAATATTGGCTGCATAATGCATACCGCTACGAAGCTTCATTCATACCGCAACTTATTGTGAAACTAACGGGACAGGTGAATTCCGCTTATTAAGACGACCCCCCCAACTTTTAAAACCCTGATACAGACACCAAAAACCAACCCCCGTCTTATAATCGAGTAAATATCAGTAAGTACAATCAAGGTGTTCATGACTTGCCTTTACTATTTGATTTACTGTCGCTACGACAGTATATTCAGTCCATATAGCGACCGCCCAGCTATTACATTAGATGAAGACCCCGAATCCACGGAGGCCATCCGGGTAGAACCACAACCTAACCGCAAACATGCCACCAGCTTGAAGCTTCCTAACAATGAAAAGTCCGAATGACCCTGCAGTGATTCGAACCCTGCGTGAGGGACGATGATTTGTTAAAATCCAAGGTGTTTCATGCAAATTATTGAAAAGCATGTAACACAAGAGTAATTCTAGTATTATCTTTGTATACCTTTATTCATTTCTAAAGGTAAACATGATAAAAAAACAAAAAACAAAAACACACACACTGTTTATGTATTCGAAGTAAAGTATATTTGATCAAAGTATGACATGTTGTGTTTAACACATCGGTCTAGTTCATTAAGGTCAGGTATAGTAGGTTTTTTCTAAGTTTACTGACCACTGGTCCAGCTCTCAAAACAAGAGGGCCAAGATGTGCCCTAGCAATCGGCTTCACCTGAAGAGAAATGTATCATTCATTGCCTGTACAAAAACAATTGCTTTAGACTTAAGATGAGTGAGGTGAAACAATGTTCAGGAATTTCCTGACCCCATCCACAAAAGATATCATCATACAAACATTCAGACCAAGTTTGAGGAAGATTGATCAAAATTGTGGCTCTATGTGAAAAAACATGATTTTTTCTAAGATTGACCTACTACCTACTTTTGATCCAACCTGAACCCATTTCGAAAAGGGTTCAAGATATCATCAAGACAAACATTTCTGAACAAGTTTTGAGGAAAATTGGGATCAAAAATTGTGCCTCTAGTGTGTAACAATATTTTTCTAAGATTGACCTACTGACCTACGTTTTGATCTGACCAGACCCATTTTCAAAAGGGTTCAAGAATCATCAGACAAACATCCTGACCAAGTTTGAGGAAGATTGGATCAAAATTGTGGCCCTCTAGTGGTGTAAACAAGATTTTTCTAATATTTGACTCCTTAAACCTTCTTTTTGATCCGAACCTGACCCCATTTTTCGAAAGGTTCAAGATATCAACAAGACAAACATTCTGATCCAGTTTGAGGAAGATTGGATCAAAATGTGGCCTCTAGTGTGTAAACAAGATTATTACTAAGATTTGCACCTACTGACCTACTTTTTGATCCGACCTTACTACCCATTTGCGAAAGGGATCAAGATATGCATCAAGACAAACATTCCTGATCAAGTTTGAGGAAATTGGATTCAAAATTGTGGCCTCTAGTGGGTAAACATCAAAATTTTGACGGACGACAAGAATTTTTTTCTAAGAATTTACCATACTGACCTAACTTTTTTGATCCAACCTGACCCATTTTCCGAAAGGTATCAAGATATCATCAGACAAAATTCAGACCACCTTGAGTAAGATTGTATCAAAATTTGTGGCCTTATGTGTATAACATCAAATTGTTGTGACGGAGACGACGGCTGACGGACAAATCAAGTATCCCAAAAGCCACCCTACTATGCTCAGTGAGGCTAAAAAGTTTAAATCAAACCCTGTAGTTACAGAATTCCTTCAAATTTAAATACATATATCCAACATTAAAATCACAGGAAATTGACTAAATAAATAGAAAGATGCGCTGTCAGTTTCGTTTATCTTTTCTCATGCTATTCAGTTCTATCCAGTGGAATCATTACCAATCAAATTTATTCTTCTCGTGCTATTGTTTTAAAAACAATATCGTTCCTGTCTATAAAAAGAACCAATAGAATTGTCAGATACCATAAAATCACGTGCCACAAGATGTGTATATTTGATTGTCTAAAACAAGTGTCGTTAAAACGGAAATCAGCGAGTCAAGAAATAACAGCCGTTACAAAAAATTGTCGGCAAAAACGTCAATGATGATTGAATAAACATAGAGTAGCTTCAGCCATGCATCCTTTTTAATTTGTCCATAAATAAATGCTGTGATTTTCCTTAATCTAATCCTCTTCATTGTTTCACCACCTCCCCCCACCACATACCGTCATAAAAAGGAAATAAATATACTGTTTGGTTCACTATTACCATGACAATTTCCTGGGATTAATAACATTTTACTTCAAGTTTAAGATTTTACCCATTACTAATTTAAAAAATGATTAGATGGTTGCATGTATTTTCTTAGTAACGAAAGTGTCCCACATTATTTTATATCAGAAAATGGTAGAGAAAAGTTTGTTTAATATTAAAACAATCCAGTAATTTTTTTTTTTTTTTAAAACCTTTATCATTAAACATTAGACTATTGAAAATGCACTTGTCCTGGTTGGACGACATGCTTAGTATTTCTTACAAGCCCGTTCCATCATTCCACTTGCCAATATGAGCGGACAGTGGATTTTTACACCCAGAATGAATAATATTCAAGTTTATGTTAAGGACAAGGAAAAAAAAAAATAGCAATTTATCAAAGGGAGATAATTAAAAAATGGACCAGGTAGAGTTACAGATCTTGGACACTGCACTTTTCTCGCTTAATAATGTACACGCACTAAAGTTTGAACCGAATCGGTTAAGAAATGTATTTCGCGTCACATGATGTTTAAGAGTTTGAAATCGGGGTAATCCTTGAGACAATTCAAGTTACATTTATGTCAATGCACCTCTCCCACCAGATTATCAATGCACACACAAAATTTAAAACAGATTGTTAAGAAATGTAGAAGGCTTTGCGTCACAAGTTTTGGATGACGGACAGAGACCGACATACTCCTACAGACCGACAGACTAACACCTATAAT
Source organism: Solen grandis (assembly GCA_021229015.1). Lineage (NCBI taxonomy): Eukaryota > Metazoa > Mollusca > Bivalvia > Adapedonta > Solenidae > Solen > Solen grandis. The sequence continues at coordinate 46,158,785 of CM037780.1, read as the reverse complement.
ACCCCTCTCAAACTTGTTTGCTGGGTATAATAATAATGAAATTCTAAACAACTGGTTCGAAGACTTTTAAAAGTTTTCTTGGCAGATTTCATAAGGGCCAAATCTCCTGAACTAATTAATAGAATCACCATAATCATAACATGTCAGACTGATTAACTAAAACAATGCCATAAAGTGGACGATGTTTTGGCTTAAAACAAGAGTCAAAGAAAGAAGTGCTAACTCCGACTGTATTACGACATGTCCCCTAATAAAATTTTAAAGTTAACAAGAGCTGGTCCGAGGACAGCATGATCGACTATTCCAAATGCATTTTTGGAAAATCAAATTAATCTGTTTCGATTTTGCTCTTCACATACCCCTGTACATATTAATGGGTCAAAAATGATATACCTTGATAGTCGGATACCCCTTTACATATTTTTTTATAAAGTCTAAAAATCAATCCATTGCCTAGTTACTGAGACATAATCATAATAACACTGTCATGCAAAACTTTTAACCAAGTATCCAAGTTAGAAAAGGGCCATAATTTGGATAAAATTCAGCCTGATAGAAAAATTTTTTATCCACCATGGTATTCTGATGCTGCTGAAAGACACTCCTTAACTTTCTATCAAGACCATAAACAGTTTTTCTGAGATAAAAGCTGGATAGTACGCTTGAATGGACAACTTTAACCAAAATTTTTTTTATTTATTTTTAAGTTAAATAGGGCCACATTTGTAATATTGATTCCATCAAAGTGTTATCTCCTTTAAAGTTATGGATACCCCTAAAACATATGCAAGATGTTTCAGAAATCAATCCCATGCCTGACACTGAGATAAAGCCATAAGCACCTTCATGCAAAACTTTAACCAAAATTTCTAAGTTAAGAAAGGGCCCAAATGTCCCAAAAGATTCCATCAATAGTTTTATCTACCTTGATAGTAGGATATCCTTACATAATTTAGGTAGTTTCAATCAATTGCACCCTGTATACTGCATATAAGCACGAGAGAATCTTGCATGCAAAACTTAACCAAAATTCAGTTAAAAAGATGGTCATAATTTGCAATATATTCCATCAAGAGTTATCTACCTTGTTGTCTGATGCTCCTTAACATAGTAAAAACTTTCAAGTCTACACCATGAATGGTTATTAAATACAAGCTGATAGTACTTTGCATGCAAAACTTAACCAAATTTCCTATTGCATGCAAAGCTTTTTAACTAATATTTCTAAGTTCAAAAGGGGCCATAATTAGACTTTTTCTGCCTAAAGCAGAAAGTCCTATTGGTTTGTTATGTTTAATATTAATATTATTCTTTTCTTCTTTCCTAACTAAACGCTTATTTTTATATGTTGCAATATCCTAGGACGATGAAATTTTTATGCTTATTAGTCACGTGAGGAAATTTTTGATATCAATGGATTTTCAGCACCCTATGACGTCACATGACCGTCACAGCTTAAAATAGTTGAAAAATGGTGTTCGCGGCTCCTACAGCCGTCATTTATGGTCGGATTTTCTTCAAATTTAACAGATGTACAGATCTTGAATCAAAGGTGGTGCAAATCCTGTCCAGCTAACCGAAATTCGTCCGAAGTTCTGTAGGCTGAAATAAGATTCGAACAAGGAACCGAAATATTTCATTTTAGGATAAAAGAGCTTCAGGATGAGATAGAAAAGTTAAACTTAACACTAGTTTTTCAAGTTCTGCAGAATTTTTCTACTAATATTTTGATGCGTGACGTCATATGACTCATAAAGCATACTTCTTAATTTTTCATTTTAGGGCAATGATTTCGACATGATGCCAGTTGTTCAGAGATAATGAAAATTTCAGAGTAATGAAGGAAAGTGCATGCGCTTTTGAACAAAAAGCATCTTCAGCCCCCTAATGACGTCATGACGTCCACAGCTAAAAATATTGAAAAAAGGGTTCGGCTCTACACCTCATTTATTATGTCGGATTATCTCAAATTTCACAGATGGTACAACTTAATCAAAGGTGAGCATATCCTCAGCTAACCCGAAATTCCGAAAGACCGAAGTTCCTGTGGCAGAAATAAGATTCGAACAAAGACCGAAAATTTCAGTTTTAGGATAAAAGAGCTTCAGGATGGAGAGGAAAGTTTAAACTTAACACAGTTTTTGCAGTTCTGCGAATTTCTTCTACAAAAATTTGAGTCGTGACGCATAATAATTCATGTGACTCATAAGCATACTTCTTATTTTCATTTTGGCAATGATTTCGACATGATGCCAGTTGTTCAGAATAATGAAAATATCAGAGTTTATGAAAGCCAAGTATGCGCTTTTGAACAAAGCATCTTAACACCCTATGACTCCACATGACGTCACACAAAAAATATGAAAATGGTGTTTACTCTCTACAGCCTCATTTATTGGTCGGATTTTTTCAATTTTCACAGATGGTACATCTTGAAAAATTGCAAAGTGTGGCATATCCTGTTCAGCTAACCGAAATTCCGAAATACCGAAGTTCTGTGGCTGAAATAAGATTCGAACATAGGAACCGAAAATTTCATTTTAGGATATAAGAGCTTCAGGATAATAGAAAAGTAGAAACTTACAAAGTTTGCAGTTCTGCAGATTTCTACAAATATTTTGGAGTCGTGACGTCATATGACGGCACGTGACGTCATTTTGTTTCTTACATTTTATTCCTTTTCTTCTTCCTAACTAAACGCTTATTTAATATGTTTGCAATAGTCCTAGACGATGAAATTTTTATGCTTATTAGGCACGTAGAGGAAAATTGAATTTCATCACCCCTACTGCATATATGTACCATATCTCAATAAATATTCGATTTTTGTAAATAAATGTATGAATAAAGAATTAAAGCTGAATAATAGACGATTCCAAAGATTTTAGTTTATTAAAATGGTTTACTCCAATACCAATGTAAACAGCAAAAAACTAAACGAAATGGAGAGCTAAATATTTGCTTATAATATGCTGTATTCTTGATGTTTAACAGTCAATATCTCAGAAACGACTGCAAGATAGTTTATACATATGCGTATATAAAATGTGCTTGTTTTAAAGAGCTTTCTAAACGAACCAAGTTATATGAAAATGGATTGCATATAAGAAAGTTACATGGAAAATAAATTTCATAATATGCATCATAAAAATATGGAAAAGGTTCACGCGCAGGGTCACCAGGCTAAATACTTGCGCAAACGACTTAAAAACAAAAAAAAAAAAAAAAAAAAAATCAAATTGCATTAATGGGCTATATCTAGATTTTGTTCATTTTTTTATTGTTGTTGTTGTTGTTTTTTGTCGAATGTTGACTGTTTCCAAAATAAGCATTGCAGTTTAATACATGTACAACGGCAGCAAGACAAAAATCCGTATTTGCAAACACTATGTAAGCTAATCGAGCAGTTTGCAAGCCCTTGAAAACTACACAACGTAGCCCCACATTTAGACCATCTAAAAAAAAACCTGCATGTTTATGCTTAACGATATTCATAATGCATCAGTTTGTAGGCTGGGATGTTACATTTCCAAAATATCACCATATTCGAAATTCCAGAATTTATGGGGCAAACTACGGTAGCCCAAACACGCCAAAATCGCAATACGTTAACTACGTTACAGTGACACAGGAAAAAGCACTATACAAATATACAATACTTCTTCCTAATGAGGCTAAAATTAAACAAGGTTACAACTGAGCTGGAGTGAGAAATTCATGTGTGATGAAAGTTAGAAACTTACATTTGATACACTGTTTCATTTTTCTTTTCAATAGTCATCTGACATAGTATAAAAATAGTTGTCTGTAAACTACATGTCAAGGAATATGGCGGTACTTTATTAAAATTCACTGAATGTGTTCTATTTGTGCTATTTTATATAGACATAGAGGAGATAAGAAAGTTTCAATTTGACAGATTATCTAGTTAGTCATCTTCAAAAATATACTATAATAAAGCAGATGTTGCAGATAGTCCATATCATTCGGTTAAAAAAACAATGACATCTAGATTATAATTATATTCAGTCAAGAGTTATCTACCTTGGCTGTTTGATGCCCCAGTACATATTTATAAACTTTCAAGTCAATACCATAAATGGTTAAGAGATAAAGGTTGATAGTAACTTGCAATGCCAAACTTAAAAACCAAAAGCTGCAACGCCAATGGGCCCCCCCCGATACCAAATCGAGGCGACTACAATAGCTCTCATATTCTCCCGAATAGTCAAGTTAAAAAGAGTCATAACTCAGAAATGCACTTGTCTTACACATGTGTCTTGTCATGATATTACGAAATCCAAGTTTCATGTTGATACCCTTGGAAAAGTGTTTTGAGAAATGGCTCCATTTAAAAGTTTTTGCATGACAACATGCTGACAATGACGACACAGTGATTATAATAGTTCAACATTAATTCAACTTTTTCTTCAAAACAGACAAGCTAAAAATAAGATGCAGAAACAAACCAACAGACATGCAACAATCCCCAGAAAGACAACGACAATATACAAATAATCTAATAGCTCATTCCTGAGCACATGTGCTCAGTCAGCTAAAGAATCATTGTTAAAGGGGAGCATTATAGAATAAAATCTGTCCAGGGTTTTCTACCTTGTATGTTTACCTGCCCCTAAACATACTTCATTTAACTTTCAATTTAATACAAGAATGGTTTTTTTGAAATATATGAGGTGGATTAGCTTGCAAAAAAATCTTTAACTCCATGCTGCAAAACCAAAGCCAATGCGACACAAGATGACTACAATAAGCTCTCCATATTCTTTAAATAGCGGTTCTACAACAAATCCTTTATAGCAAACTCTAGTCGTAAAAAATTTTCATGAACCATACTTTTGTAAAGCTAATACAGTACTTCAAGTAGTTCTTTGAAATAAAAGGAACCAACCTCTGTCTGAATTTTTTCGAACTTCTTTCCTGAGAAATAGCCACTTTGATTGTCTCAATTATGGATGTTTGCAGTCTATATATGTCTGTAAGAACATTTATAGTGTGCCCCATATGTTCGCTACCATCTGAACTCAATGTGGTTCATGTCCAAATCTGTAAAAGCCATTAACCCAATTTAATTGTTAAATATCTTTAAAACTGTTCTTCACAAGAATTAAGGTTAAAAGTCCCTAATTCTAACATATTATGGCTTTAAATAACTAATTGCAAAAGTAACTAATGCCTGCTCTTTGTTCTGACAAAAGTTGGGACTTTCTTCACACCGAGTCAAACTTGAGCGACCTGAGTCACTTTGATCCTTTTTACACATGCTATCTAAATATATATTCTAAGCACATCTGGAATAAGATGTTATGCTTGAATAGATTTTTACATTGTCTTCTTCCAAAGATTCTCATTCATTTTTTTTTAGTTTTGGAGGAAGATGAAGACAGGGATGCACAACTACATTGAATATACACTTTCTGTGAAAATTTTCATCACAAACCCGTCCAAAATAATGGCTGTAGAGCGCATACAACCGTTGTTAATATAAAAAATTATTTCATGTAATTATGTCATGTTTCGTCAAAGAACGTTCATTTTCACAAAATGGGAAAAGTTATCCAGATACCTAGATATTGACAAAAAATATCAAAACGTTCTATAACAATATAGAACCGAAAAGTATAAGCATTTAAAATTTTGACTTGTCCCTTGTTCAAAACTTGGATATGCCATAGAACCTTGGACTTTTCAAATTTTGAAAAACTGACAACCGGAACTGCACAACTAGAACCTATTAGCAATTCCTTGAAAATATGATGAAAATTCAAGTCTTAATAATGGCTCCGGACGTGAACAAACTCTTGTAGTCAATTTCATAGTGGAGTCATGGACCTATAAAAAACATAGAAACGAAATATCAGCACTAAAGCATATGTTCAATAAATTTTCATTGGCCCATGGACCATAGAACATATACGGATTATCATGTTAATATTAGAAAAAAGTTTGTCATGCAATGGACGTCATATCACCAGTTCTTTTTCCCCACAAAATACAGTCACCGAGAGACCTACATACTGACAAAAGTTCAACTTCTATTTCAAATAGGACCGATTTAAAAAGCATTTAAAAATTGACGTCCTTGGTTCGAACTAGGCTTTTGCCATAGATCCTTGGAGTTTTCGACTCATGAAAAACGGACACCGGGATACACAATAATAACCTAACATACATATTCGTGAAAATTGATGTAAAAATTGGCCCATTAATAATGGCTCTGGACGGTGTACAAACTTTCATAGTCCAACTTCAATTGTGACGTCCCACATGACGTCATAAAGCCTATGTTAATCTAATGAAAACGAAATTTTCAAGCATCTGAAGCATATGTCATTAAATTTTCAATTCCATTCCAATAATTTCAACATAGAGAAAAATTCTTGTTAAAATAGAAAAACATTTACCATATAAAGAACTCATGTTACGTCAGATGACATTCATTTTAACAAAATTGTTAAGACTCACAGAGACCTATATACTGACCAAATATCAACCAAATATCTCAAAAAGACCGATTTTATAAGCATTTGAAAATTACGAAAATTTAACGACTTGGTTCAATTGATTCTATTCCTGCACCACATCTGTGGTGATAGAAGTAATGAACACCTTCCGAAACCTCTGACTTCAATCAGTCTCAATCTGAAAAATAAATTATTCTGTGTTTTTTTTTAATTAAAAATATGAAAATCGCCAAGCATAAGGTAAAATGAACTAGTCATTATCATTCTTAATAAGAAAACTATCCAACACTCTAGAGCTCCATTTTCAAGGGATCAACTTTTGTCTTCGTTTAAGCTATTTAAAGGAGACAAAATTTAAGAGATTTTTTTTTTTTTTTATTCTTTATAGCAAAATTGGAATTCAGCAGCCAACCCCTAGGTGCCTCCATTTAACATTGTTTTAAACAGTATTGGTAGCGGCCATCTTGTGGAGGCACTTAAAAATTAACTTCTAACCAACAGTTTCAAAAAGAAGGTGTTCAAAAATATTACAGTCGACTCTCGTTGTCCCCCGACTACGGTTAAGTCGATTTTCCGTTACCTTCGACAAGATTTGTAAAGTCCCAAATTTGTTCCTTCCTTTATCTATAAATAAAAATAAATGTTTATGTCGATCTTTTTACCTTCGTCCATTTTCGTTACGGTCGACTAGAGAAACTAAGTCCCAAACTTCTAACTTCTAGATTGCTATTTAATTTCCACGCTTTATGTCGATTCGAGAAATTATCATTTGTGACCGCGAGAGTGTGAAATTAACACCGCGCGCTGATATCCACTCCTCTATTAACTTGGTGTCCAAACTTGATGCCCGTAAGCGAGTGTCGTTAATTACTCAACTTGTTTGGGTACCATACCCAAGCTTAACAAACAAAAGGTTGTTTTTGTAATTTTAAAAAATGTTACTTGGTCTCGTGTCAAAATTTGAGCAATTTTCTACAAGGGTGTATAAATAGACTTCTATTTTTTAAATAAACCAACTCAATTTTCGTGTCCTTAACGACTATTTCTGAATGTTTTTGAACCCAAAACACCTGACGAACATCCAGAGAAGGGCCCGTTATCCAAAACCCGTGAGGATATCGGATCGACTACTAAGCAGAGTAACTCACTCCCCTTTGAATTAATGTGCCTAAAAAGCCCAAAAACAACTTGAAATATTAAAAATGAAGTATTTACAGCCAGAAAACTAATCCAACTCACAAGGACAACAGTTGAAAATATCTAAATACTAAGTTCAATGTCAGTTTTTTTTCAATCAACTATGATATGAACTAATAATGTATGTCCGACTTAATTTCGACAGTCCAGACGATTTCCACGCGACAACGAGAGTCAACTTGTATTTTTGGTTGCCATGGCAGCTCTAACACAGATCATTTTAAACAACTATGTGAAAGCTCAGACAAGGATCATCCCTGTCAAGTTTCCAAATGTCTTTTAAGAACTGACAAAAGCAACACTAACTGAACAATCTAAGAGAATTATTCATAAAGATGTTTCACACTGAAATAATTAAGCCATAACTATAGCTACAAAGAAACAGAGGATAAAATCTGACCCAGTTTACCCATATATCCTCCTGTAAGTTTGTTTAACCAACAAATAAGTGAAACACACCCTCCTTAAGTTCATTAATAAGCACGTTCTCGCATTTGTTTTCCAATTTCTGTTCTGGGGTCCCTTTTGAATACCAAACAAAAATTATATTCAGATTATTATGCACATGCTAAAGACGTAATAGTGGTCTCCCCTTTACGTTTGACAGAGGTGAATAGGTTAAGGTGTGAAAACACAATAGCCTAATCAAGCACCTGCAGCATGGTTTTGGATAAGAGTGAGAATAGGTGATTAAAAAGTAAGCCAGGGGCCAATGTCTACTTTGTATTAATGAGTTTATGTTGAGTAAACCAAAGGATAAAGGGTGTATTTCATATTAACTTATATACGGGAAAAAGAAGTTCTCTGGAACACATGTGTCAGACCTGCTGAAGCGTGATACGGAAAAGGTGTACAACAGACGACGGAAACGTGATCTTTTTAATGTCACCTCTGCTTACAGCATTGACACAAAAACGGGACCAAAGGTTAGGGTTCGCACTAAAGGGTAGGCTTCGATTAGGAATGTTTGGATAACCAAGATCCAACTGTTTATGGTTAAGAGTGGGTACCTGAATAGTTTTTTTAAGATATAAGTTCATAAGTAAAATCCAGGGGTGGACCTGAACCCCTGTGGACTTTGGGGACACCAAAGTGTACTGTTCAATTCTTATCATTAAGAGAACAAAAAAAAACAACACTTCTAAAGCCAAAATTTTTATCTTTGAGGGTGGTGCAATCTTTGAAGGTTGATCCAGCAGCCTATGAAATATGGCCCAGACAAAGTTGCTTGGCTATGAAATAAAGAATAACAAGAGGGCCACAGATGCCCTCAATCGCTCACCTGAGTGCATAGGGTTACCCCCAAAGAACATTCTGAAACATTTTGAAACCTGGCCCGTTACTTTTGAATGAGATATTTTTTAAGTTTTCATAATTCATTTTCCTTTCCATTGCTACAGCAACCCACATTTTTTTTTTTGTTCTTTAATAACCACCTCTCCAAAACGAAAACCTTTCCAAAGCCACCGAGGCTTCCCACTTCAAAGCACTGACCCTTCCCAATACCCAAAACTACCGTACCCACAACTTGGGGGGCCCCGTTTCCCAATCTAAAAAAGAGGTTTTTGCTAAAATTATCGTACAGGAAAACGCGATTTTGTCGAAGGGAAGTAATTATAACCGTCATAATAGGATCCGCGTTTTAAACTCGTCCATTTTGAGATTGGCTAGAATTCCGTCCAATACTGTGAAATAGAGAATCTGAAATAGAACTAATCAGCCAGAATTCGAAGTACTACCGAAAGAGGTTAAAAAAACAAACTCAGAGCATGCACTTGTTCTTTTGCGAGAATCTAGGTTCATGTCACAACTGAACTGAATGTAAGTAACGACAACAGCCTCCCGCGCTTTCCGCATTGAATCAGACTGAAACTGAACCAGTCCCTCTGGTATCTGGGAAACCAAACAGAGTCACATTCAGAAGCTTCATTGGGTCAAGCTGTAGCACATCACACATTTCCTATAGTGTGTCCAATGACTGTTTTTTAGATTTTTTTAGCTAAACCCTGAAGAAAGTCAAGAGGAGAGAATTTGTTCATATCATCCGTTAATAATTGACACCAACAGTCCAAAGGACAGCTATAATCCCCCGCCGCTGACAGAGGAGACAAGTTTTTCCTCCTAATGGAAATTGCGCCCTGCTTCTGCCAACATTTTGATGTAGTTGACTTATGAAAAACTTCCGTTGTTTCAAAAAATATAGCAGGAAACAAAAATATCCAGGAATGAACACCTGAACCATCAAATTGACCTTGAACTTAACCAACATGAACTGTCCCCTGTGTTCTGCACATCGTCCAAATTGGTTTATAATTTGAGGCAAGGTTTCATAAATACTTCACGAGTATTGGAGCGGACACAAAATTGAAATTGAAGGTCAAACACTTGACTTTTCTAGGTGACTTGACTTGAGTCTACATGGCAGTCCTCCTGAGTTCTGCCATCGCTCAACGAGGTTTACATTTGAGGCAAGTTCATTACAAACCTTTCAAGGGGTATATGAGATAAGTGAGTGGACATAAATTGTAAGGAAATAGAAAGTTCAAACCACATGACCCAAAAGTGTGGACCTTGACCTTGAGTTACTACAAATGGCTGCCACCTGTGTTCATGCACATCGTCTCAACTAGGTTTAAATTGAGGCAAGTTTCATTAAATCCTTCGAAGGGTATAGGAGATATGGAGTTGGACATGAAATGGTAAGGAAAAAGAAGGTGTTCACACACATGAACCGTCAAGTGTGACCTTTGACCTGGAGCCAACATGACTGCAAACCTTGTTTCTTGCACACGTCTCAATTAATAGATATACACAATATATATGAGGCAAGATTCATGAAAAAACAAAAGAAGGGGTAATAGGAGATATGGAGCGGACACGAAATTGAAGGCTCAAACACAAAACCATCTAGAGTGTGACCTTGACCTTGAGCCTACATGGCTAGCCACCTGTGTTCTGCAACAATGTCTCAACTAGTTGACATTTGAGGCAAGTTTCATGAAAATCCTTCCAGTCATATAGGAATATGGAGAGTACATGAAGACTGTTACGGACGGAGAGACGGACGCACGGACGGCCAATGTATATGAAATAACTGGCATTTAGATATTAGTATTTTTGTCATTTTTTCTGATTAACATATGAGACACTTGTCGCACAGCTTTATAAACCAAAATGAAAAACAAATATTTTTTTTAAAAGAAATATATTAATGTAATTGTGTGATATACTTATTGCTGTTGAATTTACTTAACTGATGAAACAAGGCCTTTTCATGAGAATTAGTTTTTATATACAGGTATATGCATTAAGACCCCTAAATATGATTGCAATTACTAATAAGGTATGATAGCATATGATATTTAATTGCACCAATCAGTAATTATAATCAGCAATTAAATCACATAATTTATAGCAAACTGTTTCACATGGTACTTGCGGGTATATATATTTTCAAAGCTTTTCTACCTATAATCATAACTTTCTCTAAGAATGGATAAACGTGCTGGTAGATATACGGTTTTATAGAAAACAACAGGGGACTTGAACCTTGGTACACAACGTTTTACATGTTCACCTGAAAGACAAAGAATAACAAATCAATATACTGGTTACTAACTGCTTAAACAGACCATGTAATGCCAATGACAACACCAGACTGATACCTTAACGAAGATCTCTGTAGAACACAACCAATCCCGGATGAAAGCCCTCTATCACCAGCAGCAAAATCATGAGTACAGTCCAGAACCAAGTAAAACAGTCCTACAGAGCCAGTGTCATCACTATCAACAACAATGCTTGCTGAAACTCGTCTGTTGAATGATACAGAAGGATGTTGTTGCACAAAACTACCCACATATTACCCTGCTGAGGCTGATTCGTACAGGCACTGCTCCAAACTCAACCAGTTGCTTCTTAAAGAAGGCAAGGATCCAACCTGGTTGCAAGGACTGAATCCTTCCGGGGAGAGATCCCTACTGCATACAACGTGTACACTGATAGAATTTCTGAAATTAGCGACCAATGGCAATTCTGGACTGAACCTACAGCTGCAGAAACATGGTCTATGGAATGGAACATTTTTACTCCTCACCAGCATACTTCTATCAGCTTTACACTATTCATGCCATGGTGGATGGCTTGCATGTGCCCCACTTGTGTACGCAACAAACAACCAACATATCAGAGTCTTCACTTTTCACTTCAGTCAGCAAACTACCGACCATGAACACCATACACTCCCCAGAAGTCACCATGATGGACTACGAGAAGGCAGCACGTAGGGCTTGAAGCAGTGTTTGTGTCGTAATGTACAATTTGTGCGACTACTTCCACGAAACTCAGTGTATCATGGAATAATGTTCAGTCATGTGGACGTGTAGTGACATCAAAGAAGATCCTGTCATCAAGCGGTTGGTGTATCATGCAGCGTGGCACTTCCACTGAAATGTAGAAGATGTGTGAGGTTTTCAGTCCCTGCTTGAGCCTGATAGTGATGACCGGCGTGTATCAAATTTAAGGACAATGTAACTGCCAGTGGGTTTGAAGTGAAGAAGTTAATGGAACCCTTCAATAACAAACGTGCCAAGAACGACAATCATGTTGCTGGATTGCATCACAACTAAACTGCGTTTCCAGCCACCCCAAGTCCTAATGTGTTACATTGACATGATCAAACAGGAAACAAGCAACAAATGAAGCAAAAATGCAACAGCAAGTCAATGGTGGGAAGCAGCGCCCAAGACAATGTGTATGTAGTGGAGAAAGACCTAGAACCATTCCGTTTGAAGACTCAACTGACAGTGCGAGGATGACATTATGCCTACTACTGATGCAGCATCTTATCTCATAAATTGGGATAAGCATCAGACAAAGCAAACAAACACATCAAGTTTATTATTCTAAGAAATTTGTATAATAGAATTTTTTTTGTTTACCGTATAACATGTTTAGTCATAACAAGTAAAAGAAAACCTAAATAACATGTGTATATAATATTAAGTTTATTTTCTGTAGATAGGAAAACTTAAATATGTTGGTAACAAATAATTTTTTAAATGTTGGTGTATTGTGTTTTCTATTACTTTGCTTACTATTCTGAAATGTTCGAATGACTATAAAAATTTTGGGACTGATAAGAAAATCATAATCTGGATTATGTGCTTATTTTGTATATTTGTTTTTTGTCTTGTATGTACATATGTATTTGCAAACAATTTATTTTTTAAAATGTAATGTAATTTTCGATCATACTGCTTAACTTTAATTATATTTTTTTTTTTATTTCTGATATAAAAATCTTGAATTCTGCACTTAGATTTTGTTTATTATGCTATATTAAAAAGAACAGAAACAAAATTTTGTCTATATATCATGACAGTAACCTAACATTTTATTAACCCAGGATAGCAATTTTTCACACATTAATCACTTACCAAACACTATTGTTCATGAAACAACAGAGTATCACTTTCCCCAACCTAATTTGGTCCAAAATCCAAAAGTTGGGAAAGTAAGAAACACACCAGATGCAATATCTAAGGACAAAGAAGCAATAGCCTGAAGGATTAAGAATGCACTAACCTAAAGGCCAAAGAAGCAAAAGCCTAAAGGACAAAGGAGCAAACCCCTGAAGATTAAGATGCAATAGCCTTAAGGCCAAAGAAGCAATCCTGAAGGATAACAAGCAATAGCCCTAAAGGACAAAGAAGCAATAGCCTAAAGGACAAAGAAGCAATAGCCTGAAGGACAAAGAAGCAATAGTCTAAAGGAAAAAGAAGCAATAGCCTGAAGGACAAAGATGCAAAAGCCTAAAGGACAAAGAAGCAATAGCCTAAAGGACAAAGAAGCAACAGAACGAGGATGCAATGGCCTTATGGACAAAAAAGCAATAGTCTTAAGGACAAAGAAGCAATAGCCTTAAGGACAAAGAAACAATAACCTTAAGAAGCAATAGCCTAAAGGAAAAAGAAGCAATAGCCTAAAGGAAAAAGAAGCAATGGCCTTATGGACAAAAAAGCAATAGTCTTATAATGACAAAGAAGCAATAGCCTATAGGACAAAGAAACAATAATCTAAGGACAAAAAAGCAAATCACTTGTCTCATGAAGAGATAATTTGAGAACAGAAAGAATTTGGCAGTTCAAGACATGGCCCCTGATATTATACAAAACTCTACTACTGGAAAGAAAATTTGAATAGCATTATACAGAACCAAAAATAATGCTGGCTTTAAAAATAGTTAGTATAAAAATTGCCAAGCAGCTCAATTTTTTTTTATTCAATTAGGTTGAATTATTTTTAATACCCCTCATATATTTCTTTCAGTCACTACGGAGGCCATTCGTATGAAAATCATTCTAGCTTCTAAATGAGAAAATCAAATAAAGACTTATCAAAAGGGGTGATTGCATCAAAGTCACAGGATTGCATGTGTTACCTATGTGTAGGCCAAGACTATATAGGAAAGGTGATAAAACAGTTTCCAATAAAAAAAAAAAAACATGCATAGTCTGAATTTTTACAGTGCTTCCATTTTATACACCACTCCATCTAAAATCTCATACAACTAAATATGACAGACATTCCTCTACAATGTAATAAGATTAAGGTAAAGCTTAATAAAATAAAACAGTATATAATTATGTAATCATGTTTTTTATATCATGTTGGTCCTAACTGAAATTGTTATCTGACACTGAACAATCCCTCTTTCTTATTCAGGTCCAAAAGTTTGAATTCTTCATTGGCAAATATGACATGACAGCTCTCTATTCACATATTAATCATTCTTATATATCAGAAAATTCCCAAAAATGAAACCTTTTATCAACCAGTCATGTACATAGTAATTTGGAGATTCTTATGAATAGTATCTTTTCAGATACAGCTCTATTCTCCATTACATTAGTCATTTTTAACGTATCATAATATGGTTATGTAATGTTTGTAATTTTCACATTATTTCTTTTCATGATGGACCGATATGGAGGATTTTTTTTTCCACAAATATGTCTCTACTGAGATCATTAGTTACAACATCAGAACTTCGCGAAATGCAAAATAATCTGTCAGACATTCGGTCTGACAAGTATGAAAATTTTGTCCAGACCAAAGAAAATCTGTCCAGAACGAGAAAAACAAATGAAAAATAATGCAAATATCTAGTTTATGTCTTTCTCAAGTTTGTTAATTGATAAATATGTATATTAAGATTTAACCAATTAAACATTAAAAATACAAGAATCAAGCAAGATAAGTCCTAACAAACAAGTTGTTTCCCCCTTATAATTTACAGTTTGAGTGTGGTGAAAATCCAAGCCAGTCCCGAGCTGTCCTGAGGAGAAGCATTTTTGATCAGAGAAGACAAGATGAAATCTGTCAGACTTGCTGCCAGTCTGACATCTTTTTGCTGAAGTCCTGCAAAACTGGTACTTCTATTGTAATTATATATCATCATACTTATTATACATGTTCAAATATTAATACCTGTACCAACCATGGCTTGGAACACCTTACACAATATGGTTACAATAAACTTACATCCGAATAACAAAACACAGTGGATTATCAACATTTTCATGTTGGTACAACCATATTTTACTATTTAGAAATGAATAAACGTTCCAGGTCAACAAAGAATATGATAGAATTACTGTTTGTGCTGCATGCTTTTCAGCAACAATACATACAACACCTTGATTTTTACCTACATGGAAAAAACCCATTAACATGTGTAACGATTTCATCTATGTATTGAACTGATAAAAATTAAAGATATTTGACTTATGAGCTTGTAAAATACATACAATCAACAGCCTTTGGGGCAGTATAAATTCACCAGCCATTCATATTCATCACAAACCCTATATACTAAATATAGAACAGTGACATTAGGATGTGGATTGATGGTAACAAATGGCAGTCTATAATGTCTCTATGACACTATGTTCACCATTTAAACCCTTTACTTCATACAGACATGACTGTTTTGATGCCTTGCAATTAAAGTAGACCGAGATGACACAGCTTTTCCATGAATGTCTTTTTATGGGGTGCTTGCTGAAAATGAACTGCTAAATAATGAACGTTCAGAGACCAAGATCTGACAACACAGATGTGCAGGCTGATCCTGGTGTTGCAATGGTCGCAAAAGTAGTCACAAGTCCAGCAGCATTGTAATGTTAATATATATTGTTTTTAAAATAAACATAACAACATCTGCTAGATTACATTCAAATTTGTTCATAACCTGGGTATATATTTTAGTACATACCCATGTTATAAGCATAATTAAGAACACATCCCATCAAGTGCATGGTTTCCGTAGAAGACAGAGAAGATTTTAGGACAGAGGGACAGCTCCAACTGTTTTTTTGGCTGCTTAAAGGTCAGAGATGAAATCACAATCTGCTTACCAGCTCTGGCCTGTCTTTTTTGTCCCCCTGAAAAGAAAATACATTTGGCATGTCACCTACATCTGTTCATTCCTACTCTGAATTAACAACAAAAAAAGGTTATTGTCCTTTTTTTTGTCACCTGTAAGCCAGGGATCATACTCAGTCATCTGTCTGACTCACTTTTTTATGTCATCTTCCTTTCAGCAGATAACACAATCATGTGTTCCAATGAACAGCTTGTTAAGTTCTGATTATAATCTTTTCCTAGACGTTATATTATATTATTTCAAATCTTAATTTAGTACAATATACAAGGGGTACAGATAAGTGCATATTTGGCAAAAATTACGCAAATAAAATAGATAAAAACCCAATTCTTTAATAATTCTAGCGTATCAAAAGCAATTTAAAAATAAGGTTACTCAAATATCCAAAATCATAAAGCAAATCGGTACGCAACTTATGAAACCGAGTAATCAAGGTTGACTGGTTACTTGCAAATCCGCATAAATAGACGCAAACGATTTCTGGTTTATGTCCTACTTTGGGTTCCATTCAAATAAAACATAAATCCAGTCTGTCTTATCGTCCATATTCCTTTGCTTCAAATATGGTTACACAAGGCATGAAGAAATGGGTAAATGTTTAAAAAAAAACACTGAGCGGATCCTAACACTGCTTGCGAACTAAACGTCAGGCATTTGACACGCAATAATTGACAATCTGGGAGGTGAGATGTCTGTAACTGCACCAAGGTTTTGTCAGAGGCATTTTAGGACAAAGTTTTGGATCTTGGTTTACAAACCAAAAAGCACAACAGCGTAAAGTCGATAGCATCCAATTCCAATTTAAACCGAACAAGTAACCATTAAATAGTTGTGTTTTAATTTGAAGTAAAAAGAGCTAAAACTTTGATCAGAGATCAATAAGATGAAATGTTTTATTTATTTAATTGTAGAGAAGCCTAATGATCAAATCCTGCAATGATAATTGTTAAATTGACATGGTTGCATACAGGAACCAACAGGCGCCTATTATATACCAGTAAGTACATGTACTGTTATTCATTCCCAAAAGTCAGTTGATGAAAAAAAAAGCAACTGACTTTAATTTTGATGGAGTAACCATATTTCATTACTCAATGAAAATTGTGAAAACTACTCCAATTCCTTAAAAAGTTGATGAGTAAATACTCAATTTGACCTAAAAAAAAAAAAAAAAAAAAAAAAACCAAAAATAGAAAAAAAACAAAAACCTTTAAAATCATCATGTACCCCTGATATACAATGGTGGATAGAAGATTTCACAAAAGAGGACCAAGCACAAAGGAACCTAAGGCCAAAAAAGCCAATCTTTTCTCAGTCCACCTAATATTGCTGTAGTCAAACACATTCAACATATAAACGTGTGGATGCTAATTTTAACCAAACAATAGTGCCATACTGGCCCTGTATCGCGTCACCTGAGTAAAACGGTTACCCAAGGAACATCAGTCTGTAATAAACCATATATCATGAAATCGGCCAGTCGTTTTAAAGGAGATAGAGAAGGATGATCCCTGTAAAGTTTTCCTATATACATAAAAGGCCAATAAGCCCCGCCCCTGGCGGCCATGTTTTTAATTGGATCGGAAATAAATTTTAGCAACTTTGGTAGAGTTAGCTCAAGGAACATCTGTACCAATTTATTTTGAAATCTGGGCCAGTAGTTTTTGAAGCAGATGGATTTTTAAAGTTTTCATATTTTTTTTCTTTTTTTGCCATTCATACCAGAGTTTTATATGGATCAAGTTTATTTTTAGAAACTTTTGTGAGGTTGACCCAAGGATCTCCTGCCAATTTAATCAAATTCTGTCCAGAGTGGTATTCAAGGAACCTACTGTTGATTAAAGTTTTTCCCAATATCAATAAGGCAAATAAGCCCCGCCCCTGCGGCCAATTTTTTTACAGATCGGAATTTTTTAGCAACTTTGGTAGAGTATTGACCCAGGAACATCGTACCAATTTATTTTTTAAAATCTGGCCAGCAGTTTTGAAGAAGATGATTTTTAAAGTTTTCATATTTTTTCTTTTTGTTGCCATGGAACCAGATTTCTTACGATCATTAATGACAATCAGCATTCTAGTGAAAATTTAAATTAAAATATATATGTTTATTTTTTCAATGAACCAGTAATGGTAATATAAAATCACTAAAATTATTAATAAGTCAATGCCACCCAGCGTCCCCCTAACCAAACTTTGTAAGGTGCGAAATGGGGGACTTCGGCACTGAATCAAGATTAATTGCGCCAATATGTAACGATGGCCAACTGACACTTCCCGTTGTGTACCGGGTACATGATGTTCCACAGGACATCGGTACTCGAAAATGTATATAAAATGCCAAATGAAAAGTTCAGCAATCGTCATTGGTCAGTTATCTTCCGAATATTACGTCAATTTCTTCTCCGCTCTTTTGGTTAAATTATGAGTGCTGGATTATCTGATTCGATATCCGTATATGTGCCATGAATAAACTTGAAAAGTGTTGCAATGGCTTGCCCCCCACGGGGTAAAAAGAGACCTTTCCCTGAACTTCTGGAACTATCACAATGTTTTTTTTTAGTTCAAGACTGTGGAAGTTCCTTTCGACATTGATTGAAAATAAATCAGCTGCAACTATCCAGAATGTAATATTTTTGCCTTAACAAAAGAAATATTAGTTTTTTCGTGAGGGAGACTAAACTTTGTGTATTTATTTTTCTTACACTATACTCAAAACAATTCTATTAAAATATGCTAACAAATAGTAATGATTGTTGTTATTTCTATTCCTATTGATTCATTCCCCTTACTCATCCCATAGGCCAATGAAAGGAACAAAGAAGGAAAGAACAAAGCACATACAAAACAAAACAACAACTTTTACAACGAAAAAGCATTAATTTTCTTAAGAGCCATTTGTCTATAACTTTTAATCTGTATCAGCATGAGTACAATAAAATAATTTTTATAAAACGAGAACTGTGGTTTCAGCCAGAGTGACGCAACTTAAACACCGGTGCCTGGCAGATATCAACACAGTTCAATTCAATTCCGGTAAAATGATACTCAAAGATACCGTCTCCGAGTTAAGATAAAAGATAAAAGGAAGACAGTAATGTGCATTTCAAACAAAAAATGAAAACTGATCCCAATGACAAATACAAACAAAGGCATTAGGTTAGAGCCAAAGTTAAACCGGAACGTAACATGTTAATGTTCATCGACTGACATTAACGACGTCGGCGAGAAGAGAGCATACATAAACATAATTATACAACCCTGAAAAAAAAAAAAAAAAAAGAAACAGAAGAAGTCTAAAAAAACTTGTCTCAATATAAATAATGTTATAGAGTTAACGAAAAATGATTATCATTCTTAACGTTGTGGGTTGATATACATTCCCCGAAATACTGAGTTTACCGGGCGCCTTACAAAATCCTGTGAAAGCCCTGGAAAAGTGGACAAACATAGTATGCAGTCCCATTAGCACATTTATTATTAGAATGCCATGTTTGCCATCCAGTGTTTACCAAGTAACAGATTGTAAAGCATGAAATGAGAGTGAATTCTGTGTCTTATAAATTTGATATAACTGACCCCTGTTTTTCACCATAAAGCATCAAACATGTGAGCAAAGTTTGTTTTTGAAGTATACCTTTTTTGGGAAGCCAAACCTAACGTGGTGGTCTTGAAGAATGCATGCATAATTAGAATGAGCAAGTGTTTGCAACGTTATATAAAAAAAGTAAAACATGTTGAAAACCCAATATATAACCGCATGCACAGTTTAAATTGATGAATTTAGCATGAAACTGCGGCTAAATTCGAACGATTATGGTAAACTGTTTATAAAGTCTGCATCACTTTCATCTGGTACATGTTGTGGACAGTGCGTTGAATGAAGATTAAAAATATCTCCACATGTGTCCCTTGTAACCTCATTTGGAATGTTTTTGAATCCACCAAGAACATATGATAAATTGTGGAGAGCCTCGATCTGGATTCCCACGCATTGCAAGTCATTCACCACAACACCTGATGGGCCTCTGATCACCATTTAAAAACAAACTGAAATAATGCAAGCAAGTCGTCCGATCAAAGTGCACAGCTGTCATTTAGTGGATCATATCTCATGCTTGTGAAAAAAGATTGTTTTATTAACAGCTTCATCATATGAAAGATTTTCCAAAGGACATGCCTTAATTCAGGCCAGTGTAAGTCATCTCAGATAAATGTCATAAAAAAAGTAGGTGACCCAGCCAACGAAACTTTGCCAACAAATCATACAGAGCATTACGAAAGTATGCCACAGTACCTCTTATGTTTTAACATGAACATGTATGAATTAAGTACATTTGATCACATCTGCCTCTGCCACGAACAACCTCTGCATTTTGTTGCTGTAAATGATTCACCACCAGAATATGTTCTAGACATCTCAGCAAATACCAATATCTTGTTCAAACACAGTTTATTCATAAAAACAGCTGCATGAGTAAATATTAACATTTTGGCTAAAATGACCAAACCCCGAAAAAAATAAAACAAGCGATGTTGAAAGTACAAATGCTTGGCTGCAATTTCTTTCAGCGCTAGGATATGTGTATCCAAATTTTTACCATTGGGAAATAGCCCAGGGAAATGCCTTTTTTCCTCCCCAAAAGGAATACATAGATGGAAACAGGTGTGATCTGATTATAGGGATAAAAAATGCTATATTAATGATTTGATGATTGCAATTTAAAATGATTGATGCTGCGTTATCACTTTGAATAGTGTAATCCACAGGAGCAAATATTACCCTTCCTCGAAAGACTCAAATGTGATCTTGCACACCACCTTGTTCAAACAAACCATTGATACTTGTGATCCACTAGTATTCAAAGTTAGAAATTATAATACAGATGTTTTGATATAAATGGTTTATGGCTATTTTAGCCAAGCAGTGGCATCTTTGACTTAATAGGGTCAATAAAGGTAACCACTAGAGGTTCCAAAAGGCAAACCAGAATCAAAAGGCGAACAATGCAGGTCATTGTTTAAGTCAATAATCTGGTTTTATGACACGAGATATATCCTGCGGCAAATTTACAACCAATCCCTTTTCTGCATCTTGCTACCTGGAAGAATCACCATAGTCATTTCAAACCTGCACAAGTGCCAACAGTTTTTCTCTAAGAGCCCAGACTTGAAATGACTGAGGCAGGGGTTCTTACTTGGGCAATTCAATGTACAACAGATAGATGGCATTTTAGATTGTCGCAAATTGTACAACAAATACAACAAAGATCATCACCACCAACTAACTAACTGCAACTGGCTAATCAAGGAGTTTAAAACAAGTTTGTTACCAATATGATTGAACTTGATTTGCAAACAGAAAGCGTTGCCACAGCAACGACACCAATGCTTTGACCGAGACGAATAAATTGCTCATACTCCCACACATTACAGCATTGTAACTCTAGCCATTTCAGCAACCATAACAACGATATCATAGAAGGTCATATTCAGCAACCTATGGATGTTTCCTTGCTTCGTCCAGTCCGAGCGAATCACAATAGTGATGCCATAGGCAAATGCGGCAAAACCAAAATGCTACAATTACAAATATAACATAATGTGAAATGGCTTGCCGGGTATATTCTAAGGCCAATATCAAGTTGAAAAGGTACAGTCGGCATTCAAACGCACAGGAATATCTCCTTTTAATCCAGATGCTATCCCAAAGAATTTCTCTTCCAGCAGAGTGTATATTGAAGAAAAAATCTCTGGAGATGATAGTCAAAAACGTTGAAGGTGGATTGCCATGGATCAAAGGAGAGTGCATTTGGATGCTAGAATCAAGAGAGCAGCAGTTAAAAAGACTTAAAAGTAACAATACACATAACCAAGAAAAACTATAAGTAAGATTGTTGCAGGCAAAGAAATCAAACTGTGAAATAATAAAAAAATTAAAGAACATGAAAAGGCAACTTATAACAAAACAAGTATACAAGTAAAAGCAAAATTACTGGGAAAAAACAAGCACTAAAAAAAGTAAAAAAAATAAAATCTGGCAGTGTAAAAACAATCTTTGTACAAGACAACAACCAGAAGACCCTTCCCATATTAATTTGGTACCGAAAATAGAAACTCTGATAATGACTCTGAAGATAATATTGACCCTAAGAATGATCCTAAAGATTTGTGTTGCGTTTGTACCTTTTCACTCCAGCTGAAGTATCAAAATGTAACTTCTATAGTATTTACAAAATGGCCCAATTGATGGGATGAGAGACAACATGCCTTGCAATCACTGGATCACATCTTATTTACTGTACACCCTGTAAGATTTACCAGGTTGGTTGACAAGTTTTTTTGCATCCCACTGTAAACCTGAAGATAAAAAGTAATTAAAATGACAAAAATACTGTTTTAACTGGTTAGTTTTCATTAGTTACATTTTTGGAAGTACCTGTTTAATCTTAACTTATGGACGTTAACCCTAATATGAATAGTCCTTGGCCTAATATATCTCACGCGCCATGTGACGAAATGACCAATTTCCAATGGCGGATTCATGAAATTACAATAGATCGTTAATCTCTAGAGTTTATACTTTTGTGTTTTGGGAGATATTCATTACGAAAAATCACAAGGATTTGTGTTTTACAAGTAGTGGTTTATTCCTGTGTACTATTATTTTTGTTCATAAAATAATCGTGATTTAAATGCTTAGGGGGACGAAAATATGGTACAACTCGAGGATATTTCGTCACCTCCGGGTTCAATTGAGTTTCGACTGGTTTAATTTCACCGTTCAGAGAACACCGTTTGACAATACAAACGAAAATAAGCTAAATCCTAGGAAAAATAAATAAATTACCCAGCATTTAATATCAGTTAAGAACAATGCAGCATATTCTTTATGAACTAAACATTATTAAACGAAAAATACCAAGTTTTATTGCTCAAGTTGATTCACACGTCTCATCTCATCCGGTCATTAGTGTTCTACTGATTTGTATATCCGATCTGCGTAATCATGCGGTTACCAGCTCCATCAAAGCTAGGTATATGAAAAACTCCGTAACCGAAAAAAGTTTTTTGGGGGTGACTAAATCGTAAATAATGAATTGAATTAAGATTATGAACATTTGCATAAACTAAGTTGTATTAAACCAATAGATTAAATCGTATCAACATAAAGTAAAATTATTTTAGTCATTAAGTGCTTTTATCTGTAAACCGAAAGGATAAAAATCATAACCGAACTCCAGAACCAAACAAATCGTAAATACAAATGGTCTTCCGCGCTGTGGCGCGGAGCAATAAATATAAATACACCAGGGCAGGTCTTTATGAATACATACATGTAAAATATTATATTCGTAAATATTAAAAGTTAATATGCTGAAGTAATATCGGCCTACTGTTGTATGTATTCCTTCAGGAAACATATATAGAGCAGTTAGTTACATAAAAATACTATTACTAAAGTATGTAAAAAATATAAATCTGATGACATTTAGAAAACAACTCCAGTTAAAATTTGCATGGCTAGCGATAGTATGCATATACTCTGACAGTTTGTTACAGCAAAAAATACATAAATAACAATAAAAAAACCCTTTAAATAGTTTATTAGTTTTAACGTTACAAACTTTTGGGTAATTGCCTATTTCCCCCAATTTTAGATCGCTCGCAACGTGTTCCGCAGAACAGTCGGAGTCTCTGCTGGTCAGGTGGTTATACGGGAAGTTTAAAAATGTATGACCAGGGCGCTGGGGGAGCCCCCCCCCCCCGCTAATCCGGGCCTGCTACCTTTATATTCGCAAACTTTTATATTACACATTACAGCAAGGAGAGAGAAGAAAAAACGTTAAATAATCACGGGTAATATACTGCATCGCACCCCAGTAAAGGTTGAAATGAAAAACAGGGCGACTCTGCATCCATTTTTACATTTGGGGGCGTTTTAGATGTAAATGTGCAAAACTAGAGCTCATCAAGGTGCATGCACCTGTAGTTGGAGGGTGTATGTGTCCTGGCAAGGTTCAAGTTGTGTGACAAACAGACAGGCCAAAACAATACGTTCCCCCGATCTGCGATGCGGGCTTAAAGAAATGATTATTAGTATTTTTACATGAAAACAGTAAGCGGAGCGGTGGCCTGCTGTTACAGTCAGTTTTTAAAATAATGTACCAAACTAGCATATTGAATTTGTTAAACCTTAATTAACGCCCACCCTCTAAAGCAGTCACATTCTCTGTGTTCCCTCGACTGACCTGACAGGTTTGACTGTATAACACTTATATAAACGAGATATAATTTTTAGTGAGTAGTGAAGGTGAGTTTCTAGTTGCAAAAAGTAGTTTCGAGTCTAGAAAATAAAAGTTTCTAGTCTGCGAAGGTGATTTTCGAGTTAAAAAGGTGATTATCGAATCAGAAAAGGTGAGTTTCGAGTCAGAAAAAGTGAGCTCGAGTTAGAAATAAGTGTGTTTCCAACAAAAAAATTTATTGATCAGGTGTTTGTATTCCTAAACAGGGAAAAAATTTTAAAAAATTTTTTTCCCCCCCTTTTGGGGCAGGGGGCGTTTCCGAAATATTTCTTTTGTTAAACCCTTAAAAAATTTTTTTTTCTTAATTTTTTCATGATGTTTAAAATTTTTTAAGACGGGGTTTGAATTTTTGGCAGTCCAAAATTTTTCCTTTTTGATAACAAAGGTAAGGTATTTTTTCGCCCTTTGGGTTTGGGCCGTCCCCGTCTCGGGGTTTAAAAAAGGCCAAAATTTTTTTTCAAAAATTTTTTTTAAAAAGTTACAAAAAAAAAATAATTTAAAAACTTTAAAAATCATCTCCTTCAAACTACTGGCCAGATTTCAAAATAATTTGGTACAGATGTTCCTTGGGTCAACCTCTACCAAATTTGCTAAAATTATTCCGATCTGTAAAAAAACATGGCAGCCAGAGGCGGGGCTTATTTGCTTTATATGTTTATAGAGAAACCTTTAAACAACATCTCCTCTGAAACCACTGGATAGAATTTGATTGAACTTGGCAGGGATGATCCTTGGGTGAGGCTCTACAAAAGTTGCTAAAATAAACTTGATCCATGTAGAACTCTGGTTGCCATGGCAACAAAAAGAAAAAAAAAGAGAAAACTTTAAAAATCATCTCCTTCAAAACAACAGGCCCGATTTTAAAATAAATTGGTACAGATGTTCCTTGGGACAACCTCTACCAAAGTTGCTAAAATTATTCTGATCCGTAAAAAAACATGGCTGCCAGGGGCGGGGCATATTTGCTTTATATGTTTATAGAGAAACCTTTAAACAACATCTCCTCTGAAACCACTGGACAGAATTTGATTAAACTTGGCAGGGATGATCCTTGGGTCAACCTTCACAAAAGTTGCTAAAATAAACTTGATCCATGTAGAACTCTGGTTGCCATGGCAACAAAAAGAAAAAAAATATGAAAACTTTAAAAATCATCTTCTTCAAAACTACTGGCCAGATTTTAAAATAAATTGGAACAGATGTTCCTTGGGTCAACCTATTTATCTCAGGTGAGTGATTTAGGGCCATCATGGGCCTCTTGTTTGGAATAATTGTTAATCAGTTTTTATGTTTCAAGTTCTGATATATAAGAAAAAGAATGTTCAACTAGTGCGACTTATATACTTGTTTGAACTATTTGCTGTTTTTGCAATTTTGTTTCTAATTTTGCCGCTAGAGGGCGTTTTGCTTAAAATCACTCTTTTGCTTATAACTCAAAATGTTAAAGTCTGATTGAAATGCGGTTTTCAGCATTTTGTTCCTTGTTGACAGCACCACAGAATGTGATGGATTTCAAGGGACAGGGTATGGGAAAATATTTGCGCTAGAAGAGTTTGAATGTTCTAACATTGCAAAAAAAAACTGTGCAAATGAGAGTAGGTCTTCAAAAACCTTTTCGTTCTGTTTCATATTGAAAATTGTGGCTGAGTTGAAATAAAGTGTTCAAGTTGATTAGGTTAAAAGCGAAAACCGAGATACCGCTTGCGGTTCTAGTTTCATATGTGTTCCAATGAACAATGCATTTTATAAATAAATCATAATATTGGAGATGTGTGTTATCAGCTCAAGCCTCTGGGTTCTATTTAGTCTTAACATATCTTGCTTATAAATAATATAAAATTGAATAATTACAAGGCATTGACTATGACCTCATTATATTTAAGACTTGGCTAGCAGGGGTGTGGAAATCCTTTTTTTTTTCACTTGTCCACGGACAAGTGAACCTAAAAAATATACTTGTCCGCAGCCAAAATCTACTTGTCCGAATTTTCAGAAGAAAAATATGATTTATGTGCCTAAAGTTTTTACTTACAGGATATTAATGAAAACATTTTTATTAATAATTTAACTTTGTTTTCATTGTTGACATAATTCACAGTAGTATATTATGACTTATCTATGACAGTCAGTTAAGGTACCTATATAGCAGTTGACATGCTTTTATAGTTATCAACATATATGGGAATATGCATCATCCATGTAACATATTCTCATTTTTCTGTAATGAAAGCCATTATGATGTAAATTGTATTAAGTTTGTTTTAATTGCTTATCTTTTATACAGACTGTTGCACATAACTGTATTAAGTTTTTTTTATTTATATCCTGTCAACTTCATTCACGCTTAATCCAGGGGCCCGGATTTTGTCTGTTTATTTTTGTGATTAAAATTTGACATACAAAAAATATGCTTGGAAGAGAGTTGGTGCGTAGTCAGGATGTCTTTTCTAGACAAGCTGTCAAGGGGTTTGCCGATATATAACATTGAACTTGTATCAGTGCGACCAGGAAAAAATGACAAAAAGACAAAATGCTGTATCATCTTCAGAACGATGCCAGCTAAATTCGGATCGCCAAAGAGATTGGAAATTTCGAACACACTCGCGATCTCTTTGGGATTTAGATTTACTTTTAGCCATCGTACAGTTTTATTTGTATCTGAAGAATTCGTGGATGATGTACAAATTTATCAATTTCAATGATAGTTTTGATTTTCTTCGCAACCACGCGAAGAAGTCACGCGAGACTAATTACGCTTTCGGCAGCCAATCAGGAGGCGAGAAATGGATTCTAAATTTAGACCCAAGGCTGGTTTTTCCATAATGAAATGACTCTCCACGGGATATTAAAAACATTACATTCGCAGTTTCTTTTCAATATTTCTTTTTGATTTTTTTACTGTTAGAGTATGAAACTCAGAAAATATTTTTTTATAATTATTATTTTCGATCTCCGATATTTACTTGTCCGCGGACAAGCGGGATGGAAAAAATCACTTGTCCTGCCGCAAAAAGTACCGAGTCGGACAAGTCGGACATAGGAATTCCACACCCCTGGCTAGAGTTTATTGCAGCAAAACTTACTGTAAAATTCATCCATGATATGCAGTTTGGTAAATGGCAGCATCCCCTTCAGTCCATGGAAGTTGTAGTTTACATCCAGCTCATTTCCATTCAGAAAACTCCTCACAATGTCCCAGAGATTTGAACTAAACAGGTTGACAGATATTCTTTCTACAATTACACAAAATGTATACATTATGAATCATCCAGTTCTATATGTCAGAGATGTGAATACCTTAATTTCTGTAGCAAGTTTAAATAGCAAGGCATACTTTGGTCGGAATACATGTGATTTATAACAGTGCTTTATGATACAGAAATAAATAAATACATGATAATAGTTAACACAGATTTGTTGCAGGAATTGTTATCTGGTAGGAATACCATATGGAATGTATACCAGAAAATTGCCCATTACAGTACGTAACGTTATCATTATACCCCGAAACGAAGTTTTGGGGGGTATATAGGAGTCACCCGGTGGTCGGTCGGTGCAGCGGTCCGTTGCATTATTGGAATTCAATACAACTTCATGCAATGATCAAGCACATGGAGAGGAAGTGCAGTACACAGAGTTATTGCCCTTTGTTACTTTTCCTTGTCCGGAGCATAACTTGAAAAGTACAAGTTGGATTTCAAAACAATTTCATACAATGGTCAACCACAATATGAGGAAGTGCAGTGCACAAGAACCATAACTCTATCTATAGTAATTACAGAGTTATTTCCCTTTGTTACTTTTCCTTGTCCATAGCATAACTTGAAAAGAACTGGTTGGAATTCAAAACAATTTCATACAATTGTCAAACACAATAAGAGGAAGTGCAGTGCACAAGAACCATAACTCTATCTATTGTAATTACAGAGCTTAACTTTAAAACTACTGGTTGGAATTCAAAACAGTTTCATACAATGGTCAAGCACAACCTGTGTAACCCGGCCAAAAATCTGGAAAAAAAATAATGTAAAAATGTCTTTTTCATACTCTTCTTCTTAATCCTAATAACTTCATCATTTCTGAAGCAGTATTGCGGGGGTATTAATCACATTTAGTGATAGTTCTAGTTATTATTTAACAATACAGTAAATAATGCAAAAAGTAACAATAAATTTTATCAAACATTTGATCGAAATTATTGATCCTTTGGTCCTCAAACTAAAATTTATAGCAGATAAAAGTAAATTTTAGACTTAGGCACCTTGAATTTGAACTACCAGTACATACAATATACGATAAACAAGTCGAACTCAACTCACGAAAATACGTAACAAACCAATTCCTTATTCATAATCAGAATGATTTTCAATAAAAAGCAAGATTAAATTATTAGAAAAGCATCTTAATCAATGTTATACATACATATTTCACATTTTGAATAGGGTAATAATGTTCATCTGGCCGTCACTCTGAAGAAAAGCTAAGTAGGTTAACATCGCGTTGTGTTGTTGACAATTGGTTTGAATATTGCATTTAACCGGAAATGTAGAGTGCGCATGTGCAAAACTCTGTATCTGGGACCCATATGGGTCCCACATAGGCAAACACATATAGGCATACCAAGATACAGCCTATGTGGGGCCCTTATGGGAAAAAAACTCTATATATGGGTCCCACATGGGTCCCACATAGTTAAGCCCATATAGACATACCCAGATACAGCTCATATGGGTCCAGTATGGGATAAAAAAAACTATATATGGGACCCACATGGGTCCCACATAGTCGAACCCATATAGGCATACCCAGATATAGCCCATATGGGTCCCTTATGGGTGAAAAACTCTATATATGGGTCCCACATAGTTTAGCCCATATAGGCATACCCAGATACAGCCCATATGCAGTGCTCCAGATAATTTTTTATCCAATCAGTACGGTACTGATTAAAATCAAAACATATCAGTACCGACTAACTTCCATCAGTACCACTTGTACAATAGAGAGAACACAATGTTAATCACAAACACTTAATTTCATATTCTAAAGACAAACATGTTACACTTTTTTATAATGAAAATAGTATATTTTATTCCATTTTATAAAAATCTGTATCTTTTTTAATATATTTTGCTAAAGTTTATGGACAATCCTTCATCTGCATGAAGAGGTCACATGACTGTCATATGTGTTCTATGTAATCAAGTGTTGAAAATAAGTCAATGTATTCTGAAAGAGCAGACTTATATACATTTCTTGTTAAATTTGTCCTCAAAGAGTAAGCTTTAGTTTGATAAAAAAAATGCAAGCAAAGGATTTACTACGAATAAACTAAAAAGTGAATAAATTCATTTTTAGCACTTTTGCTCTGTCCCTTTTGTTCTGTTTTTACAAGGAGATCTCCAAAATTATATCTCGTCAAACTATGATACAATAATCGATCTCTATTTCTAAATTATAGTTTTAAATCATACTTCTTTCTTAAAAAAACAAGCAAGTAACAAGTTAAATTACAATTTGTTGACACTGAAAACATTTAAGTATAAGTACACATGTACAACATTTCTACCTGCACGTGGTTATCAATCACCTCGATGTCAGCGATTTTAGTTTATCACATTTTCGGGCGCGTATTATGCCAACTTATTTGTGTGGTTGTGTGTTTTTGGTGCTACAACTGATTTGATGATATCCAACGAATTCATTTGCCTGTTTGTGCAGCACATCAGGCGGTGACTGCGATTTTGAATAGTGAAAATAATTAGTAATTTCTGATTGCTTCGCCATATTTGTGCATTTGAGAGTGACTTCCCTTGAATGATACATTCAATCGTAACTACGGTACTCGGCATTGCCCGCGCTATATTGGTACATACCTATGGTTTCCATTAATAAAAGCCGATAAATCTCGTTTTTTAAGCACTCTAGACGTAACAGCTACAGAATATCAGTACTGACAGAACTGAAAGTTTTTTGCGTACACGGATTTTTCCCACGTATTTGGTACGATGGATTTTGAAAATTCTAGCGTACTGCATATTTTTGCCGCGTATTTTACGTGGATACGCGACCTATCTGGAGCACTGCCATATGGGTCCCATATGGGTAAAAAACTCTACATATGGGACCCACATGGGTCCCACATAGTTTAGCCCTTATAGGCATACCCAGATACAGCCCATATGGGTCCCACATGGGTCACCTTTTTTTCTTGATAAACTCACCCTTTTTAACTCGAAACTCTTTTTTCCCTTTTTTAAAAATTTTGTGAAATCAATTAAAACACACAAATGTTGTTTAATACTCACTTTTTTAACTCGAAACTCAATTTTTTTAAAATTTTTACTCGAAACTCACATTTTTTTTTAACTCGAAACTCACTTTTTCAGATTCAAAACTCACTTTTCCTACTTGAAACTCACTTCTAGAAAAAAAGAAATCCTAATTATAAACATACCACGACTGACGTCGAAATAAGGGTGCTGAAAATAATCTGGATAGACGTCTTTTAAAACACCAAATGCCTGTAGATGCTGGATTAGAGTCAATGATATGATGTGGATCATATCCTTTCTCAAGTCATCATTATTTTCAGCTGAAGGCATGAGTTGTTGGTTATCAACCTGATTCAGGTCACCAACAGTATTTTCATCAGATGCTCGCAATTCAATCTGTCTTTAACGGCCATGATTTGTACACAGTGCTTACTTGGGTTTTGATGTGTTTAAGTCATGTGTCTCACATGCAAATAAAAATCTAAATTGAAAGTGAGATTTCAAAACCTCCTGACTATCTGCTGGTGCTGCATAGTTATGATCCATTCTTTGATCACTGTTCAATTCCATAACAAAATTTGAGTTGCACTACTTGAGATTTTTAATTGTACATATATCATCTGCAGAGGCATTTAGACTTCTTTGTAGGGTTGAATGTCCAACAGTTATCCCCAATTTGTGCAGAATATCAAAACCTTCCTTTTAAAGATGGTTGTTAAAAAGAGCTACTGCAACATTATGCTGCGGGTAACTATTGAACTTTGATCTGGAATTAAACAGCACACATGCAGCAGAATTAACTTCAGTTGTGTCACTAATTTTATCATTCTTCTCCCCAAGAGTGTTAAGAACACTCTGAGTAATTATACCCCCCACAAACGTAGTTTGGGGGGGTATATAGGAGTCACCATGTCGGTCGGTCCGTCCGTCGGTCCGTCTGTCTGTCTGTCTGTCTGTAGTTTTTTTGTCCACGCTATTTCTCAATAACTACTGGATGGATTTCAATCAAACTAGAAGCTTCACTGGTGAGCATAGATGTGCATATTATGAAATTGTTATGGTTGACTGACTTTTTTTTTAGTTATGGCCCTTTGCTGATTTTCTGGAGTTTTCTTTGTCCACGCTATTTCTCAATAACTATTGGATAGATTTCAAACAAACGTCATAGGAA
This sequence comes from Solen grandis, assembly GCA_021229015.1. Taxonomy (NCBI): domain Eukaryota; kingdom Metazoa; phylum Mollusca; class Bivalvia; order Adapedonta; family Solenidae; genus Solen; species Solen grandis. Next base: position 46,126,908 of record CM037780.1, on the reverse strand, counting down.
GCTTCAATATCAAGCACAGATGTGCATATTATGAAATGGTTACGGTTGACTAATTTTAATTTAAATTTAAATCTATTTTTTTATTATTATTATTTATTTATTTATTAATTTATTTATTTATTTTTTATTTTATTTTTGCATGTGCATGCTGTTCAGACTAATTTGTTTACAGTGCCCTTACTGAATTGATGAATGTTGGAATTTTTTGTTAAAGACAGTCACTGAACATAAAAAGATATTCTTTTTTTATTAGTCTTGTATAATTTGTCACTTGAATTCATCAATTCAGTAAATGTGACTTACCTCCTATAGCTGGGCACTTGATTGTAAACAAAGGCTGTGTGGGGGGTATTCATCACCTTTAATGATAGCTCTAGTTGGCATTGACTTAATACATTCTGTTGATTCACTCATACTGAATTCAAAGGAATATTTGGATTTCTGGAAAACATCTTTTTGCATAGGAAAAACCCTGCATTCTTGGCACACTTCATCAGTGGTACCTGTTGGTTGAAAAAAATGAAATCATAAAATTAAAAATACATGTGTGTCATGTGTAACACACTGCTCAAAACATGTGGTGTTTGACTTTGACTAGGCATTAAGATGTGATCATAACATGATTAGAATATTAAGTCACTAAAATCTAAGGTTATTTATCCTACTATTGTAAATCTGTTGTTTTATTAAAGATTTTCACCTTGGTTTGCCCTGATATGACTTAAATATATTGCAATAATATTACTAAAGGAACTGAGCATGGTAGGTATTTCTCTACTACACTAACCCAAAAGTTTCTTTACACTATTATTTTGAGAATAGATCAGTTATTGGTGGGCCTGCTTATCTCTGCCTACAAACGGGCAAAACGTGTTCCTTGCGTTGCACATGCTCAGGTGTTCAGGCTTTAGGTAGAGTGTACATCGACATTATACAACAATTAGCAAAGAGAGAAAAACAACTTTTCCAACAAATTTAAACAATACCACGTCTTAGTGACGCAGAGCGAAACCAGGCTATTAGCTACAGGCGGGGTAAAATGTAACTGACGTCGCTCGGCAGCTTGGCTGCACCAGGTAGACCATTAATAACTCCAGGAATAAGTTCAATATTACCGAGTCTGTAAGAGATCTTCCAAGATCCGGTCGCCCCCGTGTAACAATGTTATGTGAGGACCGCATGATTACGTTGACGCACCTACGTAACCTACGTTATCAATTTTTGACAGCAAACGTCACTGTAAGGCGATATGGGGTTCATCCACAGACAATTATTGTCTTACGACAAAATCCTCGCCCTATACGAGATCGTCATCCATATACTGGGCCCACAATCTGCACGCGTCAACAGACTTCCTTGCAAACAATGGCATCAAGGTCTTGCCTTGGCCCGCTGTATGCCTGATTTAAATCCACTTGAGCATATTTGGGATGAGTTGGGTGGAAGCTGCAGATCAAATCATGACATAAACAACATTGCTGACCTGGAAAACACACTCTGCCTTTTGAACATTTCCCAGTATGTTTTGACTAAATCTGTTTTCTCTGAATTTTGCTTTATACTTAAATGAGTCTGAAAATAATAAAGGGATAATGACATCAACACCAAAATCACAAAATTCATTACAAAGTCCTTTGACTGAATTTTTAGCTCACCTGAACACAGCGTGCCTAAGGTGAGCTTTTGTGATCACCCTGCTTCCATTGTGCGTCGTCACCAATTTGCTTTAAACAACATTTCCTTTGAATCCACTGGACAAAATTTGATTTAACTTGGCAGGGATGATCCTTGGGTGAACTTTAACAATAGTTGCTAAAATAAACTAGATCCATGTAGAACACTGGTTGCTATGGCAAAGGAAAATCATCTCCTTCAAAACTACAGGCCAGATTTCAAAATGTTTTGGTACAAATGTTCCTTCGGTAACCCTCTACCAACATTGCTTATATTATTCCAATCTGTAAAAAAAACATGGCTGCCAGGGCGAGGCTAATTTTCCTAATATGTATATAATGAAAACAAACGACATCTCCGCAGGAAAGAATTTGATTAAACTTGGTTGAGCCTTCACAAAAGCTGCTAAAATAAACTTGATCCATGTAGAACTCTGGTTGCTATGGCAACGGAAAAAAAAAATGAAAATGTAAAAAATCATCTCCTTCAAAATTAAAGGCCAGATTTCAAAATAATTTAGTACAGATGATTCTTAGGTGATCCTATACTCAGTTGAGCAATCAAGGGCCTCTATGGCCCTCTTGTTCTAATAATCTTTTTATAATCGATTGACTGGTTGGACAAATTACTGGCTAAAGGTGGTGTAAAGGAACTTTTTTTGGCGAGTGTATTATATTGCTATGCACATTGGCTGACTATCACTGTCAGCAAATGTACCTTTTCCTTTCAGGACTGGTATATTAATTTTCATTCTTTCAAACTAAATTTAAAGCTTTGTGCTTCGCATGTGACCAGTGAAAGTGCACTCCTGCTGAGATTTGACCTCAGAACTCTTTCCATAAAAGGAAAGCGTTTTTCATTAAACTACAGGAACTCATTATTTTCCTGATTCAATGCGCACAAACTTTATGAAAATATTTTAAGCCAATAAATTTTCACGTGTAAAAATGATCTATATAAAATGTTTACACAATGATGGGCATAATTATATTTTTCCAATAAAGATCAAATAAATCACCCTCAAATGAGTGCAATTAAAACTAGAATTGCTATTTCGATATCATCGATTTTTGCGAAAGCAATTCCATTCAGTTCACAATTCGCATGATTCGAAAAACATATTTCTTCGTTCACTGGCTTGTTGAATAGTGTTAACAGTGATCTTTCAAACATTTTTGTCACAATGTTTAAGCAGACTTTTTACCCAATAGAATATTTTTGAGTATTACCTGTCAATTATGTAGTCGCAAACTTGAATTTTTTTTACTGAATTTGGTTAGTGCCACGTTAGATGTGTGCGTTGCTTTATGATGGCGACAAACGACAATTGTAATCAGTAAACAACAATTGCAAACGACACACAACAGTATAAAATGACACACGACAATGCAACATGACACGACATTATTACAAACTGAAGTTGCATTGAATAACTATCATTTTCATGAAATATTGCCTTAAAATGAAACTTAAAATCTAAAGTGAGTGCAATTAAAATCTTAAAACGAAACTTAAAATCTAAAATAAGTAATTAAAAAGAAACTTAAAATCTAAAGTGAGTGCAATTAAAACCTTAAAACTAAACTTAAAAGCTAAAGTGATTGCAATTAAAATCTTAAACGAAACTTAAAATCTAAGGTGAGTACAATTAAAACCTTAAAACGAAACTTAAAATCTAAAATAAGTAATTAAAACCTTAAAAAAACTTAAAATCTAAAGTGAGTGCAATTAAAACCTTAAAACGAAACTTAAAATCTAAAAATAAGTGAATTAAAACCTTAAAACTGAAACTTAAAAGCTAAATGATAGAATTAAAACCTTAAACGATACTTAAAAGCTAAAGTGAGTGCACTTAAAACCTTTAAACGAAACATAAAATCTAAGGTGAGTGCAATTAAAACCTTAAAACGAAACTTAAAAGCTAAAGTGAGTGCAATTAAAATCTTAAAAAAACTTAAAATCTAAGGTGAGTGCAATTAAAACCTTAAAACGAAACTTAAAAGCTAAAATAAGTGATTTAAAAACTCAAAAAACAAACTTAAATCTAAGGTGAGTGCAATTAAAACCTTAAAACGAAACTTAAAATCTAAAATAAGTAATTAAAACCTTAAAACGAAACTTAAAATCTAAGGTGAGTGCAATTAAAACCTTAAAACGAAACTTAAAATCTAAAATAAGTAATTAAAACCTTAAAACGAAACTTAAAAGCTAAAGTGAGTGCAATTAAAACCTTAAAACGAAACTTAAAATCTAAAGTGAGTGCAATTAAAACCTTAAAACGAAACTTAAAATCTAAAATAAGTAATTAAAACCTTAAACGAAACTTAAAAGCTAAAGTGAGTGCAATTAAAATCTTAAAACGAAACTTTAAATCTAAGGTGAGTACAATTAAAACCTTAAAACGAAACTTAAAATCTAAAATAAGTTATTGAAATATGAAAACGAAACTTAAAATCTAAAATAATTAATTAAAACCTTAAACGAAACTTAAAAGGTAAAGTGAGTGCAATTAAAACCTTAAAACGAAACTTAAAATCTAAGATGAGTGCAATTAAAACCTTAAAACGAAACTTAAAATCTAAAATAAGTAATTAAAACCTTAAAACGAAACTTAAAATCTAAAATAAGTAATTAAAACCTTAAAAAACAAAACTTAAAATCTAAAAGAATAAATTATATTAAAACCTTAAAACGAAACTTAAAATCTAAGGTGAGTACAATTAAAACCTTAAAACGAAACTTAAAATCTAAAATAATAATTAAAACCTTAAAACGAAACTTAAAATCTAAAATAAGTGCAATTAAAACCTTAAAACGAAACTTAAAATCTAAAATAAGTAATTAAAACCTTAAAACAAAACTTAAAATCTAAAATAAGTAATTAAAACCTTAAAACGAAACTTAACAGCTAAAGTGAGTGCAATAAAAATCTTAAAACGAAACTTAAAATCTAAGGTGAGTGAATTAAAACCTTAAAACAAACTTAAAATCTAAAATAAGTAATTAAAACCTTAAAACGAAACTTAAAATCTAAGGTGAGTACAATTAAAACCTTAAAACGAAACTTAAAATCTAAAATAATTAAAACCTTAAAACGAAACTTAAAATCTAAAGTGATTGAATTAAAACCTTAAAACGAAACTTAAAATCTAAAGTGAGTTCAATTAAAACCTTAAAACGAAACTTAAAATCTAAGTTGAGTGCAATTAAAACCTAAAACGAAACTTAAAATCTAAAATAAGTAATTAAAACCTTAAAACGAAACTTAGTAGTGATTAAAACTTAAAACGAAACTTAAAATCTAAAATAAGTAAATAAAACTTAAACAAACTTAAAACTAAATGAGTGCAATTAAAACTTAAAACGAAACTTAAAATCTAAAGTAGTGCAAAAAACTAAAAAGTGCAATAATTAAAACCTTAAAAACTAAACTTAAAACTAAAATGAAACTTAAAATCTAAATAAGTAATTAAAACCTTAAAACGAAACTTAAAACTAAGTGAGTGCAATTAAAACCTTAAACAGAAACTTAAAACTAAATGAGTGAATTAAAACTTAAACAAACTTAAAAGCTAAAGTGAGTGCAATTAAAACCTTAAAACGAAACTTAAAATCTAAAATAAGTAATTAAAACCTTAAAACGCAACTTAAAATCTAAAATAAGTAATTAAAATCTTAAAACGAAACTTAAAAGCTAAAGTGAGTGCAATTAAAACCTTAAAACGAACTTAAAATCTAAAATAATTAAAACCTTAAAACGAAACTTAAAATCTAAGTGAGTGCAATTAAAACCTTAAAACGAAACTTAAAATCTAAAGTGAGTGCAATTAAAACCTTAAAACGAAACTTAAAATCTAAAATAAGTAATTAAAACCTTAAAACGAAACTTAAAATCTAAAATAAGTAATGAAAACCTTAAAACGAAACTTAAAATCTAAAGTAAGTCCTCAAAAACATTAAAACTTAAAAGCTAAAGTGAGTGCAATTAAAATCTTAAAACGAAACTTAAAATCTAAAATGTGAGCAGGGTAAAGGCTAGATGTTGGAATCGGCCCTCGTTCTAACTTTACATGCC